>CM031616.1:52347458-52349958 GCA_018398815.1 Conus ventricosus
GGGTTCAGATGGGGTGGTGGGGGTGGATCAGGGTATCTGTAACACCCCAGTGACTGCACCGGCATGGCTATGAAGGGGTATCTACGAAATGCAGCCCAGTCAGCGAAATGTGTTCCAGGATCCGTTCCCACCAACTGCATTCTCAATAAGTCAATGGTCACATTCTCTGTTCTCACAAGCTGTGCTGTCAAAAAGTTTATTCTAAGAATGTCTATTCTCGCGAATGAATCAGAACGTAGTCTGCACTCCGAAACCTATCATCAAAATATATATTCTAACCGTGTGTATTCTGGCGCGGCCTTTTTCACAAGATACACAATCTCGAAAACTATTCTCACGAGACATCTTTCCATGTGATTTACTTCAGCATGTTTTATTATCACAACATAGTAACAGTAAAATCTGTTTCTAAGAGGCAAAGGTGTATTATCATAAAGTGATTTTTTTTCACGAAATCTGTTTTAGAAAGTGCATTTTCTCCAAACATTTTCTCCTGACATGTAGTTTATACGAAGTCTATCATCGACAGATGTGTTCTCAACAAATCTATTTTATGCAGTTTACTCTCACACGATATGTTTTTTTTTTTTTCAAAACCTTTGTTTTCACAACGTCTATTTACACAATATACCTTCGCGGAATCTATTTTCACGAAATCTGTGTTGGAGAACTTTGTTCTAAGAAGACAAGGAGGATTTGCACTTCGACTTTGGCAACACTTTTCTTTTACTTGGTTAACGTGGTTAACACTTATTTATGTGTGTATCTTTAATAGCAGCATGTAGGGGATCTGACTTCTCAGGAGTGCCCGGCAGACTACGTTCCCTTGGCATCAATCGGAGATATACCACATTCAATCATTCTCTGGTATTCTCACTTCCAAGGGTTAAGAAATAGAACTAAACAGCAACCCAAAAGCAGGAAGCGAAAGGTAGGAAGTAAAACGAAAAGAAAGAGCGGTAAAGAAATAAGTTACTGAAAACTAAAATCATCATGTAAACAGTATCAAATATTGTTAAAAAAAAATCTTTGAGCCTATGCCTGAGGATTCATTAACGATCCAAGGGAGATCAAAAGGTGGCAACAGTTATATATATATATATATATATATATATATATTATATATATATTGAATTATAAACAAAGCTTGCTCTTATGTCTCAGATTGAAGAAATAGGGGGAGATAAGCATTCATATCTGCAGCGGTAGATAATTCTGCCTATCAGTATGTGCTTGAGTGGGTGAATGGGAAATAATCATAAATGCTTCTCAAAATGAGCCTTCAGAAAGCTTATAGTCTCCAAGGGGGAGACAATCTCCAAAGAGGAGGAAACTCACTAACATGTCATAACTCCTGGTCAGATACTGGTATTTTGAGACCTGACTGTTTCTCCTCGGTGACCTCCTCAGTGACACATGTGTTGATTACTGATTCACCGACTAGCCGGAGAAGCGCTTGTCATCAACCAGTTGATGTTCTTATGAACTCTCTTTCCATAAACCCCATTATCACAAGATGCACTGTCATGAGGACTACGGTCGGGCAGACTTATCGACACCTTTAATACCGACGGCTCTTTCTACCACTCAAACAAAAGTTTACTGAATTCAGCGAATCACGCAACCGAGATATCCATCAATATTTTGGAGAAACGAGACCGAGATGAAAAGCCAAAGACGAACTCGTTACGCTCATGTCATGCTCTTGTCCACGTGTGTCCAACAACAACGCCTGTCCATACGCGCATGCGTGAATGCATCCATGTATACGTGCCTTCCAGTGTGCTTGCTCGTGTCATCGGTGCCTGCCTGCCTGCCTGCCTGCAAGCGAGTGTGGCGCCCCATGTGGCCGTGGGCGGAGAACTGAGGGAACTTTCCGTGAAGGAAGTGTTCACTGGAAACAGGACGGGAGAAGTGACAGTGGCAACCGGCGCGGCATTATTGGATGGAGTGGGTGAGAGGTTAACACACACTGACACTTTGTCCGCAAAGACAAAAGCACGGATTTGAAACCGCTGCTGTGTGTATAGTTTCGTGCATGTTAAAGTCTCGGCATCGCAGTCTGACTTAGAGGGAGATGATAACCAAGAAGTGAAACACATTTTCTTCAATTCGGTCTTTTTCTTCTCGTTTAATTCATTCATACACTTTATAGATGGAGTGCAGGGGGAAGGAGGTGGGGTTGGGGTGGGGACGCGAGGGGGGGGGGGGGGGGGGATGGGACGGTGGTTATACACACTGACACTTGTCTGCTGTGGCAAAATCGTGGGTTAATATCGCTGCTATGAGTATAATTTTGTAAATGCTAATTCTCTTCATAACGGTCTGACTGCATGAGAAATGATATAATTATTTGTCTATTCATCCATCCATCCATCTGTCTATCTGTCTGTCTGTCGGTCTGTCTGTCTGTCTGCCTGTCTATCTATCTCTCGATCTATCTATCTCTCTATCTATCATTCTATCTGTCTATCTATCTGTCTATTAGTCTACTTATATA
>CM031616.1:52362458-52364958 GCA_018398815.1 Conus ventricosus
CGTTTGAGATGATATATTTTTAGCCTTTTGGGAAAATCAATGTCCGATTTAATATTTTATTTCAGGGCCTATATTGTTATCTATAGTAGAACTTCTTATACAAATTTGGTGCATGCAAGATTCCTATTATTTTCCAGTGGTATCTCCAGCAGCACTGTATGCTTTTGTACAAGGGCATGGACTGGTAGTCCATGGCTATCTTATATGCTTGGAATCAATACTTTTGAAGTTTTTTTAGTAAGTATTTGGGTGCACTGAAGAACACCTCTTGTGCATACGTTAATTTTGATCTAACCAGTGCAGTAGAAAGGTGCAAAAGGCAACTGTGTTCTGAGCCCAAGCATGCTTGCTAATAATCTTAATAGATTTAAACTTTTTCGAGCTTTGTTAGAATATGCTCTATTGAAAATTCCATGACAACTTTGATGTTAAATTTACTCAAGGAATTTCACTATTTTGGTATATTTGTGGGTATGCCGTTGAGTGAAATGAAGGCATATTAACTGGATCAGATCCAGTATTAAATAACATCATGTGTGTTTTTTCAGTGATATTTGCAAACCATTTTCAGTCATGTAAGCAGAAAAGGTGTTTAATTCTTTTTGATATAACTTTTTAATTTTGTTTTGTGATCTGACGATGTACATTTTTTTTAATGTCACTTTCATCCATATGCATATGTCATCTGCATATTGGGTAGTTCTATATTTTTAGTAATTTTTGTGGGTAAATCGTACATAAGAATACTAAAAAGTAAAGGGGCAATGACAGACCCTGATGGAATGCCCATGTGTAATTTCCTTCTCGATAGATAGGAGTTCCCTACTTCGTTCTAATATATCTGCTTTCTAAGAAGTCTTTAGAAACTCATAATGTTTCTGATAATCCAATCTCTTTAAGTTTATAAAGCAAACGAGAGTGCCATACTTGATCGTAAGCTTTGGTGATATCAAAAAAGGTTGCAGTAAACATTTTCTCCTGGAAAACTGATGTTTAATTTGAGTGGTAAGTTTGACCAAGTGTTCAATAGCACTTCTTCCCTTTCGAAAACCTGCTTGGTTCGTTGGGATAACTCTGTTCTTTTCACAAACGTAGTTTAGCCTATTCAAAACAATTGTTTCATAAAGTTTACAGGACATGAGAAGTTAATGAAATAGGTCTGTAGCTATCTATTCTTTCTTTCAGTTTACCTTCCTTGTGAATCGGTACTATTACTGATTCTTTCCTTATTTGTGGCAAAAGACCTGAACTCCAGCATTTTTTAAATATACTAAGTAAAATGCTTATCCATTTGTCTGGAAAATGTTTAATCATTTCATTAGAAATGGCGTCAATCCAACAGCTGTTTTTTTGTTTGGTAGAGAATCTATGGCGTCTTTCAGCTCTTGTAATGTAATTGGGGCGTTGATGTCGCTTGTGTCATTATCAGATACATCATTATTAAAGCATGGGCGATTCTTTATCCTCTCTGAATTTTCTTTGGTTTTCAGACACCCATCTAACTGCTTACTTTAGCAAACTGGTTGACAAAAGCTTCTGCTTTGTCTGCGGATGATGGTAACTTATTATTATCAAGAATAATAGGATACTCTGGGAGTTTGATTCCATTTTTTTATCGTTTTTATCTCTTTCCATACCATTCTACTATCTTTATGATCGAATGTGTTTCTTCGCAAAAATCATCCAATAATCCGTTTTGGCTTGTTCCATAACTCTGTTACTATGTATATTTGAGTGTTTCATTTCTTGAAATTTTTCATCTACCATTTTCTTATCTTGACTTTTCTTAGAGTGCACGTATTCCTTGAATAACCGTTTTTTCTCTTTAACTGCCTTATCGCAATCTTCAGTCCACCAAACATTACGAGATGTTTATCCCTTTAGATCCATGATTCTTCAATTTAGGAATACATAACCAGACACTTTCAGAACAGAAGTACAAACATATCATTACATTGTATCAATATCATTATCTGGGGACAAGCTTATGTCTAGATCTTTAGTGTATTGTAAAACTGAGACCATTTGGCATTTTTATTAATCAAATTTGGGATTGTATCATCAGGTTTTGTGTTTCAAAACTTGGGGATGATTAATTGTAATAATGATTGGTATGTGATCACTCCAAGTGTTTCACTATACGTTTCCCATGCACACGACAAAGCCATTTTAGGTGAAACCATAGTTAAATCAATAGCAGTAGGTCTATGTGTAGATACATCAGGAACTCTGGTATAAGAACCATCAATTGAGTAAACATAAAGTTGAGTCTACAACATTTTCACAAACCTATTACTACTGACCTGTGTGCACTCTTTTTCCCAGAAAGGGGAATGGGCATTAAAATCCCTCCTACTAACCATTACCATTATCATTCTTGATATTTTTCATCCATTCAGTATTAGCTTCATCTGGACCTTAGGTAAATTACAGAAGCACAGTTTACTTTTAAGGAGTCCGAAACTTGACAGTTACAGCACATGAAAAAATCCCATGTAAT
>CM031616.1:52370558-52378058 GCA_018398815.1 Conus ventricosus
AACGCCGTTAGAGGGCTGAATTGATTTTTAAAGATTTTTTTGCTTTTAAAAAGAAAAATGATGTTGTTAAATTTACAAGACCCCCCCCCCCCCCCGCCCCCCCCACCGCCCCCCCCCCCCCGCCCCTGCCCCCCCCCCCCCCCCCCCCCCCCAAAAAAAAAGTTTAAAAAAGAATTGGTTGTGTGGGGTGTGTGTTGGTGTTGGGGTGGTTTTTGTGGTGTGTGTGTGTGTGTGTGTGTGTGTGTGGGGTTGTGTGTGTGTGTGTGTGTGTGTGTGTGTGTTGCTGCGTGCGATGGGGTGTGTGGCTTCGCTCGTGTTGGTGTGTGGTGTTGTGTGTATGTTTTTGTGTGTTTGGGTGTGGGGTTTGTGTGTGTGTGTGGTGGGTGTTTGGGTGTGTGGGGGTTTTTGTGTGTGTGAGAGAGAGAGGGGAGAGAGAGAGAGAGAGGGGGGGAAGAGAGAGGGGAGAGAGAGAGAGAGGACATAAAGGTTCCCTAACGAACAGTATTAATCTATGTTTTTTGAGGACTACAGAAAAACTGCTTTGGGTCATGGTAGCACTGATCTTAGGACCCCCCGTAGAATAGACTCTCCTGTTTCCAAGAGGAGGGAGAGAGAGAGAGGAAAGACAGCAGACAGACAGACAGAGCAGACAGACAGAAGACGACAACAGAAAAACAGAGAGACGAGAGGAGAGACGGGGAGGAAGAGAAAGATAGAAACGAGAAAAGGGGGAACCCTTTTATTGAGAAAAAAAAGAAAAAAGCCATAGCGTTCTAACTTTCGCTCTCAGAAAAAAAAAAGAACGAATTAAGACTAAATAACAGTGGAAGAAGAAGTAAAAAGAAGACTCACAAACTCCAAAATGATATTCACTCTACATGAAATGCCAATGCATTTAAAGTTGGAGGGGGAAAAGGGTGGGGGGGGGTATGAGAGGAGAAGGAGGGAAAATTTTTCTGTGTGTGTGGGGGGGGGGGGGGGGGGGGGCGGGGGGGGGGGGGGGAGTAGTGAGAGGAAGGGGGGAGAAAAGACGTGGAAGGGTGGTGAGAGGAGGAGAAAAGAGGGGGGGGGGGGGAGGGGGGAAATGTAGGAGGAAAACAAGGCCAGAGAGAGAGAGGTAAATTTTGGGGGGAGAAAGGGGGGGGAAAGGGGGGGGGGGGGGGGTGGAGGGAAGGGGGAGGAGATATGAAATTTAAAAAAGAAGGACTTTTTTTGTTTTGAAGGAATTGAAAATCATGTAAAAATGTCACACAGTGACTTAGGCACTATACGACACAGTAAAACCATGTAAACAATGCACACCCCAGTGAATAAGGGGCCTAAGACACAGTAAAATCATGTAAAAAATGACATACGTGAATAAATTTACTAACAGCACAGTAAAAAAATGTAAATTTAAAAAACTCACAGTGAATAAGGCACATACAAAACATAAAATCGTGTAATTTACAATCACGTGAATAAGGCACTATGCATCACAGTAAAACGTAAAAAATGCAATCAAGTGAATAAGGCACTATAAAAGACCATAAATCATGTAAATATGCAATCACAGTGAATAAGGCCTATACAGACACAGTAAATCTGTAAATAATGCACATCCCAGTGAATAAAGGGACTATACAGACACAGTAAAATCTGTAAATAAAGCCTCACAGTGAATAGGCACAACCTACACATAAAAAATGTATAAAGTACATACAGGAATAAGGCCTATATACACAGTAAAATAAAGCAACGTACATGGAAAGAGAGAGAGAGAGGAGAGAGAGAGAGAAGAGAGAGAGAGAGAGAGAGAGAGAGAGAGAGAGAGACAGAGAGAGAGAGAGAGAGAGAGAGGGAGAGAGAGAGAGAGAGAGAGAGAGAGAGAGAGAGAGAGAGAGAGAGAGAGAGACAGACAGACAGACAGATAGACAGACAGACAGACAGAAACAAAAACACGTATACACACACACACACACACGCACACACACACAACACACACACACACACACACACACACACACACACACACACACACACACACACACACACACACACACACACACACACACACACGCACGCACGCACGCACGCACGCACGCACGCACGCAACGCACGCACACACACACACACAGAGAGAGAGAGAGAGAGAGAGAGAGAGAGAGAGAGAGAGAGAGAGAGAGAGAGAGAGAGAGAGAGAGAGAGAGAGATCAACGAGGTACATGATTACAATAGATGTGCTAGGCAAATAAATGAGATAAGATGATTAGAACAGGAATGTACACACAATAGATAGTTGGCCATAAGAATGCCACACATATACATTGACGGCAAAAACAACGCAGGTGAGAGGCAACTGACGACTGAGGAGATGGGAAGGAAGGAAGGAGGGGAGAAGAAAGAAACAGCTGGAAGACAGAGGGGAGGAGGAGGATGGGAGTAGGGGGGGGGAGGCAACCAGGAGATGGGGAAGAATGTTGGGATTATTTTGAATAGAAACAGAAGTTGAAGAGTCATTGTGCTGAGCAGACAATTCCTGTCGTATAGGGGTTTACCACATGTAGCAGGCTTCAACACATTCACGCCACTGTCAACATTGAAAGTAGCTAAGGTTGTGTTCCATAAAAATCCACCGGAATAAATGTGACTCGATTTGAACAGATAGATTCTAGACAGAGAATTGTTGAGTTTATGCGCATGACGATGATCACTGGCAACCAAATTTACCGGTAAGTGACGGTGAAGCTATGGCGATGGTCACTGGCAACCAAATTTACCGGAAAGTGACGGTGAAGCTATGGCGATGGTCACTGGCAACCAAATTTACCGGTAAGTGACGGTGAAGCTATGGCGATGGTCACTGGCAACCAAATTTACCGGTAAGTGACGGTGAAGCTATGGCGATGATCAGTGGAAAACAAATTTACCGGTAAGTGACGGTGGAGCACAGCTTGACAGGATTTTGAACATGAAAATTAATGGCTTCTATGGTTATACCTTAGTTTTGAGCCAAACGGCAGGAAGTCCAATGAAATTTCGTCAAACCCCATGAGTTTCGAGGATTTATTAAAGTCTAGTTGTAGAACACGTCTGTAAAGACCCGATAGAGGGGGGTTAAACATCTACACTGAGTCCTAGACAGTTAAGGAAGGCGTAGTCTTCATCTTACTCAATGAAGGTACGGCAGAAAAAAAAAGTCGAGAATGCTAATCAAGGAAGAGTTTGATTTTAGGTAACTGATAAATCTTTTAAGAAACAGATTTGCAAATCATTGTCACATGTTCAAACCGTGACACTTTGTTGTCTCTGACAACACCCAGAACTTTATAGTTGGCAACTTCGTCAGCAGTTTTGCCATTTATGTGGAGAGAATAGAACGACAGGACGATCTGGACGACTGTGTCTGGCAGTGATGATGATTTAATCTTCAGTGGATGCAGGCTGGGTGATTGTGTCTGGCAGTGATGATAACTTAGTCTTCAGTGGATGCAGGCTGGGTGATTGTGTCTGGCAGTGATGATAACTTAGTCTTCAGTGGATGCAGGCTGGGTGATTGTGTCTGGCAGTGATGATAACTTAGTCTTCAGTGGATGCAGGCTGGGTGATTGTGTCTGGCAGTAATAACTTAGTCTTCAGTGGATGCAGGCTGGGTGATTGTGTCTGGCAGTAATAACTTAGTCTTCAGTGGATACAGGCTGGGTGATTGTGTCTGGCAGTGATGATAATTTAGTCTTCAGTGGATGCAGACTGGGTGATTGTGTCTGGCAGTGATAATAACTTAGTCTTCAGTGGATGAAGACTGGACGATTGTGTCTGGCAGTGATGATGTGTCTGGCAGTGATGATCATTTAGTCTTCAGTGGATGCGGACTCATGCGCTTTAATTTTAAAGGAAAGTTACTAAGCCGCCAAACCAAAGAAACAAACAATTTGCAAGACAAACACACAAGGCAAACCACAGAAACAAACAATTTGCAAGACAAACACACAAGGCAAACCACAGAAACAAACAATTTGCAAGACAAACACACAAGGCAAACCACAGAAACAAACAAATAGAAAAATAAACTCACGAGTGTGTGTTTGTCTTGCGATTTGTTTATTTCTTTCGTTCGGCGCCATCTTTTCTTCAAGGTTGTTTCAATTTGAGCCTGCGTCGCTTCACTTTGAAGCTGACCTTTAATTAGTTCATTGACACCAGTGCAAAGTCATTGTGATGTGGTCACAACTAGAATTACTAATATGCATGGCCGTGTTGTCTGCCAATAATTCACATTGTGTACTAAGAGGTAAAGGTAAATCATTGATATAGACTGGAAATAATAAAGGGCTTAGAACGGAGCCCTGAGGTATACCGTATTTAATAAGCAAAATCGAGAATACAGAGAGAGAGAGAGAGAGAGAGAGAGAGAGAGAGAGAGAGAGAGAGAGAGAGAGAGAGAGAGAGAGAGAGAGAGAGAGAGAGAGAAGCACAAAGAGAGTTGGGCAGAGAAAAGGGGAGTGGAAAGGGGGAGGGTGATCAGAATCAACGCCGCAGTCGTGTGATCTCATTGTCCACTGTGGACACCCTCACGTCGCTCTCTCACCTCCGGTGGCCTGGCTGTAAGCACCCTATGTCCCTGTTCTCTTTCAGGGGCTAACCAGTCTGTGGGGTCTTCTTTTGACCCCTGCTGTTGCCCCGCGCTGATGATGGTGACATGGTAATCTTCCTTCTCACCTCTGTAAATCTCTCTTCTCTCTCTCTCTCTCTCTCTCTCTCTCTCTCTCTCTCTCTCTCTCTCTCTCTCTCTCTCTCTCTCTCTCTCTCTCTCTCTCTCTGCTTTAATTTGGTCATTATAGAGACAGAAATAAAAGAGGTCGAGGCGCATTTTTTTCTCTATGCTGTCCTGGACTAAATGGTATAACGTTACATACATTTTGAGAACCGTAAATATTCAAGTTCTTTTGGATTTAGTGAACTTCAAGCTTCAAATGGAGAGCGAACAAAATACAAACTGTCCATTTTTGCAGAAAACGTGTAAATGCACCCCGTTCTTGATTCTTCCACGTTCGTGTGTGTGTGTGTGTGTGTGTGTGTGTGTGTGTGTGTGTGTGTGTGTGTGTGTGTGTGTGTGTGTGTGTGTGTACGTGTGTGTGTGTGTGTGTGTGTGTGTGTGTGTGTGTGTGTGTGTGTGTGTGTGTGTGTGTGTGTGTGTGTGTGTGTGTGTCTTTGTCTTTCTTTTCCTGTCTGTCTGTCTGTCTGTCTATCTCTCTTTCTTTCTCTGTGTGTGTGTGTGTGTGTGTGTGTGTGTGTGTGTGTGTGTGTGTGTGTGTGTGTGTGTGTGTGTGTGTGTGTGTGTACGTGTGTGTTACGTGTGTGTGTGTGTGTGTGTGTGTGTGTGTGTGAGTGTGTGTGAGTGTGTGTGTGTGTGTGTGTGTGTGTGTGTGTGTGTGTGTGTGTGGTGTGTGTGTGTGTGTGTGTGTGTGTGTGTGTGTGTTCTGTACGTGTGTGTGTGTCTGTGTGTGTGTGTCTGTGTGTGTGTGTGTGTGTGTGTGTGTGTGTGTGTGTGTGACACCGAGTCCATCAGGAAGGGAAGTTGAACACCAATCCTCATTCACAGCAGAAGCATCTCCTAGAGTGGCTGGCCACTCCTGATGGATGAGCAGGAAGGAAGTTCAGGAACCGGTCCAAGCGGCAAGACAACACCAATGTGCTATGTATCATGTGTGGGCGTTTAGCCCAGCATGTGGAGTCTGTACTTCTGTGGAGTCCGTGTAGACACGGTCAACACCACTGAAGTGACCCAGCAGAGTGGGCGCATAGCCTAGAATGTGGAGTCTGTTCCTATGTGCAGTCCGTGTAGACACCGGTCAACACCACTGAAGTGACTCAGCAATAGTGCGGTGTCTTTTCTGGCGGGTTGCCCCATGGCACCTTCAATGACTTGAGGCATGTGGCGCTGGGGGCTGCCACGGGACAAAACGTTGATGTGGCTGTGCAAAAGGAATCCCGGAATGAGCGGCGTGAAAAGAATGCCACCCGGGATGTCAGGAAGATGAGGCAGATTTAGAAACAAATCATCACGTTCATGTGTTCACGCTTGGTTAGCTGAAATCATTGATGTGTGACTTTTTCCTCCAGGACAGTATTACTACTTCAGTTGTTTGTTTGTTTTTTAACATTACTCTGAGCAACAGTTTTTTCGTCGCTGCTGTATGCGTATTCATCACAGTATTCATCACAGCTTTTCCACAGGTGATGTCGAACGCTGGGCAGTGCGCATCTCCTCCTGCGAGTGTCCTAGCGCGTGCTGGGTGTTTTGCATGTTAATGTGACCCAAAGACCATTGCCTTGGCCACTGTCAGGAGTGCACACACTTGTGGCCACTGTCAGGATTGTTATACTTGTGGCCACTGTCAGGACTGTTATACTTGTGGCCACTGTCAGGTCTGTTATACTTGTGGCCACTGTCAGGACTGTTATACTTGTGGCCACTGTCAGGATTGTTATACTTGTGGTCACTGTCAGGACTGTTATACTTGTGGCCACTGTCAGGATTGTTATACTTGTGGTCACTGTCAGGACTGTTTTACTTGTGGCCACTGTCGGGATTGTTATACTTGTGGCCACTGTCAGAATTGTTATATTCGTGGCCACTGTCAGGATTGTTATACTTGTGGCCACTGTCAGGATTGCTATACTTGTGGCCACTGTCAGGACTGTTATACTTGTGGCCACTGTCAGGACTGTTATACTTGTGGCCACTGTCAGGACTGTTATACTGGTGGCCACTGTCAGGACTGTTATACTTGTGGCAACTGTCAGGATTGTTATACTTGTGGCCACTGTCAGGATTGTTATGCTTGTGGCCACTGTCAGGATTGTTATACTCGTGGCCACTGTTAGGATTGTTATACTTGTGGCCACTGTCAGGACTGTTATACTTGTGGCCACTGTCAGGATTGTTATACTTGTGGCCACTGTCAGGACTGTTATACTTGTGGCCACTGTCAGGACTGCACACACACTTGTGGCCACTGTCAGGACTGTTATACTTGTGGCCACTGTCAGGACTGTAATACTTGTGGCCACTGTCAGGACTGTTATACTTGTTGCCACTGTCAGGACTGCACACACTTGTGGCCACTGTCAGGACTGCACATACTTGTGGCCACTGACAGGACTGTGCACACTTGTGGCCACTGAAAGGACTGCACACACTTGTGGCCACTGACAGGACTGCACACACTTGTGGCCACTGACAGGACTGCACACACTTGTGGCCACTGACAGGACTGCACACACTTGTGGCCACTGTCAGGACTGCACACACTTGTGGCCACTGACAGGACTGCACACACTTGTGGCCACTGTCAGGACTGCACACACTTGTTGTGGCCACTGTCAGGACTGCACACACTTGTTGTGGCCACTGTCAGGACTGCACACACTGGTGGCCACTGACAGGACTGCACACACTGGTGGCCACTGTCAGGACTGCACACACTTGTTGTGGCCACTGTCGGGACTGCACACACT
>CM031616.1:52388058-52410558 GCA_018398815.1 Conus ventricosus
AAGACACAAATACACAGTCATCACCTTTGATGAACAACTGTACTGTAAAGCAAAAATGCTTCAGTGGGACAAACAGGACCACTGCAAAACTTCGTTCTCATGCTGGGTGGTTTCCACATTCAGCTGAATTTCTCCAAGGTGCTTGGTGAATACATGGCGTCATCTGGCCTGTGTACCATCTGGAATAAAAGCGGAGTCCTTGGGAGAGAACAGCAGTAAACGTTCTGAAAGGAAAGGGTTGGAACCACGTACTTCGCACACACAAGCTCACTTTCGAAGCACTTTGGGCTGTTCTTTGGCTTCGCTTCAAAGAATGGGCAGAGGAGAATGCTAAGGTCTTCAGTGAAAGTCTCGAGGAAGCAGCAAAGATGGTAGCAGGTGGTTTCTCAGACAAGGATGAAGAACAGATCAGATCGTATGTAGCAGATCTGCTGACTGAGATTGAACAAGTGTTGCCATTGTTCAATGAGTTTGAAGCCTGCTGTTCAGAGAGTGCAACCTTTCAGTACGGGAGGAATTACACGAAGCTGGTTTCCATTCTCCTGCGCTTCACACGCTCACTCCGTGAAGGTGACTGGGAGCTGTACCTCTCATTTGCAGAAATGCTTCCATGGTTTGGTGCCTTCGACCATGTTCATTACACTCGCTGGGGAACAGTTTTCTTGGCAGACATGACAATGCTCTCCCAGACAGCCCCAGAGGTTTATCAAGGATTCCAAACTGGTGATGTTGTGACAAAAGAGTCCCAACAGAAGTTCAACCAGATCCCAGATGATCAAGCCATCAAACATGTGAACAAAACTGGCAAAGTGGCAAGGGGTCTTGTTGGGATAACAAGGACAGACACAGCCAGAGACAGATGGTGCCTGACATACAACGAAAGAGCAAAACTTGCAAAGGACACTAAAGACGTGTTCAGCTTGACTACTGACATCAAAGAGGAAAGTGACTTTGGACACAAGGACTTTGGAAAGAAGCGGATAAAGCAGGACCATGATGATGTGCGAAAACTCATTGGTATGTTCCGTGTCTTCAATCCCTTTGCCCAGCCATCTTCAGAGCTTGTTTCACTCACCACTGGGGATGTTGCCAATGAGGCTGTGAAGAATGACATTGATGGCAGAAGAATTAGGGAAGTCAGTCATCAAAGACTTTGTCCGTGAAAGATTCAAAGACAAAACAGCAGGTTTTCATGACAGAATCAAAGACACAGAAGCTTCAAACATTGATGGCATGTACACAGTACAGATTGATACTGGAAAACAGAAAGCTGTAAATGTGGAAGCAGACAGAGAGTTGTTCAGACGTGTGATAACAGCAATGGAAGCAGGAAGAGGCATTGATGTTGACAGGCTGTTACAGCAAGAACTCTGCCCAATTCCTCTTTCTCTTGCAACAGCTGACCGTAAACTGCGAGCGACTACCCAGAAACAAGGCTGAACTGGGTTAAAATACTTAAGAAGGCTTTGCCTCAGAATGCTGTCCCAGAAAACACCAACTTGACCTGCACCATCGAAGATGGTATGGCTATGGTTCAAGCCCTTGGAAACCGGGTTGGAGCAAAGACCTTTGGAGAATGGAGCGACAACTTTGCACAACACGTGGAAAGCCTCTTTTCCAACGATTGTACCCGTGTTGACATCGTCTTTGACAGATATAATCCACAGACAATCAAATCAACAGCCCATGCTACAAGAGTGGAAAGGAAACAAACTATCAAAAGGAGTCTGCAGTCACGACACCAGATTATTGGCTAGTGGGACAGATTCATCTCACTGAATGAAAACAAAGCCAGTCTGACAGACTTTTTATGTGCTCAGCTATCCAGCAGATTCCAAAATGAGACAGGCAGAGAACTGGTACTCAGTGGTGGATTCAAAGGGCCTGCAAAAGTCTGGACATCAACAGGAAAGAGACGTGTCACACCTTACCTCAGCTGATCATGAAGAAGCAGATACCCGCATGCGACTCCATGCAAGAGAAGCAAGTGAACGAGGATTTCCTCAGACTGTTGTTGTCAGTCGTGACACCGATGTCCTCGTCCTCCTCCTTGCCCACCAACCACAGCTTAGCCTGTTCCTTTGGATGCAGTCTGGGACGCCACGAAAGGAACATTATGTTCCTGTCCACCACATCAACATCACTGATGCAGAAAGAGAATCTCTATTAGCATTTCATGCTATCACGGGGTCGGACAGCACAAGCCAATTTGCTGGCACTGGCAAGCTATCAGCTTGGTCCATTTCTGTCAACAACCCAGAGCTTATTCAAAATCCAGGAAAAGAAGACTTTCCTGATGAGGCTGTTTTGGCTGATGCTGAGTCTTTTGTCTGTAGATTGTACAACCCAGACAGGCATCAGCAATCAGTTCAGCAGGTTCGATGTGATCTCTTTCACAGTGCAAAGAGAAGTATTGAAAACCTTCCTCCCACACGTGATGCTCTGTTACTGCACATTAGACGATCACATTATCACACACTTTGATCTGGAAGCGAGCACTAGAGGCAAATCAGTACTTGCCTCCAGCAGTGGACAGTGGCTGGAAGCTAGTTGAAAAGGATGACAGCCATGCAGTACTTGAGTCTAAACTTCTCACAGAGGAGCCTTCGACAGCCATGTGCCTGGAGCTCACATCCTGTGGTTGTGGAAGAGGAGCAGGGGGCGAGGAAGCGGCATGCTGTGCAACACGGCGGTGCCGATGCACACGGCTGGCTCTTGCTTGCACAAAGGCATGCTACTGTTACAGAGGAAACTGCAGAAATCCCGTGTCTCCTGAGCAGCAGGATAACTGATGAAAGTACAGTCGGTTTGACCTGCCCCAAACATATCCAAAAAGTGCACTCCAGAGAGACCAACACCACAGGATACTATTTTCTGTACATGTTGACAGTGTACTCCAGAGAGACCGACACCATTGATGGAAATAATGTTCATCACTTTTATGTGTATCTTGAATTCTCTAAAGTAGCCTAGTATTCACTTTTGTAAGACATTTTATAGGTCAACCCTCATTTTCACACAGAAGAGAGTGTAAAATTTGATTTCTCTATACCAAAAAATGGTACATTTGACATTAATTATGTGTACTTATGTTCATTGCAACTAGAGATATGCAGAAAAGTCTCGTTTTCGGCGGCCATTTTAAAAAGTGTCATGGCGGCCAAGGTGGGCAAATTTGGAAGGGCCATCCACCCAGGTTGTCTTCGAATACATCAACAAATTTCAGAAAAACTGGATGTTTGCTTCTAACCCGAAACGTTTAGGGTATTAGTTTTTTTTGCAAGATACTTTTGGTGATTTTAATCAATGTGATCTCCGGTCTGGTTTACCCTCCTTTAAAACAGTATGTCACATGTCCAACACGTCTCAACAAGAAGCTTGATTTGTGTTATGGTAATATCCCAAATGCTGATAAGTCTGTGGCCCTTCCTGAAATAGGTCAATCTGATCACAACAACACTGTACACTTGATCCCTTCTTACCGACCTGTCATTCAAACCCAACCTCTTGTGCAGAAAACTGTAAACATTTGGTCCAAGATAGCATAGAACAACTGCGAGCTTGCTATGAGTGAGGGAGACAGGGACTTGTTTTTTTGTTGTTTTTTTTTATTATTATTATTTTTTTATTCCTGTGTTGATGTGGATGAAGCTGCTGATGTTATCTCTTATTATCTTATCTTTTGTGTAAACATGTTGATGCCAAAGAAAACTGTTAATTTTTGTTCGAATAATAAGCCTTGGGTTTTCACATCTCTAGAGAAAACATTTAATGAAAGGAAAATCGCCTTTCAATCGAAGGATAATTGTGCAAAGAAAACAGTTCAAAGAAAACTAAGACATGCAATAAAGGGGCACAAAGATGGCATACAGAGAAAAAGTAGAAAAGCAGCTTGAGTCTGGAAACATGCGAAATGCATGGGATGGCCTAAAAACTCTCAATGGACAGAATAAACCACGAAGTGAATGTAATCTATCAAAGGAGGAATGTTATGATTTTGCTAACAAACTGAAGTATTTTTGTTGCCGTTTTGAAATGAATATGTTGTTGGTGAAAATTTGGAAGCTGATATGTCGAACTTATTTCAAACAGTTGTGATACCGATGATGGATCTTTACATATCGATGATATTGCTGTTCGAGGTTTGTTAAAAAAAAAAAAGATAAAGACAAGTAGAGCTGCAGGTCCAGACAATATTCTTGGAAATCTTTTAAAATGATGGATGTTCAGAACAATTATCATGTGTTTTCTGTTGGTTGTTCTCACGGTCTTTGAATTGTGGAGTTGTGCCCTCTGTCTGGAAAAAAATCAACAATTTGTCCTGTACCAAAAACAAGAAATCCTAGCATTTTGAATGACTATAGACCTGTTGCATCGACATCTCTTGCAATAAAATCTTTTGATTGCCGTCTTCCTCAAGTCAAAGCCTTGTGATCCATACCAATTTACATGCATACAGAACAGAAGTACAGATGATGCAATAATCACTATTTTAAACCATGCATACACACATCATGAAAACAAAGATTCTTTTGTTCGCATCCTGCTTATTGATTTCTCATCAGCATTTAATACTATTCAACTACACATTATTGCAAAGAAACTCCAAACTTTACATGTGAACCCAAAACTGATCTTATGGATTGTGAACTGTTCAGTCAACAGGTTACAGTACGTACGCTTTGAGGGAAAACATTCATCAGCAAGAACCACATTTACTGGTGCACCACAAGGCACCGTTCTCTCCCCTGTACTCTTGACTCTTTATACAAATGATTGTATTGGTTCTTCTGTCACTCCTGTCATAAAGTTCTCAGATGATTCTGTTTTAGAAAGCCTGTCAAATTCAGATACCATTTATTTTCAAGAGGTGGAACGTTTTTGTTCATGGGACAAAGACAACTGTCAAGATTTCAATGTTAGTAGACGAAGGAGATGGTCATTGATTTTTTAAGAAACCCAGCTCCTGCCCCTCACTTGTATATCGAAATCACCAAAGTGGAACGTGTAAGTGAATACAAGTATCTGAGTACTATTTCAGATGATAAGCTGAATTTTAATGCAAATACTCGATTTATCTACAAAAAAAGTCAATCTAGAATACACTGTCTTCAGAAACTTCGGTTTTGTGCCGTTAAAAAGGATATCTGAAACGTTTCATCATTGCTTAGTAGACTCAGGGCTGTCCTTTGGCTTTATATGATGGTTTGGAATCTTAGCGTTAAAAAAAGATTTAAACAGTGCAGTGGAAACATGTGGAAATATTATTGGCAGAAAACAAGAACGGTTAGATAAATTGTATGAATGTCGTGTCACACAAAAAGCTGTGAATATTGCTGCCGACAGTTCTCATGTTCTTTAAAAAAACAACAACTACAGTTTCTACCATGTGGACGAAGATTCCAACTTCTAAAATTCAAAACAAATAGAACTAAAAAACAGTTTCGTTTCCAATTTTATCAAACTCCTGAATCAAAACTGAACTTTCAGTAAGATCCGGTTCAGAAAGCTTGTTTGTATAATTATATTTGTGTGTGTATATTCTTCTCTGTGTGTAGGTGGATTAATTATATTTGTGTGTGTATATTCTTCTCTGTGTGTAGGTGGATTAATTATATTTGTGTGTGTATATTCTTCTCTGTGTGTAGGTGGATTAATTATATTTGTGTGTGTATATTCTTCTCTGTGTGTCGGTGGATTAATTATATTTGTGTGTATATTCTTCTCTGTGTGTAGGTGGATTAATTATATTTGTGTGTGTATATTCTTCTCTGTGTGTAGGTGGATTAATTATATTTGTGTGTGTATATTCTTCTCTGTGTGTAGGTGGATTAATTATATTTGTGTGTGTATATTCTTCTCTGTGTGTAGGTGGATTAATTATATTTGTGTGTGTATATTCTTCTCTGTGTGTAGGTGGATTAATTATATTTGTGTGTGTATATTCTTCTCTGTGTGTCGGTGGATTAATTATATTTGTGTGTGTATATTCTTCTCTGTGTGTAGGTGGATTAATTATATTTGTGTGTGTATATTCTTCTCTGTGTGTAGGTGGATTAATTATATTTGTGTGTGTATATTCTTCTCTGTGTGTCGGTGGATTAATTATATTTGTGTGTGTATATTCTTCTCTGTGTGTAGGTGGATTAATTATATTTGTGTGTGTATATTCTTCTCTGTGTGTAGGTGGATTAATTATATTTGTGTGTGTATATTCTTCTCTGTGTGTAGGTGGATTAATTATATTTGTGTGTGTATATTCTTCTCTGTGTGTAGGTGGATTAATTATATTTGTGTGTGTATATTCTTCTCTGTGTGTAGGTGGATTAATTATATTTGTGTGTGTGTATTCTTCTCTGTGTGTAGGTGGATTAATTATATTTGTGTGTGTATATTCTTCTCTGTGTGTAGGTGGATTAATTATATTTGTGTGTGTGTATTCTTCTCTGTGTGTAGGTGGATGGATGGGGGAGGATAGGTTGGTGTGATTTATGATTTGCTAAATATAGATCCATCGTCATGTTTTTATGAACACTCTCAATTTCTCTTTGAAGATAATAAAGTGTTCTTGATTCGACTGTGCATGACTTGGCTTGTTGTTGCTGTTCTAAATTCAAGACAGTTAATAAAAAGAAATGACAGGGACAACATACTAACTGTACGCACTTTTCTTCCTTGGAACAAAATTAGACAGAGAATCGTGGTAGATGAGACAATCGTAAATAAAAGACACAAGCGTAAGTAAAACACACAATTGTCAAAAAAAAAAAGAAAGACATATACCTTTGTAAGTTAAACAATCATCAGTAAAACAGACAGTCGTCTGTCCCAAAAAAATTCGGAAGGTAGAAAAGATGATAATCGTTAAAACAGACAGCTGTCAACAAAGAAAAAAATCAACTAAAAAAATCAAAGCAAAAAGAAATATTCGTAAACAAATGAAACGGTCGGAGGTATAGGCGACAATCAGTAAATCAAACGAGAGTCAGCAAAAAGACAATTATCACCAAACAGTTCTCTGCAAAACAAACTATCGTAAGTAAACAAAAGACGGTGAACAGTGAAAATAGCAATCGTCAGCAAATGAAACAATCGTAAATATAAAGGATGATCGTAAATGAAAATAACAATCGTCATAAAACAAACACACAAACAAACAAAAACAAGTCTGAAGTAAAATAGACAATCATAAGCGAAAGTGACAGTCGCAAGTAAGAGACAATCAGAAGTAAATCAGACAATCATCAGTGAAAGAAACATTTTGTAGAACTTCTTCTTTTTGTCGGAACATATTTTGCTGTTAACATTTACCTCCACTCAGAAGACAAGTTTAAGTTCTCATCCACATCTGTTTGTTTGTTTGTTTTTCTGCAAGATCGTGCAAAAACTATGGAACCGATTTAAGTGAAACCTGGTGAAAACACGAATGTAGCCAAAGAACGATGCCAGAACATTTTGGTTGCGATCCGTCGTGCAGATCCGGCCAACATCACGGTGATCTGGTCATCATCACGTCTTGGTGACCTGGTCATCATCACGTCTTGGTGACCTGGTCATCATCACGTCTTGGTGACCTGGTCATCATCACGTCTGGGTGACCTGGTCATCATCACGTCTTGGTGACCTGGTCAACATCACGGTGATCTGGTCAACATCACGGTGATCTGGTCAACATCACGGTGATCTGGTCAACATCAACATCACGGTGATCTGGTCAACATCAACATCACGGTGACATGGTCAACATCACGGTGATCTGGTCAACATCAACATCACGGTGATCTGGTCAACATCAACATCACGGTGATCTGGTCAACATCACGGTGATCTGGTCAACATCACGTCACGGTGATCTGGTCAACCTCAACATCACGGTGATCTGGTCAACATCAACATCACGGTGATCTGGTCAACATCAACATTACGGTGATCTGGTCAACATCACGGTGATCTGGTCAACACCACGGTGATCTGGTCAACATCGTGTCACGGTGATCTGGTCAACATCAACATCACGGTGACCTGGTCAACATCACGGTGATCTGGTCAACATCAACATCACGGTGATCTGGTCAACATCAACATCACGGTGATCTGGTCAACATCAACATCACGGTGATCTGGTCAACACCACGGTGATCTGGTCAACATCATGTCACGGTGATTTGGTCAACATAACATCACGGTGACCTGGTCAACATTACGGTGATCTGGTCAACATCAACATCACGGTGATCTGGTCAACATCACGTCACGGTGATCTGGTCAACATCACTGTGATCTGGTCAACATCATGTCACGGTGATCTGGTCAACATGACCTCATGGTGAGATATCCGACACACACGCGCGCGCGTGTGCTAGTTATGGCCAGCCATGGTTTAAAGTGGTGTCGACGGAGCTCTGTGCACGTGACAAGTAAAGACCCTCCACCCTCATTTTTGTAGGCTGCTTTGCTACGACAACGACAACATTCTTACATTTTCATGGCTCCAACATCAACAAGAAAACAAATCCACCCCAGCTTCTCAGTTCTCGGTTTTTGCTCTCTTTTTTTTTTTCTTTCTACAGTGAGATTTGACAACCGATAAAACCATCTTGTTTTTGGTGGTGCTGACGCCATCTAGAGTTTCCACGCCCTGGTAACAGTCACCACTGGAGCTTCCAAGTCTCGGATTCTCACGCGAAAAGCGAGTTAACGCGTCAGTCAACCCGCACGCGACAAAAGCAGGAAGAACACACAACCCACATCACTTTCACACACACACCCCCCCCCCCCCCCCCCAAATGCTGGCGGAGGTCATGTTGAAAGAGTCTCAGCACGTGCTCAACACAGAACCGTGACACGGATGCGGTCATCAAGTTGCCCCCATGGGTGAACGCGGAGAAGATTGAAGGGGATCTTCAGCGGACGAGCAAAACGCCTCGGTTTCCTTCTCGCTTCGCCGCGTTTTGCGTTTGGAGTCTCACAGCTGTCACTTCCGTGGGATGCTGTAAACTGAATCCCGATTGGTTCATTCTGCAATCAGAGGATGTTACTATTTATGGCAGGCCTACCTGGGAAAAGAAACGTGGCGGTGCATGATTCGACAAGATTTCTTTGTCTGAGCTTCTGTCGTCGTAGACAACAGGTCTGCTGTTTGAATTGAAGACGAATTGGATTTGAAAGGGAGACAACCCTTGACTCGGGCAAACTGGGCTGTTTAAACAGATTTTTTTTTCTTTGCTTTTCTTTTCTTTTCTTTTTTTCAAATCTGTTCCTTTACCTATATGCATTGATGTGTGTGTGTGTGTGTGTGTGTGTGTGTGTGTGTGTGTGTGTGTGTGTGTGTGTGTGTGTGTGTGTGTGTGTGTGTATACGTGCAAGGAAGCATGTGTGTGTGTGTGTGTGTGTGTGTGTGTGTGTGTGTGTGTGTGTGTATGTGTGTGTGTGTGTGTGTGTGTGTGTGTGTGTGTGTGTTTTGTGTGTGTGTGTGTGTGTGTGTGTTTGTGTGTGTGTGTGTGTGTGTGTGTGTGTGTGTGTGTGTGTGTGTGTGTGTTTGTGTATGTGTGTGTGTGTGTGTGTGTGTGTGTGTGTGCTTAAACTGTCGTCCGTCTGTGGTCCAGTCACCTGTCTCTGTTCTATGAAGTCGTACTTTTTTCTTGGTTTAAACAAATCTTTAATCACAGGTACATACAATGTTTACACAATACAAAGTGAGCAGCAACAAGCTGAACGCTTATAGTGTGCTCTGCCAAATGACAATACACAACTAATATACCTGGCGGCTACAATAACACGAATATTACATTATTTATATGGAAACAATTGACAGTTTAAAGTTTATAAATCGCATGAAGAATACAAAAGAGAACAGACCCCCCCCCCCCCCTTCCCGAAAAGAGAAAAAATGGTTTAAACAAATAAAGAAAGAAACAGAGATTAATGAAGAGAGGCGATGAGAAATACACCACAGGCACACTAATTTGTTATCATCACAATTTGAAATAATGGCAACATTTTTAATAAAACTCTTTTGTCATACCTGAAACCTCCAAAAGGCAATGTATCTAAAACCGGTTGCTTCCAGACATAAACTTATGAACAGCTTCTAATATCAATATATTGGTATCTATCTGCAGATTACGGTCACCTTTTAACAGAGTTCGAACATTTCTGTAGTGTGATGGGAGATCTGAAATAGTATTTGCGCGGGTTTCATGAAAACGAGGACAAAAACAGAAAATAGTGCTCAGCTGTTTCCTCCCCATTGCCACACTCGCACAGTGAGTCGTTAATTAGATGGCGGTTTGAACATATCATATCTCAGATCACTGTTTCCCAAAGACGAAAACGGCAATGAATGATTTGGTTTTTTTCTCGCCAAGGTAAAAGTACGGTGGATGACAGGATCATCAGCCGATAAATGATGCTTGACTACGCTTAAAGAGGACTGGTTTTTAATATGTTTTGGAGACTATTCCATAAAGATTGTAGTTGAAGGAAAAATAAAAATTTAATAATGAATACTTATATAGCGCCTATTCTCTAAGCGCTTTACAATCAACACTGTTTACACAACGGGCTGCCAACCTGGGTAGTGCCGACTGAAGTTTGCCACCCCTGGCGCTTCATTCAGTCGTTTCCCGTGTCATCCAGTCAGTATCGTTCAATATCGATCACTCGTTTTCCTTATTTCCCTTTTCATTCTTTCCATTTCTCACGCAGGGTTTGCATGCTATGTGTAACGTGTCATCCATACCAGGGCCCAAAACTGGCATACTCTTCCGAAAGTTGGTGATGGGATTTTACGTGTGTGCAAGATGTTATCCCGTGCGTTCACACACGGAACCTCGGTTTATAGTCTATTCGAAGGACTGTATGGGAAATGGAGTCAGAACCAATGTTAACTCCGAGGGAAAAATCCCCCTGCACCGAAACGCCCCGGCGGAGGTTCGAACCCGCACCCCAGGACCACCAAAGATTACGAGTCAGGCGCTCTACCAACTGAGCTATTCCGGCTCCCATAATAACGGATTTCCGATATATCTCAGTGCTGCATTTTGGAGTTGTACGCTCTAACGGTCTTCTCCTGTGATAAGGATTCCTGTCCAAAAAAAAGACCAGGCAAAAAGATTTTTTTCTTCGCCCCGCGGATATGCTCAATCCTGGAAATTCTCTGCCCTCCCCCCCCCCCCCCCACCCCTCCCTCCACCTCCTCCCGACCCCCCAACCCCGGCGGCTACTGGTTCACACTCACGGCATGAAAGCACGGACAAGACTTTATCTCCGTCAACTGTTTGTTTCACTCTTTACTTCATGTGTTGTCGTTCTGGTGGTGTGTTTGTAGTGTGAAAATAGGCCCCTTGCACCCAGTCTTTGGGATGGTCATTCCTGTCGGCCATTGTCGAGGTTCAGTGTGGACGTTACCTCTGACTGTAACTTTTGCCCCGTTTCCTTCCCCGACAACAAGTCGAGGGTGTCAGGCGAAGTCTACAGTCCGCCGCAGTGATCCTGGTTTATCCGTACTTCTGGTTCTTTTGAACCCTTCTTCGTTTATTTCATCATCATCATCATCTCATCATCTCATCATCATCTTATTTAATTATTATATATTATTATTTTTTATATATTTTATTTTATTAGATTACTATTATTATTATATTATCATCATCATGTTCATCGTTATATTTTTTTTATCATTATAATTACCATTATTATATTATCATTCATATCATCATCATCATATTTTTTTGTTTTTATTTTATTATTATTATTATTATTATTATTATTATTATTTTTATTATTTATTATTATTATAACATCATGTTCATCATTATGTTTTTATTTTCATTATTATTACCATTATTATAATTATTAGTAATTATTTCATCATCATCATCAAACATCATCATCATCCTTGTATTTATCATTTTTGTTATAGTATTGAGGGACTCGGGGCATGGAGCGGGTCATGCATTGAGGGGACTCGGGGCATGGGGAGTGGGTCATGTACTGAGGGATTCGGGGCATGGGAGTGGGCATGTACTGAGGGATTCGGGGCATGGAGTGGGTCATGTATTGAGGGACTCGGGGCATGGGAGTGGGTCATGTATTGAGGGACTCGGGGCATGGGGTGGTCATGCATTGAGGGACTCGGGGCATGGGAGGGGTCATGTATTGGGGGGATTCGGGGCTGGAGGGGGCATGTATTGAGGGACTCGGGGCTGGGAGTGGGTCATGTACTGAGGGACTCGGGGCGGGGGAGGGGTCATGTATGGGGACTCGGGATGGGAGGGGGTTCAGTTTTGGGGGGATCGGGAGGGGTGGTATTATTGGGGGACTCGGGGGGGGGGTGGGCATGCATTGAGGGAGGGGGCATGGAGGGGTCATGTATTGGGGACTCGGGGCATGGGGTGGGTCATGATTGAGGGAGGGGGGCAGGGGAGTGGGTCATTATGAGGGACCGGGCATGGGAGGGGTCATGTACTGAGGGACTCGGTGCGGGGAGGGGGTCAGTACGGGGGGACCGGGCAGGGGAGGGGTCATGTTTTGGGGGTTCGGGGTGGGAGGGGGTCATGATTCGGATTCGGGGCATGGGAGGGGGTATTTTTTGGGGGATCGGGGCAGGGAGTGTGTCAGTACTGAGGGCTCGGCTGGGGTGGGTCATGTATTGAGGGACTCGGGGCATGGGAGGGGGGTCATGTATTGAGGGATCGGGGCGGGGAGTGGGTCTGATTGAGGGACTCGGGAGGGATTGGGTCATTATTAGGGACGGGGGGGCATGGGAGTGGGTCATGTATTGGGGGGGGGCATGGGGTTGGGTATGAAATTGGGGACTGGGGGCAGGGGAGGGGTCATGTTTTGAGGGACTGGGGGCAGGGGATTGGGTCTGTATTGAGGGACTCGGGGCGGGGGAGGGGGTTCGTTTGAGGGACTCGGGGCATGGGGTGGGGTCATGCATTGAGGGCTGGGGGCCGGGAAGTGTGGGCGGAGTCGTGAGAGGCTTTCTCACTTCCACTCCGCGAACTGCACCCCCTGTTTTTTCCGCTTTACTTTCCCTCCTGTATTTTCCCTCTGCTTTAATTCCCCCCGTATTTTACCGCTTACACTTCACCTGTATTTTCCTGCTTACATTTCCTCCTGTATTTTACCCTTACATTCACCTCCTGTATTTTTCTGTTTTTCACTTCCCCCTGTATTTTCCCGCTTACCTTCACCCCCTTATTTTCTCTGCTACACTTCACCCCTGTTTTTTCCCCGCTTACACTTACCTCCTGATTTTCTCCGCTTCCTGCACCTCGTATTTTCTCTGCTTACATTCACCTCCTGTTTTTTCTCACTTACACTTCCCCCTCCGTATTTTCTCCCTTAAAACTTCACCTCCTGTTTTTTACCGCTTACACTTCACCCCCCTGTATTTCCCGCTTAAACTTCACCTCCTGTATTTTCCCGCTTACATTTCCCTCCATTTTCCCGCAAATTTCCCCTCCGTTTTTTTTCTGTTTACATTTTACCTCCTTTATTTTACGCTCACATTTCCCCTCCTTATTTTCTCGCTTACACTTACCTCCTGTTTTTCTCTGCTTACACTTCACCCCCGTATTTTCCCCGCAAAACACTTCACCTCCTGTATTTTACCGCTTCACTTCACCCCCTATTTTTTTCTCTGCTTACATTCACCCCCTGTTTTTCCCGCTTCCCTTTCACCTCCTGATTTTACCCTTACACTTCACCCCCTTTTTTACCGTTTTCACTTCACCTCCTGATTTCTCTGTTTACACTTCACCCCCTGTATTTTACCGCTTCCCCACTTCACCTCCTGTATTTTCTCTGCTTACATTTCCGTCCTGTTTTTTTCCCCGCTTACCTTCACCTCCGTATTTTTTCTCTTGACTTCACCCCCTGTTTTTCTTGCTTACACTTCACCCCTTATTTTACCGCTTACATTTCCCCCTCCTGGTTTCTTGCTTACACTTACCCCTGTATTTTTACCGCTTACACTTCCTTCCTGTATTTTCCCCGCTTACATTCCCCTCCTGTTTTTTCTGCTTACACTTCACCCCTGTATTTACCGCTTACACTTCATTTCCTGTTTTTCTCGCTTAACTTCCCTCCTGTTTTTTTTCTCCGCTTACATTTCGCCTCCGATTTTACCGCTTCACTTTCGTTCCTGTATTTCCTCTACTTACACTTCACCTCCTGTTTTTTACCGTTACACTTCACCTCCTTATTTACAGTTTACACGTCCTCCTGTATTTTCTCTCCACACTTCCCTCCTGTTTTTTACAGCTTACAATTCACCCCCTTTTTTTCTCTACTTCCTTCACCTCTGTATTTTTCTCTACACTCTTCATCCCCTGTATTTTCTCCGCTTACATTGCCTCGTTTTTTTTCCCCGTTACATTTCACCCCCTGCTTTTTTCCATTTACACTTCACTCCTGTTTTTTCTCTGCTTACACTTCATTCCTGTATTTACCGTTTAAACCTTCACCTTCGTTTTTTCTCTATTTTAACTTCCCCTTATTGTTCTACGAACTTCACCTTCTGTATTTTCTTATTTACACTTCACCCTGTTTTTTCTCCGGCTATATTTATTCTGTATTTTCTCCGGTTTAACTTTCACCTCCTGTATTTTCGTTACCGAGTGGGGTATATTTCATTGGGGGAAATATGCTTTTCATCAATACAGACTCTCTCTCTCTCTCTCTCTCTCTCTCTCTCTCTCTCTCTCTCTCTCTCTCTCTCTCTCTCTCTCTCTCTCTCTCTCTGTGTGTGTGTGTGGGGGGGGGGGGGGGGGGTGCGTGTACCTTCAATTCCGAAGATTATGACACTGATTAATACAATATTGCGCAGATGCCATCCGTCTCATTCTCGAACGGATGGAAACGGGCAAACCTCAAATTTACAATTCCAATATGACACAACTTTGTTTTCCTTTATTGATGCACACAGAGAGATCATTAATAATGTCAGTGTTTTGTCTCCCTTTTGTGACAGACACAAACTTTACTCTGTGCACCGGAGAACTCATGAAGAAAATTCATCTAGGCGTACACGCTCTATCAGTGTTCATTGCTCGGATAATCAATACGGAGGAAAATCAACTGGATACATATTCACATAATTCTTCGTCCGAACACTAACAGATAACACCGTGCAAAGTGAAACGTTCCCCATGAAAGAAACGGATTCGGCACGGCAAAACTGCGCTAGAACAGCCGGCGACATCACAGACAGCCAAACAATAGGTCGCCCTGTTGGCCGATACCACACGGGCGTTCCTCCGTGCAGAAGATGTGGATTGTGTACAGCTGGAACAAGAGCTAACCATGTCCTGCTCTGAGCCTGAGGATGGTGACTTGCTGGTCACGGTGCATGTGGTGGACACACCGTGGTGTCCATCCTCTAGGCGACGCCCCCCCCCCCCCCCCCCCCCCCCCCCCCCCCCGCCACCCCTCCCCGCCCCCCCCCCCCCCCCCCCCTCCCCCCATTCCCCCGTGTTTCTGAAGTGGCGCTACATGTTGACAACCTCATAGCTGAGGCGGTGCGCTGTCTGTTCCAGCCTCACCGAGTTCATTCGGTCCAGACAGGAAACTAGTCTTTGAAACATGCTGGCTTGACAGCTGTAGGGGGCGAATTGTTTATGCTGGCCAGCGAACCCATCCAGTAATTAGCTGACAGACAATATCACACCACCAACAGTGCCCACCCAGTAATCAACTGACAGAAAATATCACAACACCAACAGTGCCCAGCCAGTAATCAACTGACAGACAATATCACACCAACAGTGCCCACCCAGTAATCAACTGACAGACAATATCACACCAACAGTGAACAGCCAGTAATCAACTGACAGACAATATCACACCAACAGTGAACAGCCAGTAATCAACTGACAGACAATATCACACCAACAGTGCCCAGCCAGTTATTAACTGACAGACAATATCACACCAACAGTGCCCAGCCAGTTATTAACTGACAGACAATATCACACCAACAGTGCCCACCCAGTAATAAACTAACAGACAATACCACACCAACAGTGCCCAGCCAGTTATTAACTGACAGACAATATCACACCAACAGTGCCCACCCAGTAATAAACTAACAGACAATACCACACCAACAGTGCCCAGCCAGTTATTAACTGACAGACAATATCACACCAACAGTGCCCACCCAGTAATAAACTAACAGACAATACCACACCAACAGTGCCCAGCCAGTTATTAACTGACAGACAATATCACAACACCAACAGTGAACAGCCAGTAATCAACTGATAGACAATATCACACCACCAACAGTGCCCAGCCAGTAATCAACTAAGAGACAATATCACACCAACAGTGAACAGCCAGTAATCAACTGACAGACAATATCACACCACCAACAGTGCCCAGCCAGTAATCAACTAAGAGACAATATCACACCACCAACAGTGCCCAGCCAGTAATCAACTAAGAGACAATATCACACCGACAGTGCCCAGCCAGTAATCAACTGACAGACAATATCACACCACCAACAGTGCCCACACAGTAATCAACTGACAGACAATATCACAACACCAACAGTGCCCAGCCAGTAATCAACTGACAGACAATATCACAACACCAACAGTGCCCAGCCAGTAATCAACTGACAGACAATATCACAACACCAACAGTGCCCAGCCAGTAATCAACTGACAGACAATATCACAACACCAACAGTGCCCAGCCAGTAATCAACTGACAGACAATATCACACCACCAACAGTGCCCAGCCAGTAATCAACTGACAGACAATATCACAACACCAACAGTGCCCAGCCAGTAATCAACTGGCAGACAATATCACACCACCAATTGTGCCCAGCCAGTAATCAACTGACAGACAAGAAGAACTGGAGAATGTTTCTAATTTAGACAGACACAACTGGATAATGTTTCTGATTTAGACAGACACAGCTGGAGAATGTTTCTAATTTAGACAGACACAACTGGATAATGTTTCTGATTTAGACAGACACAGCTGGAGAATGTTTCTAATTTAGACAGACACAGCTGGAGAATGTTTCTAATTTAGACAGACACAGCTGCAGAATGTTTCTAATTTAGACAGACACAGCTGCAGAATGTTTCTGATTTAGACAGACGCAGCTGAACTCTTCGGAATGTGTCTGAAAACTGATTTTCCCCTTTTTTTTTGATCAAAATACATGCCAAAAGATTCCAGGGAGACAAATTAAAATGAATGGAACGGGACTACTTGGGGAGCCCCGGCTGACCACACCCCACAGTTAGGATGTTGCACTCTAACTTTCTACTAATCCATGTAAGCGTGTTGAGACGCAGCATATATTTGAGAAAAAAACTGACATGAAACTGATAAAAGATCAAGTGAAGAACAACCCACCGATCAGTTCCCTTGTTTTTAGAGAGTCCTTCAAATCATTCACAGTCTACAATACATGAGCTGCCCCTTTGCCCGACGTCACTTTTCAGGCCTTCGCTCTCATCCGTGACCTTATCTTTGCGCCAAGTGCCCTCCCCCCCCCCCCCCCCCCCCCCCCCCCCCCCAAATAGTCCCATTCCTTTTATTTTAATCTGTTTGTTGGGAACGACCTGGAATGTAACCCGATGGACTTATGAAAGAATAGAAGGTAAATCAACTTTCAGACACAATGAAAATTCCCGAAACAATTCGATTGTGCCTCTCTAAAAAAAAAAAAAGAAAAAAAAAACTCGACCTCCTAAGCAAGGCCTTGGTGCATTAATTTTTTGGTGTGCAGCCTGGGTGAGTTCTTAGGGGCTGCTCTCTGATGTCGGGTAGGGAGGGGGTGGTTCATAGGTTATATGTGATTTCAACGGGTAGAAATCCTTTGATTAATAAACAAAAAGTGAGATGAATGGTCGGGGATATTCTGTGACAGCTGATATATGATTTCATTTGAGATTCTTTTCAGCCTAAGCCTAAACCTGAAAACTCTGACAGGAATGACACAGAGTGTAGAATCCATTCCCAATTGTGGTGTGTGGCTAGAGTTGTAATCGGCGTGGGCGAACGTTCGAGTGGACAAAGCATGATGGATTTTGCCGTTGAAAATGGCTGTTATCAATGTATGTCTGTGTGATCTGGGAGAGAGAGAGAGAGAGAGAGAGAGAGGGGGGGGGGGCGCAGGGAGGCGGGAGGTGGTGGTTGTGCAGAAATACCAATCGGTTGAATCAAATATGACCACTAGTTGAATATATCAAAGTCTTTGCTATACGTACGTATTATGCAGTAATCAGGTGTATCACATAAAAGCTCTCAAAAATCTTATGATACAGTTACTGACAGAAAAATAGTTTTTTGTTGTTGTTGTTTTTACTGTTGTCCTTTCACAGTCACAAAGATGTATGTGTGTGTGTGTGTGTGTGTGTGTGTGTGTGTGTGTGTGTGTGTGTGTGTGTGTGTGTGTGTGTGTGCGCGTGCGTGCGTGCGCACCCGTGCGTGCGTGCGTGCGTGCGTGCGTGCGTGCGTGCGTGCGTGTGTGTGTGTGTGTGTGTGTGTGTGTGTGTGTGTGTGTGTGTGTGTGTGTGTGTGTGTGAGAGAGAGAGAGAGAGAGAGAGAGAGAGAGAGAGAGAGACAGACAGACAGACAGACAGACAGACAGACAGACAGACTGACAGACTGAGAGACAGACACGTTCGCATACCCGCAGGCATTCACACACACACACACACACACACACACACACACACACACACACACACACACACACACACACACACACACACGCGCGCGCGCGCGCACGCACTGCACGCACGCACGCACGCACGCACGCACGCACACACACACACACACACACACACAAAAAGAAAATTATTATCGTTGTAGTGTGTGGGCGTCGCCCTTCACAAAGATGACATTACATGTCGACCAGGCGAGAAAGCATGACAACAAAGTAATGTTCAATACATCAGAAAGCATGACAACAAAGTAATACTCAATACATCAGAAAGCATGACAACAAAGTAATACTCAATACATCAGAAAGCATGACAACAAAGAATTACTCAATACATCAGAAAGCATGACAACAAAGTAATACTCAATACATCAGAAAGCATGACAACAAAGTAATACTCAATACATCAGAAAGCATGACAACAAAGTAATACTCAATACATCAGAAAGCATGACAACAAAGAATTACTCAATACATCAGAAAGCATGACAACAAAGTAATACTCAATACATCAGAAAGCATGACAACAAAGTAATACTCAATACATCAGAAAGCATGACAACAAAGTAATACTCAATACATCAGAAAGCATGACAACAAAGTAATACTCAATACATCAGAAAGCATGACAACAAAGTAATACTCAATACATCAGAAAGCATGACAACAAAGTAATACTCAATACATCAGAAAGCATGACAACAAAGTAATATTCAATACATCATAACAGAGTGGACCCTAGCAGTCTTAAAGTATCGGTCACGTGTAACTTACTCGCACTCAAATTTTATAAATGACAAAGTACAAACTGTACCTGGTTAAAAGTATAAACTATATCCGCTGTAAGGTATGACCAATGTCCAGTGCAAAGTATTTACGAACACGCACGCACGCACGCACGCACGCACGCACGGACGCACGCACGCACGCACTCACGCACGCACGCACACACACACACACACACACACTCTCTCTCTCTCTCTCTCTCTCTCTCTCTCTCTCTCTCTCTCTCTCTCACACACACACACACACACACACACACACACACAACACACACACACACACACAGAATAGAGAGAGAGAAAAAAAAGAATAAAAAGAAAAAGAAAAAGCAAGAAAACCAACAAAACATGTGCCCAAGATTTCGTTTGAGAACAACGAGATATTGTCTAAATTGCCATGATATGAACACGCTCCATCATGAAATAAAACCATCTGGAACACTGAATACATTTCAGCAACGGTCTATCATCACGCTTTTTGATACCGACAACCACACACACACTAGTCGTTCATCACAGCATTTGGCAGTGACAGTACTAAAAACCTCAGCACACAACGCGCACACAGTGATCTCAACCATTTGCTATCAGCTCGCAGTGACAGTAGTAATTCTCGGCACACAATGCTCGCACACAGTGATCTCAGCTATCAGCTCGGCATCACAGCTGGTTATCGGTCTGTTTTGACCATTTTATTTCTCTCTGTATCGCATCCTCATTACTTCATGAATCTCTCATACACCACGTCTCTTTACAGGTAGAGTGTTCACGATCGTTATTGTAGAACCACCAACCGTTTCATCCTAGACACCCATTTGATGCCATCCTTTCCACCTATCGGGACTTCTTTTTTTTCCTGCCAGTCTACCATTGAAGATGTCTATCAATCGGGGTTTTTTTCTGCTATCCCCCCCCCCCCTACCATCACTTATTCCTAAAAAAATCTGTTTTCTGGCTTTCAGTGTGTGTGTGTGTGTGTGTGTGTGTGTGTGTGTGTGTGTGTGTGTGTGTGTGTGTGTGTGTGTGTGTGCGCGCGCGAGTGTGTATGAGTGTACGTCTGGTGTGTGTGTGTGTGTGTGTGTGTGTGTGTGTGTGTGTGTGTGTGTGTGTGTGTGTGTGTGTGTGAAGGGGAAGCGGTAGAAAGAATAGGAAGGGGGGGGGGAGGTGGAGAAAATCGGGAGGTGGAATAAGGGGGGGGGGGGCACTTTTTCTTTTCCTCCCCCCATTACCAAGCCTTCCGATCATTTGTTCTTGTCTCACCAACAATCTCTCCCACTCAGTTTGTCTGTGACTGTGCCTATTAACCATCATCATTTCTCAACCACCCACCACTCTTAATTCCAATGTGTTTGTTACACCTTTCAGACATCTCTCAGGGGAAGGGAGGGGGGGGGGGGGGGGCTTTCAAAGGCCCAAAACTCCATCGAGTCAGCCAGGCACAGAGAAACGAGTGACACGCTTGCTCGCACATCCGAAAGGTGTGTGACAAGCGGCTGGTTGACCGGTCGCGTGTCGAGGCGTGGCCAGCTGTGGTCAAGCAGTGGTCAGCCGGGTAGTCACAGCTGGTCAGGGTTAACTCGAGACCAGTGGTCTGCTGACCGTTGGTGTGGCGCGTGAGCGTTGGTGGCGTGTCCTGGGGGACGGGGTTGTGGGGGTGGGAGTTGGGGTGAAACTGACCTTTTTTAAACTTGAAAGAGAAAGGAAAGAGGGTGGGGTGGGGGTGGAGGGGGATGTGTGGGTGGGGGAAGGGATGGATCTCTCTCTCTCTCTCCCCCTCTCTCTCTCTCTCTCTCTGACAATTTTTCCTTTATTTTCATATCGATTGTTTGTTTGTTTTTCTAGCCTCTTACGGTGCATTATATTATGGGATATGACACAGTTTATAGCTTTTATCTATGTTATAGCACAACAGACTACACACAGTGCTTTTCAGGGCTACTAAACCCATACAGAACAAATGTCGTATCCTAAAAAACGGTCACATTCTGTACAATGATGATGATGATAATGATGATGATGATGATGATGATGATGATGATGATGATGATGATGATGATGATGATAGCATTGAGACTGGTCGGACTAATAACAACAATCATGATAATTATAATGATAATAATGATAATAAAAATAATAACAACAACAGCAACAATAATGATGATGATGATGATGATGATGATGATGATGATGATGATGATGATGATGATGATGATGATAACAATAAGCAATGGTGATGATAATAGAAATATTGATAATAGTAATAGCAATAACAATAATCATTCATGACATGCTTAGCTAAACCATTGACATCCTTATGCCAGAAAAGACTAGGCTCAACTTGATCTCTTGGACCCAAATTATGTGGGGGGGGGGGGGGGAAGAAAAAATGTAGAAAATTTATTTTTTTAGAAGATAAAGAGGAAATCAAACAAACGAAAAAGAGCTAATGAGTTGTGAGATACTAAATGACATCGTTGAACCAAGGGCAGAGCAGTGTGACCGAAGCTTCAGTTATCTTTTTAGCCATCAGCATCATATCATACCCCCTCTCACCTCTCACCTCTCACCTCTCACCAGTCTCCAGCGCGGATTTCCAAAAGCGCGAATATCTTACAAACCGAACCCCAAAAGCGCGAGTTTAAATCACGAAACGCACGGATAACATATAGAAAAAAAAACCATACACGAACTTTCGGTGTCAAAAAGCACGAACATGACTTTTCAGTGCACGGTATACTGAGTCTGTCCACATCACAATAAAATTCAGACTTCATAAATCATTTACCATACCTACGCGGAAAGGGAAACCAAAGGAACATCCAAGACTTTGTCAGGCTTTGGAAACATGTAGTCAACCTTTCCGATTGGGAACGTGTGTGTGTGTGTGTGTGTGTGTGTGTGTGTGTGTGTGTGTGTGTGTGTGTGTGTGTGTGTGTGTGTGTGTGTGCCAAAGGTTCGCATCAGCGACTTCTTAGGCGAAATCGGTAACTTTGATATTACACCATGTTCGCTGG
>CM031616.1:52413058-52426371 GCA_018398815.1 Conus ventricosus
CCACAATAGGCAAATCAGAATTTGGGCACTTTTTGTGCAGAGAGTCGCATTTTTGTGAAGATGGGAAAGGAGGGGGGGGGGGGGGGGGGGGGGGGTCAAAATGTCAGCATTTGCTGTTACGAAAAAGAAAAAAAGTTGATTGGATGAGCACACAGTGAAGGCGTCAAAGTGGCAGAGGCACTGCCAGAGGCGGCCACCATGTTGCCAGCACTGCCAGAGGCGGCCACCATGTTGCCAGCACTGCCAGAGGCGGCCACCATGTTGCCAGCACTGCCAGAGGCGGCTAGCATGTTGCCAGCACTGCCAGAGGCGGCTAGCATGTTGCCAGCACTGCCAGAGGCGGCCACCATGTTGCCAGCACTGCCAGAGGCGGCTAGCATGTTGCCAGCACTGCCAGAGGCGGCCACCATGTTGCCAGCACTGCCAGAGGCGGCTAGCATGTTGCCAGCACTGCCAGAGGCGGCTAGCATGTTGCCAGCACTGCCAGAGGCGGCCACCATGTTGCCAGCACTGCCAGAGGCGGCTAGCATGTTGCCAGCACTGCCAGAGGCGGCCACCATGTTGCCAGCACTGCCAGAGGCGGCCACCATGTTGCCAGCACTGCCAGAGGCGGCCACCATGTTGCCAGCACTGCCAGAGGCGGCCACCATGTTGCCAGCACTGCCAGAGGCGGCTAGCATGTTGCCAGCACTGCCAGAGGCGGCTAGCATGTTGCCAGCACTGCCAGAGGCGGCTAGCATGTTGCCAGCACTGCCAGAGGCGGCCACCATGTTGCCAGCACTGCCAGAGGCGGCCACCATGTTGCCAGCACTGCCAGAGGCGGCCACCATGTTGCCAGCACTGCCAGAGGCGGCCACCATGTTGCCAGCACTGCCAGAGGCGGCCACCATGTTGCCAGCACTGCCAGAGGCGGCCACCATGTTGCCAGCACTGCCAGAGGTGGCCACCATGTTGCCAGCACTGCCAGAGGCGGCCACCATGTTGCCAGCACTGCCAGAGGCGGCCACCATGTTGCCAGCACTGCCAGAGGCGGCCACCATGTTGCCAGCACTGCCAGAGGCGGCTAGCATGTTGCGAGCACTGCCAGAGGCGGCTAGCATGTTGCGAGCACTGCCAGAGGCGGCTAGCATGTTGCGAGCACTGCCAGAGGCGGCTAGCATGTTGCCAGCACTGCCAGAGGCGGCTAGCATGTTGCCAGCACTGCCAGAGGCGGCTAGCATGTTGCCAGCACTGCCAGAGGCGGCTAGCATGTTGCCAGCACTGCCAGAGGCGGCTAGCATGTTGCCAGCACTGCTAGAGGCGGCTAGCATGTTGCCAGCACTGCCAGAGGCGGCTAGCATGTTGCCAGCACTGCCAGAGGCGGCTAGCATGTTGCCAGCACTGCCAGAGGCGGCTAGCATGTTGCCAGCACTACCAGAGGCGGCTAGCATGTTGCGAGCACTGCCAGAGGCGGCTAGCATGTTGCCAGCACTGCCAGAGGCGGCTAGCATGTTGCCAGCACTGCCAGAGGCGGCTAGCATGTTGCCAGCACTGCCAGAGGCGGCTAGCATGTTGCCAGCACTGCCAGAGGCGGCTAGCATGTTGCCAGCACTGCCAGAGGCGGCTAGCATGTTGCCAGCACTGCCAGAGGCGGCTAGCATGTTGCCAGCACTGCCAGAGGCGGCTAGCATGTTGCCAGCACTACCAGAGGCGGCTAGCATGTTGCGAGCACTGCCAGAGGCGGCTAGCATGTTGCCAGCACTGCCAGAGGCGGCTAGCATGTTGCCAGCACTGCCAGAGGTGGCCACCATGTTGCGAGGTGATGTGACGTCACTGTCATGGTTCAAACAGGCCCATTATGTGGACAGGGGGGGGGGGGGGGGGGGGGTTGGCCCCCACCGATAACATCAGGATCGCACGCTCCCTTCACACGCTCGCTACACACTGACCACAATCAAAATGGGGAGTTCGGCTCTGTTGCCTACATCTCTGGACCCGACTTCAAACACAGATGAAGTGCTACACACAGCATCAGACCGTAGCCACGCTGTTGCTACACTGCCATGAAACAGCGTGAAGTAAAGTGATCTTCGCACACAAAGAGTGCGGTCATCTGTTTGAAGTCGTCAACTTTCCGCGAAAGTTTCTCTGAATGATTGACTGTGCTGGTATATTTTTTACGATATTCAGTGGACTTCTGTGATACAGGAAAACAAAAATAACTTTTCTCAAAGAAAATAAGAATGCCGTGAATTCGGTATTACCAATCTGATGATAGTTTTGTGCGCCTGGTGGAAAATAGTGGAAGATGATCATTCGAAAAGATTTCTTGTCAACCTTCAAGACAGCATCTATCGAAGTTGTATCAAAGACTGAAAGAAGTTTATTTAGAAACCACACTGTTTCACTTCGTCTTTTTCTTTGTTTATTGTTTCCTCTGTATCTGTTTGTTAATATTAATACACCTCAGTCAGGATTCGTGCTTTCGTCCAATAGACCTGTTCCAGAAAAACAAAAGGCAGGTGCTTGATTCGTGCTTCGTACAACAGACCTGTTCCAGAAAAACAAAAGGCAGGTGCTTGTACCTCAAACAGAGGTAGTTTAATGAGTTTATGATCCGACAGATCGATCTATAGAGTCAACTGTTTGATCTGAAGCGCACGCGGGGATAACAATCGATTCGAAGTCTGCATTGCAGGCACATCGATTCACAGCCATGCTTTGGCATTTTCTGTCTCTGGATGAACTGTCGTGCTCACCTAGGGGGCAAAACTGCTTCGGACGTGCAGTGGATTTCTGTGTTTTAGCAAAGCAAAAATAACTTTTCTCAAAGAAAATGAGAATGCCGTGAATTCGGTATTACCAATCGGATGATAGTTTTGGTGCCTGGTGCAATATAGTGGATGACGATCTTTCGAAAAGATTTCTTGTCAACCTTCAAGACAGCATTGGCGGTATCTGTCCCATGAAAAAGGCGGGGTAACTCTCGTTGAATGCAAGTTCCAACACAGCTTACCTTCCCGCAGATTTCCGCATCCATATTGACTGTTGTGTTCATTTCTTGGCGATTGATTGATTGATTGATTGATACACAGAGCTCGCAGCATACACCGGCTGCAACTGCCGTTTTACGTCGTATGACGTTGATTTGCGTTGTGACGTCATGTTGACAAGAACGCAAACAGTGGTTGTGACGTCACATTCAGAGGAAATCTACCCTAAAACGCAGTCGAAAGTGGTTGCAGAGCGGAACCCTTGCAGTTGAAAATTAAGGGCAATAAATCAATTCATTGACAGACTGCACAGGGGGGAGGGATGATGGGGGGGGGGGGGGGGGGGGGGGAGGGTAGACGAAGAGACTTCTGTTTTTCGTTCGCTCGGAGTGAATATTTCTTGGTGGGCCAACTCATCTTCAGATTTGGTGTCCCTTCAAACCACGGGGGGGGGGGGGGGGGGGGGGGGGGGGGGGGGGGGGGAGGGAGGGGAACGGGAAGAAGGAGGAAGGGAAAGGTGGGAGGGGGTGGGGCGCTCAGCGGGGAAGGAGGGGAGAGGAGGGAGGGCAGAGATGGGTGGGTCGAGATGAAAGCGTGTTTGGTTTGGATACCCAATCCCTTTCGCTGTCACCCACTTCCAAGCGGTCAGTGAGAACTCCGTCCACCAACTCTGACCTTCACTGAGCGCGGCCATCCCGCCCCTGATGTATTACCTCCCCTCCCCTCCCCGACAAAAGACTTCGGCTCTAGAAGGGGCGGTAACTCTCCCTGACCGGAGAGCAAGTTGGTGAGTAGGGGCGAGGGTGGGGATGGTGGTTGTGTGGGGGGGGGGGGGGGGGGGGGACGAGAGGGAAGTTGCAGGATATGATACAGCTGGTGCGTCCGCGCTGCAGATTGGTTTGTAATGAGCCAGGGACAGGGGCGGGCCGGAGAGGGAGGGACCCACAGTGATTTACTGATTTCGCCTTTGGGAAGACATGGCTTTCACGTGAAGCCACCAGCGTCGGGGGGGGGGGGGGGGGGGGGGGGGAGGGGGGCAGGGGAGGGGGAGGTGGAAGTGGGGTGCGGTGAGGGGAAAAGGGGGGGAGGCGGGGAGCGAGGGGAGGAGAGTTCAGGTGGAGGGCGAGGAGAGGAGGGGAGGTGGGGGGAGAGGCGGTAAAAGTAGGAATACTTTTGACATTGAGCTGAGGACGTGTTTACAGCTTCGGTCAGTTCCTCCCGATGAGGCACAATCTCATTCTGCAGCCACAGGCTCCATTATTGCAGCATTGTGCGTGTCCATTTTCCTTCAGCCCATGCAAACAAGAACGGGGAGAGAAAAACACAGAAAAAGAAAGAAAGTTTTAAAAAAAAAAAGAAGTAAAGTAAGCATAAACTTTCCTAGCGGGTTCTATTCAAAAAGTCTTCTTCCCGTCCTCCCTTTCTTCATATTCTCTGTCTGTCTGTGTCTGTTTGTTTGTCTGTCTGTCTGTCTGTCTGTCTGTCTGTCTGTCTCTCTCTCTCTCTCTTCTCTCTCTCTCTCTCTCTCTCTCTCTCTCTCTGGTGTGTGTGTGTGTGTGTGTGTGTGTGTGTGTGCGTGTGTGTGTGTACGCGCGCGTGCGTGTGTGCGTGCATGTGTGTGTGCGTGCGTGTGTGTGTGTGTGTGTGTGTGTGAGTTGTGTGTGTGTGTGTGTGTGTGTGTGTGTGTGTGTGTGTGTGTGTGTGTGTGTGTGTGTGTGTGTGTGTGTGTGTGTGCTAGTCTGCCGATTGTGAATTTGCCCTCTCTGTCTGTCTGTCTGTCTGTCTGTTTCTCTCTCTCTCTCTCTCTCTCTCTCTCTCTCTCTCTCTCTCTCTCTCTCTCTCTCTTCTCTCTCCCTCTCTCTCTCTCTCTCTCTCTCTCTCTCTCTCTCTCTCTCTCTCTCTCTCTCTCTCTCTCTTCTCTTTCTCTCTCCACCAGCTCAACTCCTTGTTTTCCTTCTCGTTCGTTGTCTTCTTCTTCTTCTTCTTCTTCTTCTTCTTCTTCTTCTTCTTCTTCTTCTTCTTCTTCTTTCCAGCATAGTTTTCTCTATACATGGTGTAGTTGAGGCGTGGCGTGAGATGGCAATGTCATGATCTTTATAAAAAAAAAACAACAACAACAACAACAACAACAACAACAACTCTGCAATGGCCTCAGTGTTCGGCCGGGCGACAAGCAACATGAACTGACTCCAGATGTCTAAGCTCTCCCTGTGATTTCTCTCTCTTCCTCCCCGCTTGTTGTCTTGACCATGCAACCACTCCGTGATCTGTTCGAACGGATCCACCACCACCACCACCACCACCACCCTCCTGCACCCTGGTTCACACCCTCCCCCCACAGTTGATCCTCTCCCTTCCCCTCCGCTTCCGTCCCCCTCCCTTTCCCCTATCACCCCCCCCCCCCCCCTCCAACCCATCTCAGCTGCAAGATTCCAGGAATGTGCGGAGGAAGCAGGAAGACAAAGGAGGAGAGAGAGAGAAGAGAGAGGAAAACAGGAGAGTGTGTGGGGTGGAGGGAAGGGAGGGGAGGGAGGGGGGGGGAGGGGGGGGGGTTACAGGCGATGCAAGAGCCTGGATTTGGGGGAATAGGGCGGGAGGGAAGGGATGAATATGGAGGGGAGGATTGGGGACGAAAGGGCGCGAGGGAGAAGGGGTAGCGGTGTTGTCCTCTCCTTTGTCGGCCGTGGTGCCGAAGACAAGCTCCAGCCAAGGACTGCCCCGTGGTCATATCCCTCGCTGAGGCCCAGTGGTCAAGCGACGACAGAGAATCCAGGCTGAGGACACTGCTAGGGACAGTGGTCAAGCGACAACAGAGAACCAGGCTGAGGACACTGCTAGGGACAGTGGTCAAGCGACAACAGAGAACCCAGGCTGAGGACACTGCTAGGGACAGTGGTCAAGCGACAACAGAGAACCCAGGCTGAGGACACTGCTAGGGACAGTGGTCAAGCGACGACAGAGAATCCAGGCTGAGGACACTGCTAGGGACAGTGGTCAAGCTACAACAGAGAATCCAGGCTAAGGACACTGCTAGGGACAGTGGTCAAGCTACAACAGAGAATCCAGGCTGAGGACACTGCTAGGGACAGTGGTCAAGCGACGACAGAGAATCCAGGCTGAGGACACTGCTAGGGACAGTGGTCAAGCGACAACAGAGAACCCAGGCTGAGGACACTGCTAGGGACAGTGGTCAAGCTACAACAGAGAATCCAGGCTGAGGACACTGCTAGGGACAGTGGTCAAGCTACAACAGAGAATCCAGGCTGAGGACACTGCTAGGGACAGTGGTCAAGCGACAACAGAGAACCCAGGCTGAGGACACTGCTAGGGACAGTGGTCAAGCGATAACAGAGAACCCAGGCTGAGGACACTGCTAGGGACAGTGGTCAAGCGACAACAGAGAACCCAGGCTGAGGACACTGCTAGGGACAGTGGTCAAGCGACAACAGAGAATCCAGGCTGAGGACACTGCTAGGGACAGTGGTCAAGCTACAACAGAGAACCCAGGCTGAGGACACTGCTAGGGACAGTGGTCAAGCTACAACAGAGATTCCAGGCTGAGGACACTGCTAGGGACAGTGGTCAAGCTACAACAGAGAATCCAGGCTGAGGACACTGCTAGGGACAGTGGTCAAGCTACAACAGAGAATCCAGGCTGAGGACACTGCTAGGGACAGTGGTCAAGCGACAACAGAGAACCCAGGCTGAGGACACTGCTAGGGACAGTGGTCAAGCTACAACAGAGAACCCAGACTGAGGACACTGCTAGGGACAGTGGTCAAGCGACGACAGAGAATCCAGGCTGAGGACACTCCTAGGGACAGTGGTCAAGCTACAACAGAGAACCCAGGCTGAGGACACTGCTAGGGACAGTGGTCAAGCGACAACAGAGAATCCAGGCTGAGGACACTGCTAGGGACAGTGGTCAAGTGACAACACACACACACACACACACACACACACACACACACACACACACACACACACACACACACACACACACACACACACGTATGTTGTTATGACCAGTAGGATTATTAGTATCAATACCTGTTACTCAGTTGTAGCAGCGCCAGCACCACCACCAGCAGTAGCTGTAGTGAGAAGTAGTAGTGGTAGCAATAAAAGTAGTAGTAGCAGCGGCAGCAAAAAGCAACAGCTGTGATGGCATCAGCAGCAGTATGAGCAGCAGTAGTAGTAGTAGTAGTAATAGTAGAAGTTTTTGTTCCTGTTGTTCTCCTAGTAGTAGTAGTAGTAGTAGTAGTAGTAGTAGTAGTAGTAGTAGTAGTAGTAGTAGTAGTAGTAGTAGTAGCAGCAGCAGCAGCAGCAGCAGCAGCAGCAGTAATAGTAGTAGAAGTAGTAGTGGTTGTTCTTGTTGTTCTTGTTCTTGTTCTTGCAGCTACTTTTGCTATAGTAGTATTGTAGCACCGAAACTGAGAGAACAGCAGCAGCAGCAGCAGCAGCAGTACTAGTAATAGTAATGGTATTAATAATGTGGCAGTAGCAGTAGGAGGAGGAGGAGGAGGAGGAGGAGGAGGCGGAGCAGTAGTAATAGCAGGAGGAGGAGGAGGAAGAGGAGGAGAAATAGCTGTGGCAGCAGCAGCAGCAGCAGTAGAAAAAGTAGAAGCACCAGCAGCCACAGTAATTAGCAGCAGTGGTTGAAGAGATGGCAGCAGCCATAGAGGAATCGCCACAGCAGTGGTTGAAGAGATGTCAGCAGCCACAGAGGAATCGCCACAGCAGTGATTGAAGAGATGTCAGCAGCCACAGAGGAATCGCCACAGCAGGGGTTGAAGAGATGTCAGCAGCCACATAGGAATTGCAGCAGCAGGTTGAAGAGATGGCAGCAGCCACAGAGGAATCGCCACAGCAGTGGTTGAAGAGATGGCAGCAACCACAGAGGAATCGCCACAGCAGTGATTGAAGAGATGGCAGCAGCCACAGAGGCATCGCAGCAGCAGTGGTTGAAGAGATGGCAGCAGCCATAGAGGAATCGCCACAGCAGTGATTGAAGAGATGGCAGCAGCCACAGAGGCATCGCAGCTGCAGTGGTTGAAGAGATGTGATCAGCCACAGAGGAATCGCCACAGCAGTGGTTGAAGAGATGGCAGCAGCCACAGAGGAATCGCCACAGCAGTGGTTGAAGAGATGTCAACAGCCACAGAGGAATCGCAGCAGGGCATCATCAAGCCAGCAGCAGGACATCAATGATAGACAGCTATGCAGTGGGATAGTTTCAGTGGTAGCAGCGTGCAGCAACATCAACACTGTAGCAGAAGTAGCAGCGACAACGGCCGGAGACTCAGTGGCAGTAATTGCAGCTGCAGTCGTAACGGCAGCAGCAGCAGCAACAGCAGCAGCAGCAATCGCAGGTGAGGAGAACCAGACTATTAACTTCAGGACCGAACAATCTCCAGCTCAGAATGTCCCCAAGACTGGCCGTCCTCACCCCCCCCCCCCCCCCCCCCCCCCCCCCCCCCCCCCCTACTCCCTCGCCTGCCTCCCCCAACACTCCTCACCCCTTACTCTCACGTCATGTCCTGCGCATCTCCCCCCCCCCCCCCCCGCCCCGCCCCCCATCTCTCCCCCCCCCCCCAACTAACCACGCCCACCCCTTCTCCTCCCTCCACCATCCCTAACCAGCAAAGTCCAGACAGTAGCGCCACTTTGTGCTTGCACAGAGTCACTCAGGGAAAGACAGCCGGGAGAGGATCATGGGGGTGGGGGTGAGGGGTGGGGGTGGGGGTGGGGGACGGGACGGAGGGAGGAAAGAAGGGAAGGTGGGGGGGCGGGGGGGGGGGGGGGGGGTTGGGAGGAAGGGGGCAGGCAGCGAATTTAGATGTTAATTCCGCCAGCAGAGGACACTTTTAATAAAGCGACGGTCACAAATCACGAGCAAACGCTGTGTTGAAAGACGACGGACACCCTAGTTAACTGGCTGGGGCCACTTTATCGTTGGTGCTAGACTGCCAGAAAGGCTGGAAGAGGGTAAGGGGTGAAGGGGGTGGGGTGGGGGGTGGGGGAGAAGATATTAGAGGGGGGAGGGGGCGGTGCATGAAAATGAGGGGGAGGGACGGACTGTGACCGGAGGGAAGGAGCCAACCATATTGATCGCTGTTGTTGGTGAGGGAGGAATCCTTTGTGCGCGGCCAATAGGGAGGGGGGGGGGACTGCCCGGCTGGTCGTCTACAGCACTCAGCTAGACAAGAGAAAGGAGAGGAGATGGAGAAGGTGTCGGGGGAGGGGGAGGGGGAAGGTGGAGGGGTGAGCAGGGGTGGTGGTGGTGGTGGTGGTGGGGGGCGGGGAAATCAGTCGGGATCGTGTCTTAATCAGGATACATAAGGTTCTGCAGCGGAAAAAATGAGTTTTTTGTCTTGTGCCGTCGTGTGTGTGTGTGTGTGTGTGTGTGTGTGTGTGTGTGTGTATGTGTGTGTGTGTGTGTGTGTGTGTGTGTGTGTGTGTGTGTGTGTGTGTGTGTGTGTGTGTGTGTGTGTGTGTTTATGTGTGTGTGTGTGTGTGTGTGTGTGGTGTGTTGTGTGTGTGTGTGTGTGTGTGTGTGTGTGGTGTGTGTGTACGTGTGTGTGTGTGTGTGTGTGTGTGTGTGTGTGTGTGTGTGTGTGTTGTGGTGTGTGTGTGTGTGTGTGTGTGTGTGTTTTGTGTGTGTGTGTGTGTGTGTGTGTGTGTGTGTGTGTGTGTACGTGTGTGTGTGTGTGTGTGTGTGTGTGTGTGTGTGGGGTGTGTGTGTGTGTGTGTGAAGAAAGAGAGCGCGGTAGTGACTTTCAAACAGGAAAACAAACTGATAAACAGACAGACAAACACAGAAATAGTTGGAGAGAGAGACACGGATACGGATACTTCATTCACGTTTAGGCCATGGCTTCTCACGAGAAGGGAAGAAACTGAGCAGCTTGCTCTGCAACAATCCTGATCCTAATGAACATTCTCACATTGATTCATGAACAAGCTTCTACAGATCTCAGGTTTACGGTTTTAAAGCAACGTAAATCCATAGACTTCTGGTTGTACGTTTATTCCTTAATAGCAGAACACTCCATTGAAAAAGGCTTTGGTATTGGTTAAAGAAAGAAGGGGGCCGGAATAGCTCAGTGGTAGAGCGCTGTGCTCGTAATCTTGGTGATCTTGGGGTTGCGGGTTCGAATCTCCGCCGGGCCGTTTCGGTACAGGGGGGGGGGGTGTTCACTCAGAGTGAATATTGGTTCTGACTTCATTTCCCATACAGTCCTTCGATTGAGACTCTAAACCGAGGTTCCGTGTGTGAACGCACGCGTAACATCTTGCACACACGTAAAATCCCATCACCAACTTTCGGAAGAGGAGGCCCGTTTGGCCGTTGGTATGGATGACACGCTACACATAGCATGCACCTTCCCGAAGTTGGAGTATGGCTGCCTTAATGGCGGGATTTTTTTTAAAAAGAACGGTCACACACACAAAACTCCACTCCCTTTGTTGGATAGATGGGATTAATCCTTGTCTGTCTATACAGGGAGTGTTCGCAGGAGTATCAGCCTGCGAACGCAGAAAGAAAGAAAGAAGAAATCTCTATCTATATGTCCGTCTTCTGGTCTGTGCACGTCATCACGGCTGAACCTTCAGTTCAGTGAACACTGCACAGTATCTACACACCTTAACTCAGCACTGACCGATTCAAATATATTTTGTCTTTTCACAAGAAAGTGACGTAACGCCGCAGTTGGAGACCGCCATGACTGAAGCGATGCTGTCTAAATACCACACGAATTCCCATAATTATAACTCGAAGGCGTTGTGGTTGTGTGGCTGGAGTGCGGGAATGGTATGTTGAGCGTTCCGAGTTCGACTCCATGGGGATTATAGTTTTGCTTTTCTTCTTTCATACACTGTTTGTCATTATTTTAATTATTCTAATGGCAGACATTTCGGAGCAGTATCTTTGTCCTCGGTCTTAGGTCAGAGGTAACGCAGAGCAAAGGCCAAATCATTGTTTGTACGATTTTTCACAGACAGCGAACAGATTACATTTGCTTTCATGTGTTGTCTGCATCAATAATAATGTACAGCAATGCCTTAGAGAGAGAGAGAGAGAGGAGAGAGAGAGAGAGAGAGAGAGAGAAGAGAGAGGAGAGAGGAGATGAGAGAGAGAGAGAGAGGAGAGAGAGAGAGAGAGAGTACATGACTGTCAAATCGTATTGGCGTAGCTGAACTCATCAGTGTGAGACGAAAGCAAGCGCAGGCAAAACCTCATCATTATGACAATAACTTAACTAATACCCTCATCATTATGACAATAGCTTAACTAATACCATCATCATTATGACATTATAACTTAACTAAGATTCACCTAGAGAGAAAATAAATGGGAGTGGAGTGCGGGGGCGAGGGACGAGGGAGTGGGTGGAGTGAGGTAGCGAGAAGAGGAAGGAAGAAGAAGAAGACGTCAAAGTGCCAACAGTGAAGCCTTGGCTGGCAGCCCCTGGGTCCTCTCCAAGGACTCACCGTGGGAAGAGAGCCACGTGCTTCGTCTGTCAGCCGTCTCCTTGACAAGACGAATCAGCAGATCTCGGTCTGCTTGTGTCGGTTTCCATCCACCACGTGTAGTCTGTGCTGTTCTTGCCCCCAAGTGAACAAGATCAAAATCTGACATCCAGACAACCCACAGCTAAGGGCGGAGTAGGAAATTATTTTTAGTTACGGAAAGAAACAACAGAAAGCAAGAAATACTTGAAAATACATTCGGGGGGGGGGGGGGGGGGGGGGGGGCCGGAATAGCTCAGTGGCAGAGCGCCTGACTCATAATCTTGGTGATCCTGGGGTTGTGGGTTCGAATCTCCCACCAGGCCGTTTCAGTACGGGGGGATTTTTTCCCTCGGAGTTAACATTGGTTCTGACTCCATTTCCCAAATAGTCCTTAGAATGAGACTATAAACTGAAGTTCCGTGTGTGAACGCATGCGTAACATCTTGCACACACGTAAAATCCCATCACCAACATTCGGAAGAGAAGGCCAGTTTGGCCTTTGATATGGTTGACACGTCACACACAGCATGCACTTTTCGTGAAAAATCGAAGAATGAAAGAGTTGTTAAACTGAGTGAACAATATTGACTGAATGACACGGGAAACGACTGAATGAACGATATTGACTGAATGACACGGGAAACGACTGAATGAACGATATTGACTGAATGACACGGGAAACGACTGAATGAACGATATTGACTGAATGACACGGGAACGACTGAATGAACGATATTGACTGAATGACACGGGAAACGACTGAATGAACGATATTGACTGAATTACACGGGAAACGACTGAATGAACGATATTGACTGAATGACACGGGAAACGACTGAATGAACGATATTGTCTGAATGACACGGGAAACGACTGAATGAAGTGCCAGTAGGCAGCTCTTGCCTATACTTGAGGATCCAGAAATGATGCAAGGGAAGTCTGAGAGTGCCAGCTGAATAAGTGACAAGCTAGACACTGTTTAAGAACCCAAGCATTGTCCGTCACATCACTGCTGACATCGGCTAAGAATGCCTTGACATGAATCTTCTCGAAGATGCAGTCACCACAAATTGACCAAACAATAGTATATTGAACAAATAAGTAGAGGATGACAAACAAGTGTAGGCAAATCATTATTCCATCATTAAATACAACAACATGACAAAGATAACAGAAATTCTTCTTCTTCTTCTTCTTCTTCTTTTCTTCTCCTTCTCCTTCTTCTTCTTCTTCTTCTTCTTCTTCTTCTTCCTCTTCTTCTTCTTCTTCTTCTTCTTCTTCTTTTTCTTCTTCTTCTTCTTCTTCTTCCTCCTCCTCCTCCTCCTCCTCCTCCTCCTCCTCCTCCTCCTCCTCCTTTTCTTCTTCTTCTTCTTCTTCTTCTTCTTCTTCTTCTTCTTCTTCTTCTTCTTCTTCTTCTTCCACCTCCTCCTCCTCCTCCTCCTCTTCTTCTTCTTCTTCTTGGTCCCAAACTGTGACTCTATTGGAGAAGCTTTAGTATGAGTGTCCTTTATTTTCAAATCCACCATAAACTAATGGGCTCACATTCTTATTCGGTTATGATGTCTAATCATGACATCAGAGAAACGCATTTTTGTGTTGTGGTGTGTATGTGTGGTCGTGAGTGGTGGAGAGGTAGGGAGGGGGACTCGTGCGTGGATGCGTGCGTGGGCGCGGGCGCGTGTGTGTATGTGTGTGTGTGTGTGTGTGTGTGTATGTGCGTGCGCGCGCGCTCGAGTGTGTGTGTGTGTGTGTGTGTGTGTGTGTGTGTGTGTGTGTGTGTGTGTGTGTGTGTGTGTGTTGTGTGTGTGTGTGTGTGTGGCGCGG
>CM031616.1:52427371-52432371 GCA_018398815.1 Conus ventricosus
AAACAGAAAATATGACAACACAAAAGTTCATGACAAGTTTGCTTATAAATATGGCATCTTTCAAAAGGTCGAGAAGACAAGATGAGTTGAGAGCGTCAGATATTTTCCTTATCTTGTCATTCCACTTGGAATAAAGAAGGGGGGAGGGGGAGTGTGTGTGGGGGGGGGGGGGAAGGGGCTGGGACAAAAAATGAACAATTACATTATAAGAAAATGTATTTTAAAGAAATTCCATGTGTGTAAAAGGCCATCGCAGAATGACGATTACAGTCCACGCTGAAACGTAGTCGCCAGAGGACTGCAACAACAACAAAGTGGACATGTTACCAATTGTGACCAGAAGAGCGCAGATCAGCTTCCAGAACACGGACGGAAAATTGGACCGCAAGGCCGAAACCCAGTGGAGGACAGCGCAGACAGAAACGAAAGCTGACTGAAAGAGAGTGAGAGAGAAGAGGGAAATTCCTAGCGTAGTCTTTTCCAGGCGGCGGGGAAGCTGCTTGTTGCGACAGATCCCTCTGTGCGACGTTCTGCCACACCCTCCACGCCCACACTCGCTCTCCACTGGGGAAGAAAGGGCACGTGACCAAACTCACCCCTACCCCCCACCCCTCCAGAAAGTAATCCACTCTCACCTCTCCTTTTCTTCCAAAACCACTCCCCTCCTTCAAAATGATCAGTGTTATAAACGACAAAAGATATCAATCAAAACATATTGCCCCTTGTTCTTCTGCGTACGCAGGCTGATACTCCTGCGGACACTCCTGTATAGACAGACAAGTATTGATCCCATCTGCCCAACAAAGGGAGTGGAGTTTTGTGGGTGTGACCGTTTTTTATCCCGCCATGAGGCAGCCATACTCCATCTTCGGGGAAGTGTATGCTATGTGTAACGTGTCATCCATACTAACGGCCAAACTGGCCTTCTCTTCCGAACGTTGGTGATGGGGTTTTTACGTGTGTGCAAAATGTTATGCGTGCGTTCACACGCGGAACTCGGTTTAGAGTCTCAATCGAAGGACTGTATGGGAAACAGAGTCAGAACCAATGTTAACTCTGAGGGAAAAATCCCCCTGTACCGAAACGGCCCGGCGGAGATTCGAACCCGCAACCTTGGATATTGCCCCTGACTTTGAAGTGAAGGTATGGAGGAGGCAGAAGGGTGGGGGGGGGGGGGGGGGGGGAAGGGGGCAGCTAACGTGGAAGATGAGCCAGAAGTACCGGCGCCGTGTTCCAGCCCACTGCCCGGTGAGATGTTCAGGGAGTGACTGTAAGCACGTGCCCGCTCACCGCTCTACGTCACAGAAATGGGGACACACTTGCTCAACACTATCTTGATCAGGGTAGAACAGAACAATAATCTCCGAGACTAAAAGTCGTCCTCAATAAGCTGAAATAAGGATACGAACCTGAAGAATATATTGCTGGAAAAAAAATGTCTTTAAGGTGTTCTTTCCAGGTGACTCCCACATATGACGATGTTTGCAGACTCAGACTAAATTACGAATAATTCTGACTTTGTACATTAAATTAGTGTTGATACAATCATAGCTCTCTAGAACTGTTATGTAGCCCAACAGAGTCCCATTGGAAATTGTTCAGGACCTTTGAAAAAGAAAATATGTAAACTTTCATAATGCTCTCTCTCTCTCTCTCTCTCTCTCTACTCTCTCTCTCTCTCTCTCTCTCTCTCTCTCAGGGATTTTCTAACCTTTCGTCTCTAAAATGTAAAGATTCAACGTCCATCTTGCGCCAAAATGGATGAAGATAAGTGATTGCTCGTTCATTTTCGTTGTCCTGAGTGTTATGTATCTTGCTTGAAGAAGACCCAAAAGGTCGAAACGTACCGTGTTTTGTCCTGTGATTCGTTTGTCTACGTATTCCTGCGGAGCCTTAAAAACACTTTCACAAATTTGTTTAAAATGTAAGTTAGTGTTATGAACCATTACGTCCGATATATTGTCCATGAACATGTCTCTCGTTTGTTCTCTCTTTATCTTTATCGTTGTACAAGTGTGTGAACCATCTTGAATAAAGATGCTTTCTGCAGAAAAGAGGGAAATGTGGAAGTGGGCACCACCTCTTTTCATTCCAGGGGCTTCGTCTGAACCATGCGACAAATCACTCACCACAGAGTAGGTTGGGCGTGAGGGGTGGGGGTGGGTGGTGGGGGTGGGGGGAGCAGTGTGGCTCATGTTCGGAACCACTTCCCCTCAGATTCCAGTGCCTTGTATGCTGATATTAGTTTGTCTGTCGGACTGGAACACCTGTGGAATTTCAAAGTAGGGCAGTGATTTTTTGGAACGAAGTGGAAGATCGATCATGGTTCATGCTTCTAGGTGGGAGGGGGGGGGGGGGGAGCGGGGGTCAGTTTGGACACGTGCCCTTTCCTTCGAACTGCCGGGGAGGATTTGGGGGCGTGGAGTGATTTGCGGAACGTGACACCGGTATGTGGTGGCGAAATGGTTTACGGGTAGTGAAAGCACAGAACAGCCGTGCTGTGTGTACAGACATCAATATACAACAGCCGTGCTGTGTGTACAGACAGCAATATACAACAGCCGTGCTGTGTGTGTACAGACAGCAATATACAACAGCCGTGCTGTGTGTACAGACAGCAATATACAACAGCCGTGCTGTTGTGTACAGACATCAATATACAACAGCCGTGCTGTGTGTGTACAGACATCAATATACAACAGCCGTGCTGTGTGTACACATATAAATATACAACAGCCGTGCTGTGTGTACAGACATCAATATACAACAGCCGTGTTGTGTGTGCAGACATCAATATACAACAGCCGTGCTGTGTGTGTACAGACAGCAATATACAACAGCCGTGCTGTGTGTGTACAGACAGCAATATACAACAGCCGTGCTGTGTGTACAGACATCAATATACAACAGCCGTGCTGTGTGTGCAGACATCAATATACAACAGCCGTGCTGTGTGTGTGTGCAGACATCAATATACAACAGCGTGCTGTGTGTGTGTACAGACACCAATATACAACAGCCGTGCTGTGTTGTGTGCGACATAAATATACAACAGCCGTGCTGTGTGTGTGCAGACACCAATATACAACAACCGTGCTGTGTGTGTGCAGACATCAATATACAACAGCCGTTGCTGTGTGTGTGCAGACATCAATATACAACAGCAGTACTGTGTGTGTACAGACATCAATATACAACAGCCGTGCTGTGTGTGTACAGACATCAATATACAACAGCAGTGCTGTGTGTGTACAGACATCAATATAAAACAGCCGTGCTGTGTGTACAGACATCAATATACAACAGCCTTGCTGTGTGTGTGCATACATCAATATACAACAGCCGTGCTGTGTGTGTGCAGACATCAATATACAACAGCAGTGCTGTGTGTGTGCAGACATCAATATACAACAGCCGTGCTGTGTGTGGTGTGTGCAGACATCAATATACAACAGCCGTGCTGTGTGTACAGACATCAATATACAACAGCCTTGCCGTGTGTGTGTGCAGACATCAATTTTACAACAGCCGTGCTGTGTGTGTGCAGACATCAATATACAACAGCCTTGCTGTGTGTGTGTGCAGACATCAATATACAACAGTCGTGCTGTGTGTGTACAGACAGCAATATACAACAGCCGTGCTCTGTGTGCAGACATCAATATACAACAGCCGTGCTGTGTGTGTGTGTGCAGACATCAATATACAACAGCCGTGCTGTGTGTGTACAGACAGCAATATACAACAGCCGTGCTGTGTGTGCAGACATCAATATACAACAGTGTTGCTGTGTGTGTGCAGACATCAATATACAACAGCCGTGCTGTGTGTGTGCAGACAGCAATATACAACAGCCGTGCTGGTGTGTGTACAGACATCAATATACAACAGCCGTGCTGTGTGTACAGACATCAATGTACAACAGCCGTGCTGTGTGTGTACAGACATCAATATACAACAGCCGTGCTGTGTGTGTACAGACATCAATATACAACAGCCGTACTGTGTGTGCAGACATCAATATACAACAGATGTGCTGTGTGTGTACAGACATCAATATACAACAGCCGTGCTGTGTGTGTACAGACAGCAATCTACAACAGCCGTGCTGTGTGTGTACAGACAGCAATATACAACAGCGGTGCTGTGTGTGTACAGACATCAATAAACAACAGCCGTGCTGTGTGTGCAGACATCAATATCAACAGCTGTGCTGTGTGTGCAGACATCAATATACAACAGCCGTGCTGTGTGTACAGACAGCAATATACAACAGCCGTGCTGTGTGTGTACAGACATCAATATACAACAGCCGTGCTGTGTGTGTACAGACAGCAATATACAACAGCCGTGCTGTGTGTGTACAGACAGCAATATACAACAGCCGTGCTGTGTGTACAGACATCAATATACAACAGCCGTGCTGTGTGTACAGACATCAATATACAACAGCCGTGCTGTGTGTGCAGACATCAATATACAACAGCCGTGCTGTGTGTGTACAGACATCAATATACAACAGCCGTGCTGTGTGTGTACAGACATCAAAACACAACAGCCGTGCTGTGTGTACATACATCAATATACAACAGCCGTGCTGTGTCAATATACAACAGCCGTGCTGTGTGTGCAGACATCAATATACAACAGCCGTGCTGTGTGTACAGACATCAATATACAACAGCCGTGCTGTGTGTGTACAGACATCAATATACAACAGCCGTGCTGTGTGTGTGCAGACATCAATATACAACAGCCGTGCTGTGTGTGTGCAGACATCAATATACAACAGCCGTGCTGTGTGTGTGCAGACATCAATTTTACAACAGCCGTGCTGTGTGTGTGACAGACATCAATATACAACAGCCGTTCTGTGTGTGTACTGACAGCAATATACAACAGCCGTGCTGTGTGTGTACAGACATCAATATACAACAGCCGTGCAGTGTGTGTACAGACATCAATATACAACAGCCGTGCTGTGTGTGTACAGACATCAA
>CM031616.1:52437371-52444871 GCA_018398815.1 Conus ventricosus
TTTCAAATCATACCTGCGTTTAAAGGATAGAGGCATAAAAAGGGAAAAGCTTCGACAGTGAGAACTCGTAAGCTTCAAGGGACCAATAAGTGACAGTTTGTTTCGCTCTTTTGGAGCTCACCAGACTTGCTAAAAGGATCCTGGTTACCTGCGGAGAAGAAGCACTCCCCTATACACAGACGGGTGACTCACTGAAGTGGAGTTTCTGCCTTCATGAGAAATGTCACCCAAAAGGACAGATGAGCATCCAGTGATGGGGAAAAAATGTTAGTTCCACGACAGCTTCCATTTGTCTAGATGGTGGAAATGTGACAGACGGTCTATGGGCACTGACAGCCAGGGATTAAATAAAAGTCACAAGGATTAACAATAACAACAACAACAACAAAATCCAACATTAAAACACCATACTCCACAATCCAGAAGCATTGCCAAATTGACCCAAGACTTGAAAAAAAAATGTATAAGTACACACATATATAAAATTAGTCATTAAACCTGACTCCCATGCCTTCTATTTCCATAGAAAAAGGTAATGCAAACGTCACAGACCATCCCAGTAACAATGTATTACAGCTAAAATATACCTGTGCATAAAGGGAAGGGACATAAATAAAAACATCTTTCCCTAGTCGGTGTTCTCTGTGTGCTTGATATGCTTTGAAGCACTTTCAACGTGGAAGTCAGCAGGTGGAGTCAATAACATGTTTCGTTCTTGTAGAGCTCAACAGCTTTGCTCATGGATACTGGGGACCTGCTGATGAGAAGGATTTCCCCCTGAGGAGTAGATCTCCCTGCCTGTAAGGCAAGTATCACCAAACAGTAAGCAAGTGAGCACCCAGTGAGGGGAACAGTGTGATCTGTTGAAAAGACAAGGCTAACAACGGCCAGCATCCAGGGATAAAACCCCACGAGCATGAATTGTTATCTTCCTATAAACCCCACGAGCATGAATTGTTATCTTCCTATGAACCCACGACCATGAATGTTATCTTCCTAAACTTTGCTAGTTGCAAATTGAGACGACTGCAGGCGGAAATCTAAACAAATCTTAAATAAATGTTAGCGAACCGCCAAGAGAAACGTGAACGAACGAGTCACAAGACAAAACACGACACGTTTCGACCTCTTAGGTCTTCTTGAGGCAAGAATTTCATTCAACGCCTACCTTGCGCTGAAGAAATCCAAGCTAAGTGAGAAATTCGTTCATTTTCGTTGTCCTATTTGTTTGTGTCTTGCCTGAAGAAGACCTAAGAGGTCGAAACGCGTCGTGTTTTGTCTTGTGACTCGTTTGTCCACCGTTTCTCTTGGCGGTTTGCTAACATTATTTATTTAAACTTTGCTAGTTTAAAACACTTCCCCCCACAAAGCTGAAGGGCCCATCAGATGACAAAGCCGTGCGCAGTTTACAGCACTCCCATTATTGTCAGCAGACAGCAGGGATCCAGAAGTCAGCCTGATAACCCCTACACTGAACGAAACAGCTGTGGCTTGCTGGTCTCATTGATCTCCACGTCGCCAGAACTTTAAAAGCACACAGAACATTTATACGAGAAGAATTTCCCGTTGTGTTGCTCTCCTTCTTATAAAGGCAGGTCTATCTCTGAAGTGACAGTATTACTACCTTGGCCTGTGCGACAACATCGCCCCTCCTGTCAAATGAGAGGTGTTAGGCCAGGTTTCATTGTCGTTTTCAAATGGGGCTTGTTTTGCATTAACCTGTGTGTGTGTGTGTGTGGTGTGTGTGGTGTGTGTTGTGTGGTGTGTGTTGTGTGTGTGTGTGAGCGTGCGCGCGCGCCTTTGTGTGTGAATAAAATGATCTGGGCCCAGGGGCCTTTAATTTCATCAGGGAACGAAGCAAGCGCGAAATCATCCCGTTAAAACACACAACTTAAATTAAAAGAAAAATTTGCATTTAAAGTAGAAGGGGCATGAACGAAGCCCTTTTTCATCATCTTTTTTCCGTTTAATTGTTCCTCCAAAGTGGTGGTTAGTAGGACCAGCGAGCGACAACTAGTGTCCTAAAGGGGAGCTGGTCAGGCGTACCACTAGCCCCTGGTCACCAGCTGAGAATGGAGGAGGGACAGCGCAACGTCCTGCACTCTCTAGGACACCTGGTTGAACCTGCTGGTAAGAAACATTTCTAAATAAATCTAATTGCAAAGCGAGACGATTGCAGGCGGAAATCTAAACAAATCTTAAATAAATGTTAGCGAACCGCCCCAGAGAAACGTGGACAAACGAGTCACAAGACAAAACACAACGCGTTTTCGACCTCCTAGGTCTTCTTCAGGTGAGACACAAACGAATGAAATGACGAAAATTCACTTAGCTTTGATCGCTTCAGATCACTTCAGAGTTCAGCACAAGGAAGAAGGGTTGAGCTACATTCCCTACGCCCATCCTTCCTGGCGCTGAACTCTGAAGCGATCTGAAGCGATCAAAGCTAAATGAATTTTCGTTGTTTTATTCGTTGTGTCTCACCTGAAGAAGACCTAAGAGGTCGAAACGCGTTGTGTTTTGTCTTGGACTCGTTTGTCCACGTTTCTCTTTGCGGTTCGCTAACATTTATTAAGATTTCTAAATAAGCTAAACGCAAACTCTCCTGATCGAGTAAATCCTCCTGCAGTATTGAAACTGTCTTTAAAAAAGCGAAAACAAACAAACGGAAAAAGCATTCAACGAAGGAGAAATAGGTATGTTAAAAAAAAGTGGTAGGCTAAAAATTGTTAAAAAATAAGATGGTAGAAATGCAAAAAAAAAAAAAAAAAAAAAAAAAAAAAAAAAAAAACAAAAACGCCCTAAGGGAACCAATCACTTGGAACTCCCCTCTCTCTTTCTCTCTCCTTCTCTCTCTCTCTCTTCTCTCTCTCTCTCTCTCTCTCTCCTCTCTCTCTCTCTAACCACTACACCACCACTACGCCCACCGCCATCTCAGCTCTTCATCCTGTGACGCCAACAACAGTAACGACAACGTTGGGCGCTATTCACCCCCCCCCCCCCCCTCCTCATTTCAAATCAAAGATTCCAGATTCGCGTCGAAAGGCTGAAAATGTGACGGGCTAAAACGTAGACCAGGTTTAGGGCACATGTTTATTGAGCAACCACCATTGTCACAGCTGCCGCCAGGGAGACGGATCCTTTTCTCTCTCTCTCTCTCTCCTCTCTCTTTTCCTCTCTCTCTCTCTCTCTCTCTCTCTCTTCTCCTCTCCTCTCTCCTCCTCTCCTCTCTTTCTCCCTTTTTTTCCCCCCTCCCCTTTCAGTCTCTGTCTGTCACTCTCCCCCTCCTCCTCTCTCTCTCTCTCTCTCTCTCTCTCTCCTCTCTCTCTATCTATCTATCTTTTTCTCTCCTCTCTCTCTCTCTCTTCTTCTCTCCTCTCTCTCTTTTCTCTCATCTCTCTCTTTCTCTCTCTCTCTCTTTCTTTCTTTCCCTTTTTTCTTTCTCCCCCCCCCTCTCTCTCTCCTTTCTTTCTTTCTCCCCCCCTCTCTGTCAGTCTGTCTCTGTCACTCTCTCTCTCTCTCTCTCTCCTCTCTCTCTCTCTCCTCCTCTCTCCTCCTCCTTTCCCCCTCTCCTCTCTATCTATCATCTATCTTTTCCTTCTTCCCCTCTCTCTCTGTGTCGCCTCTCTCTCTCCTCGCCCCTCTCTCTATCTCTCTCTTCTCTGTCTCTCTCTCTGTCGCTTCTCTCTTCTCTCTCTCTCTCCTCCCCTCTCTCTCTCTCTCTCCTCTCCTCTCTCTCTTCCTCCTCCTCCTCCTCCTCCTCCTCCTCCTCCCCCCTCCTCCTCTTCCTCCTCCTCTTCCCCCTCCTCCTCCTCCTCCTCCTCCTCCTCCCCCTCCTTTCCCTTCTTTCCCTTTCCCTCCCCCGCCTCCCTCCTGTCTCTGTTTCTTTGGGCTCTTCTGTCTCTGTTTCTTTTTTGTCTCATCTGTCTGTTTTTCTGACTGTTGTCTGTCTCCTTTTCCCTTTTTCCCTCCCCCCTCTCTCTCTTTCTTCCTCTCCCCTCCTCTCCCCCACTCTACTTCCTCTTCTCCTCCTCTCCTCCCTCCCTCCCTCCACCCTCTCTCTCTCCTCTCTCTCTCTCCTCTCTCTTCTCTCTCTCCTCCTCTCTCTCTCTCCTTCTCTCTCTCTCAAGCATTGGGGAAACTATTTGACTCCCAAATCCAACCCATTGTACAATACGAAGCTGAAAGTTCGGGTCTGGATAAAGCTGCAGTTAGTTGTGAGGAAGTCCATCAATTTGCCCTGAAGAGGTTTCTTGGGTTTCAGCTAAAACCTCCGATGATTTGGATTATAGGGAAGCTACAGATACCCAAGATACCTGAATTTTTTAAACATTAAAAATAATGCAAATGAATGATTGTAGATTACCAAAGAAGACGTATATGTTATGCAACCTAAATGCCAGGGGGGAAATAAACTGGGCTACGAAATTGAGGGTTAGATTATATGAACTTGGTTTCGGATATGTCTGGTGAAATCAGGGTGTAAGAGATGAACAGACGTTTATTCGAATGCTCCGTTCCAGACTGGTTGATAGCAGATGGCAAGAATGGAATTCCCACATCAATGAGAGTGCTGGATTTGATCTGTATAAACAGTACAACTCCTTACACTGTATTCCGACTTGTCAGTGAAAAGGACATCTAAATTTTATGGTGACGTGATTTAGATTTGGAGTATCGGAATATCTTTGCAAAAACGGATGTGAAAAATGAAGTTTATTTTGTACTGCAGTGTACAAGACTTAAGTGATCTTAGAGATGAGCTCGTTCTTCCTAGATATTATCGACAACCATCCGTGTTTAGACTCATCTTACTCATGACTTGCACCAAAGAGAATTTTGTTAAAAGTTTGCATTGTATTTACAAAATGCTTTTAAAACCGTGGAGCATAGCATGTTCTTAATTATGTGCCCTTCGTTATGTTCAGCATGTTTATATTATCATTTTTGTGTACAAGTTTAATCCACCCCCTTCATAAGGGGCCATGGCCTGTAATGAATAAACCATCCTCATCCTCTCTCTCTCTCTCTCTCTCTCTCTCTCTCCTCTCTCTCTCTCTCTCTCTCTCTCTCTCTCTCCCTCCTCTCTCTCTCTCTCTCTCTCTCTCCAGTGGTGATAATAGGAGGCCTGACTGAATTCCATCCCCAGAAGAAGGGATGAGGCTGATCTAGCGGAGAAAGCCTTGTTCCCTGCATCCTAACCGCTGGTCGCTGGTTTCACTACCACCTCCACCCCCACTCCCCCCGCTACGGACAGAGCCAGGTTCAGACTGTCCTCTTCAGAGTCACTGTGTGGGCAAACTGCTCAACTCCATCCGTGGTCAGAGTTCAGACTGTTCTCTTCAGAGTCACTGTGTGGGCAAACTGCTCAACTCCATCCGTGGTTTTTCGGAGGAAACTGCAAACCATGCGCCGTAATTAGAAGTATGCAATCCAGCATAAAGGCAAGCCATGCCCCTTAATTGGAAGTATGCAATCCAACATAAAGGCAAGCCATTCCCCGTAATTAGAAGTAAGCAATCGAACATAAAGGCAAACGTAGGACACAACTAAACCTTGCACGCACGTGATTTCATTGGGTCCTTGGCTGAGAAATTGTCGCTTGCCATGGGGGGTGGGGGGGGGATCACAGGCACCTCCACTGGTGCCAGATTGACACATCATTCTCGAAGACAGAATAAGGCAGTTGGCCGAGACAGACAGAGGACAGCAATCCTCAGGCTCAAGTCTATCCCCCTTCCTAACCCTCACCTCACCCCTCATTCTTTCTCTCCCTTCGCACGTCGGTCCAGACGACGCGTCCTCAAGAGCCCACGGCAACTTGGAGACTAACCTCACCACTCCCGCTTCCTTCATGGCGGGATAGTTCGGACACTGTGACCAGCGCAGACCATGCAGGCCTGACCAAGGTCTGACCAGACTCACGGGTTGATGTGGAGGTCAGGCAGCTGCTGACCCTTGTCCATGAGACCCCCCCCCCCCCCCCCCCTAACCCTTACCTATTTCCCTAACTTTGTAAAAGATTTCTTTGATCATTGTTTGACAAATCTGTAAACACCGCTATGTAGAATATATACATAACACGATACACGCACATCAAGCCAAAACTTTTACCCTGCTCTACAAAATTACATAATACTACGGACTGTAGTGATAACCATATAATATGTTGTATTACAGCTTGACAATTGAAGATTTGCGAATTTAATGAAGTAAAGAAACTCTGAAAAAGACAGAGAAGTGGGATGTTGGAAATTCATAAATAAGAAAAGAACAACGGAGGTTGATACAGAGAGACACAAAGAGGAACATGCCGTGGGTGTCACTACTGACCTGATATGACCCCATCTTGAATTGGTGAAATAACATGGTAACATTTCAATGACATCTTTTCTGTCATGCCCGCACACACTCGAAAACAATGGATCTGAACCCGATTATTGGTTAGAGGTAAATTATGAAGTTTCAAATACTAATGTATTAGTATCCATCTACTGATCGCAGACACCTTTTCAAATGTCAGAGGTCAAAAGGAAAACACGTGCTGTTTTGTTCCAGATGAATGTCAGAGGTCAAACGGAAAACACGTGCTGATTATGTTCCAGATACACGTCAGAGGTCAAACGGAAAACACGTGCTGGTTATGTTCAAGGTACATCTTTTCTGTCATGCCCGCACACACTCGAAAACAATGGATCTGAACCCGATTATTGGTTAGAGGTAAATTTATGAAGTTTCAAATACTAATGTATTGCCTTCAGGAGATAGACGTCAAAAGGAAACACTGATTACGTTCAAGATGACTGTGTCTTTACGGGACAGAGCTCAGCAAATCATCTCTAATTTATTATGTTCAGCTATGATTTGTCCGCAGGCACCTGAAATAGAAACATCCACTGATTGGTAGGGGAAATGCTGGGAAACATCCACCGATTGGTAGGGGGAAATGCTGGGAAACATCCACGGATTGGTAGGGGAAATGCTGGGAAACATCCACTAATTGATAGGGGAAATGGTGGGAAACATCCACCGATTGGTACGGGGGAATGCTGGAAAACATCCACTGATTGGTAGGGTAAATGCTGGGAAACATCCACTGACTGGTAGGGAAATGCCGGAAAACATCCACGGATTGGTAGGGGAAATGCTGGGAAACATCCACTGATTGGTAGGGAAATGCTGGGAAACATCCACTGATTGGTAGGGAAATGCTGGGAAACATCCACTGATTGGTAGGGGAAATGCTGGAAACATCCACTGATTAGTAGGGAAAATGCTGGGAAACATCCACTGATTGGTGGGGAATGCTGGGAAACATCCACGGATTGGTAGGGGAAATGCTGGAAACATCCACTGATTGGTAGGGAAAATGCTGGGAAACATCCACGGATTGGTAGGGGAAATGCTGGGAAACATCCACTGATTGGTAGGGGAAATGCTGGGAAACATCCACGGATTGGTAGGGAAATGCTGGGAAACATCCACTGATTGGTTGGGGAA
>CM031616.1:52449871-52452371 GCA_018398815.1 Conus ventricosus
CTCCGCCCCCCCCCCCCCCCCCCCCCCCCCCACCACCCCCCACTCATCCTCTCCATTCCGCCCTCTAGCGGCTCCCAGCTGCAGCTGACATCCTCATTGTGTTCTGTCTCTCCACCGCTTCCCTGGATTACACTACACAGTCTGGAGGGGAGAGGGAATGATGGGGACTGGGGAGGCAGTGGTCACACGCCACAATTAGGATTTGGCGCTGAATCACTATAATATCATCCATGTAGGAGTTTTGACGTGTTGTATAAATTTGAGCTAAAAAGTGATATCAAACTGATAATATGTCAAATACCCCCCCACCCCCCCCCCCCCCCCCCCCCCTCCCATCATCCATCATTCACTTGTTTTAAGGATTTTTCCCAATGAAATCAGTCACAAAGAGTGATTACAAAACTTTAAACATTCTTCCATTTAAAGACACACTCTACTTCAACAAAATGCTCGTGCATGTACAATGTAATGAATGGATCAGCCCCGAAGATTATCTTTGAAAGCTTACATACACATAAACTGTCTCTTCCCAGAACTCGATGTAATCTTTATAAATCGATAAATCAAGTTTTCTGTATTCTGGAGGGACCACATGGAATAATTTGTCTTCCTCCATAAAATCATGTCCCTCAAAACCTACATTTAAAAAAGCACTAAGAATGCACCTGATAGAAACTCTGCGCATCAGTTGAAGTCATTTCCATCAATACGATCCTCTTATCTCTCTCTCTCTCTCTCTCTCTCTCTCTCTCTCTCTCTCTCTCTCTCTCTCTCTCTCTCTCTCTCTCTCTCTCTCTCTCTCTCTCTCTTTGTGCTTGAACTTGAAGTTCCAACAATAGTTTCATTATTGTTTCATATTTCATATGAAGTTATATATTTGCATGTGATAGAAATTGTGTGCTTTTAAAAATGTTTTTTGAGCTTGTGGTTATATGTTGAATTAGTTTCTTTCTTGTTTATGAGGGCAGGATGTAAAAAAAAAGCTGGAAAGCTTATTCTTTAACCCTCAATAAAGATAATTTTGACTTGACTTGACAATCTAGAAATACGTGAGCTACCCCTACCTGAGGTCACGTGTCAGGCCTTAGCACTCAGATGTGACCTGTGACCCTATCTTTGCGCCGAGTGGGCTCCCCGAAATAGTCCCATTTCTTTCGTTTTAATCTGTCTGCCTAGAACCGTCTAGCATGTACCTTGTGCGTGAAGTGAGATGATTGGTAGGGAGTTGTTCATTTGATCTACCACCAGCTTAATATCGTGTTTTGGCTTAAATTTATGATATGCCTCGAAATATTTACATGGATTACATAGCGATTTAGCGCAAAATATTGATTGTGTCGTGTGACCTCAGAAATGCGATTTTTACACTTGAGAGATACGATTTCTCGTGAGTTTGGCAAGTGGAAACATTCTTTTGCAATCTCGCACGCGGAAGAGTTCTTTAGCTACAGACGTGCAAAGTTTCAGTTTCAGTTTCATCAAGGAGGCGTCACTGCGTGCGGACTAGTCCATATACGCTACACCACATCCGCTAAGTTTTGATTTGAAGCTGATGGATATATGAATTAACAACAAAGATGAGACAATTGAAGAAGAGGGTCTTGTGGCTACGACTCAGCGGATGTCTGACCTACGCAAGGAGAAATTGCCGACGGTTCTTCCTGTCAAACACAGAACATTGCTATTGTTGGTGCGTAGCGACAAACCAACATGGCTGAACATTGGATACGATGTCCTTCCTGACCCCCAGCCCTTGGCGACAGCATTGCTGTTGTTCCTATCCAAGACGACGTGGACTTGAAATGGAAAGAAGCTGAATGAGATGCTACAGTCTTTAACCTTCGGCTATATTGGGTATTGTTTGGTACTTTCTCAGTCTCCTTTAGTCAGAGATCTTAATGTGTTTGTCCGGGTGCGTGATTCGTTGAATTCTGTAAAGTTCATTGTGATTGGTAGTTAGAGTCTGTGGAATTCTGTAAACTTCATTGTGATTGGTAGTTAGAGTCTGTGGAATTCTGTAAACGTCCTTGTGATTGGTAGTTACAGTTACAGTCTGTGGCTGTTAACTGTGGAAGACCAGCGTTTCTTCTTCACACTGGTTTGCACGCGGAACAAAGATGGCCGCACAGACAGTAGTTAGGATCCGGGAAAATGAGTTCAGGCTGTGTGCAGACTGCCGGGCGACCTCGGTGAACCGCCGACAGCCAGAAACTGGCATGTATGATTACTGCCAAGGGCAGCCCAGCCACTGAACACTGCTCTCCTTTCCCACTCTACTTCTCTGAGCAGTGGTGTATGCTCTCCCTGTCCACACTGAGCAGTGGTGTATGCTCTCCCTGTCCACATTGAGCAGTGGTGTATGCTCTCTCTCTCTCTGTCCACACTGAGCAGTGGTGTATGCTCTCTCTCTCTCTGTCCACACTGAGCAGTGGTGTATGCTCTCTCTCTCTCTCTGTCCACACTGAGCAGTGGTGTATGCTCTCTCTCTCTCTGTCCACAC
>CM031616.1:52459871-52462371 GCA_018398815.1 Conus ventricosus
TTAACAGTGCGACTGCTTCTTCGAGCTCTTCTCGCTGTTGAAGGTCGGCGTCCGGATCGCGAAGGTGCCAATCAGGGATCGACACGGTTTTCACTGCACCAGTCACGGTGCTCCACAACTGTCGGCCATTTTCCCTCGCTTGACAAGGAGCACCAAGGCATTCTAGGAGATCCCTCGCTTTTATTTCCTAGCCACGCTCGCTGCTAGGGTGTGTAATGGAGCTTTGACACTGCTAGGGTGTGCAATGGAGCATGGACACTGCTAGGGTGTGTAATGGAGCTTTGACACTGCTAGGGTGTGCAATGGAGCATGGACACTGCTAGGGTGTGCAATGGAGCATGGACACTGCTAGGGTGTGCAATGGAGCATGGACACTGCTAGGGTGTGTAATGGAGCATTGACATATGGTGTGTAATGGAGCTTTGACACTGCTAGGGTGTGTAATGGAGCATTGACACTGCTAGGGTGTGTAATGGACCATTGACACTGCTAGGGTGTGTAATGGAGCATTGACATATGGTGTGTAATGGAGCTTTGACACTGCTAGGGTGTGTAATGGAGCATTGACACTGCTAGGGTGTGTAATGGAGCATTGACATAATTATGGTGTGCAATGGAGCATGGACACTGCTAGGGTGTGCAATGGAGCATGGACACTGCTAGGGTGTGCAATGGAGCACTGACACTGCTAGGGTGTGCAATGCAGCATTGACACACCGCCAAGCAAACGAGAACTGTCACCACCTCGTTTCTGTGAAACACACAACAGAATGGAGACAGGTACTGACTGTGTTGTGACAGTTTTCAGACAACACCACGCCCCGCAGGTGTCGTCTGCCACACGCCACACACACTGTTAGGTCGACCGTTCACATACCTGACCTTTCACCTTGATTTGTGCGCACGCGCTCTGCACGAATGCTACTGTTCAAACAGAGAAACTGAATCATTGCAAGAATACTACAGAATACAATTTTGGCGGCTGTCAGGCGTAAACGACAAGACAATATAATTCTTTATTACTAATGAAAATCCCGGGAAATGTAGAAAGTTCTTTCGCTTTCCGAAAACAGACATAGATAACCCTTGCGAAGCTCATTTCCCTTCCGATTATGTTCACTGATACCCATTCAGCTGTGAGTTTATCACACAGTATCTGTTCGCTCAAACACGCAGAGAAATGAAAACACTGAATTGCACGTATCAAGCAGAAGCCCATGCAACCACTTCTTCTGCGTACGCAGGCTGATACTCCTGCGGACACCCCTATATAGAAAGACAAGGACTAATCCCATCTACCCAACAAAGGGAGTGGAGTTTTGTGTGCAAGACCGTTTTTTTTAACCCGCCATTAAGGCAGCCATACTCCAGCTTCGGGGAAGGTGCATGCTATGTGTAACGTGTCATCCATACCAACGGCTAAACTGGCCTTCTCTTCCGAAAGTTGTACATGGTGATTGGATTTTACGTGTGTGCGAGATGTTACGCGTGCGTTCACACACGGAACCTCGGTTTTTGTCTCATTCGAAGGACTGTATGGGAAATGGAGTCAGAACCAATGTTAACTCCGAGGGAAAAATCCCCCTGTACCGAAACGGCCCGGCGGAGATTCGAACCCACCACCCCAAGATTACGAGTCCGGCGCTCTTACCACTGAGCTATTCCGGCAACCACTTCAACTCAGCTGAATGTATAAATTATGGGAAACCCGATTTGTCCAGTATGAGCCTGTGTGTGACGACTTCCAAGTACGCCTCTCTCCCTATAGTACACAAGATGTCAACTGGAACAAATGAAAAGTTAACGTGCAGGTATCCGTGTCGTATTAAATGATTAGTGTTTATGTCTGACAACTTTTGTTCTGTAGTGATATCGCTATGACGTCATTTTCTTTGTTTGAAGGGCACCATTCGTGCACAGTGCGCGCGCATAAAGCAAGGTGAAAGGTCAGGTATGCGCATGACCTAAAAGTGTGTCCTTGCATATGGCTGGCTACGTCTGCAAGGTGTGGTATGTCTGAACACTAACACAGTAAACATGTCTGACGTCTGTCGTTCGCTCAATGTCAATACCTGACATATATGTATCGTTATCAATCGTCGCTGCGCGGAACTAGCCTACTCGTGGGTCGTTTCACACAAGCTCACATTTGACAAAAACCGGTTTTTTCCACATTTTCCAACCACAGGCAATTTCACGTGGTCGTTTTGCACGTGCAGTTGAGTGTTTTCATTTCTCTGAATGTTTGAACTGCGGAATACTCCGTGTGGTCGAATTTCAAACTGAATCGGAGTCAGCAATAATCGCTAATTCATAAGGGACGGACTCCTCCCGTGGGTTATCTGCTCCTGACCCATGAAAACCAGTATGCTTGGACAATTGCAAGCGATATTTGTATGGGAAGAACACCCGAATTCAGCATCGTTTTTAATCTGCCAACTATCTGGTAGCAGTGTGCCGGACATGTTCGGCCAATGCTTGAAACAACGTTGCCCAGCTT
>CM031616.1:52467371-52472371 GCA_018398815.1 Conus ventricosus
CTCAGGATAGATTTTCCACTTACGGTTCAAGAACAATATAGTATAGTGGAATCTTTTGCTTGGAACCATTTCTAGAATTCCTTCAAAAAGTCTCACAAAAAGCTTATTTACACAGATTTTAGTATTGCAAACTTTAAAACACACTCCCACATCAGCAGGAAGTTATCGTCCCTTATGTAGAAGTGAAAGTCGATGCTTTTACAACAAAATTTAGTAAAAATGCCTCATGTGTTTGTGAACAGAGCATCACAGTTGATCATATTATCTCATGTGCCGCTATCAGACAATTTATACCCATACTTTCTACATATACTATTACAAATATTTTCGAATCACCAGCATTAACCTATGAATTCTTTCTTTCTTTATCAAAGACTCCAACAAGTAAGTACTTATAGTTTCTTACATTTATTTACTCATACTATGAGGTTACTTTTAAGTGAGTCAATCATTAACCTACTTCTAAATTTACATAATAAAAACGAAAGGACCATCCTTATCCGTCCCCTACCTCTCACTGTACTCTCCCATATCAAAACCATTTGTAGCTTTCTAGCTTTATCATGAGGGTTTTGTTTGACTGTTTTCATTGATGTAGTTGTTGTTGGGTTGTTGTGGGTTTTTTTTCCGTCTAATATCACCTAGAGTGGATAGACGTTAAATTTGAAACTAGCTAACACACACACACAATTAAGATAATGAACAGGGGATGAAGGGCGGGGGTGGAGGAGATAATTCAGTCAGATACATTTCTAAAGCTGCTTGTTTGGAGTACAATGTATGAAGATAATGACCAGAGATATTTGAAGTTGGCTATCAGCTGGGTGAATCATGAGTTGTTCAGTGTCAACACAAGCTGTCCCTTGCTGTGAGATACTGCGGCTACCTGAGCATCTCATCAGTTAACGATCATGTTTACAGAACCCCACCGATCAGGCAGCCCGACAGATAGATATCTACATGTCTATAAACCTCTCTCTCTCTCTCTCTTCTCTCTGTCTCTGTCTCTGTCTGTCTGTCTGTCTGTCTGTCCGTCTCTCTCTCTCTCTCTCTCTCTCTCTCTCTCTCTCTCTCTCTCTCTCTCTCTCTCTCTCTCCATGCACATTTGTACCTATATATATATATATATATATATATATATATATATATATATATATATATATATATATATATATATATATATATGTGTGTTGTGTGTGTGTGTGTGTGTGTGTGTGTGTGTGTGTGTGTGTATATATATATATATAATGCTGAACAATATATATATATATATATATATATAGAGAGAGAGAGAGAGAGAGAGAGAGAGAGAGAGAGAGACACAGAGAGAGAGAGAGAGATGCACACATACACACAAACACACACGCACACACACATACACACATACACACACACACAAGCATATATATATGTATATATATATATATATATATATATATATATATATATATATATATATATATATATATATATATACATACATGTGTGTGTGTGTGTGTGTGTGTGTGTGTGTGTGTGTGTGTGTGGAGAGAGAGAGAGAGAGAGAGAGAGAGAGAGAGAGAGGGACATATACACATATAGATATATAGAGATATATATAAAGATAGATAGATATACAGATATCTATCCACGTATCTATCTATCTATCTATTCTTCTCCGTCATCCATACGTGTGCATTCGTTAAATGACTTCATTTTGCTTATTGATGACATTTCATTGTATTAAAGCTTGAAAATGCTTGAACGATGCATCAAGATCAATACAATTTGTAGTTTGTTTTCTTTTGAAAGGTACCTTGTAGATCGCTTCCAGTAATTCCCTTTTGCACTCTATAAATGCCAGAAGTTTATGCACAAACAATGTATGACACTTTTCTCCTTTCTTCTAAGTAAATTTTTATATTCTCACCAGCAATTCAACACTGTTTTGTGTCTTCTACTGTAAGCTCGGCGTGTTTATTCGCAGGAGTCTCCTAAGCTTTCTCTTATTTCATATACACTCTTTATCCCATGAATTGTAGGTCGTCTTGTTGTTATTGCCGCACACACAGCTTCTCATACATTTAGTACTTTCCTTTAAACAATCATTAACACACTCTAAGTGTGTCATTTACATTACTGTCAATCAGATTCATTGCCATTTCAATTTTTGCATTAGATTCTCCAATAAATAATGTGTGGTGAAGCTGATCGGTATAGTCATCACTCAAACCATGTTTTCTGTGATAGTATTTTATTCTGCTATGTTGACATGGGTATTATTTTCACGTAATGTGTTGTGAAGCTGATCGGTACAGTCATCATTCAAACCATGTTTTCTGTGATAGTATTTCCTTCTCCTTTGTTGACATAGGCATTATTTTCACATGGGGACACACCATGAAGTGTCACAGTTAAATGGTCAGAGTCAATGCGCTCGGAAACGTGTAACTTACATGAGTCAAAAACAATTTCTATTCTTTGAAATGTTTGAGGTTCTACTATTCAAACCACCGTTAAAAATAGCCTGTATATCATGTGGTAACAGGCACTCTTTAAGTGAAGAAATTCCATAATCGACGTCAATGTAAGCATATTAGGGGGAACCTTCAGGCGGTACTTACAAGCAAAGAATACGAGACATCTTTATTCAATGCAAACAATTTTTTATCGAGCAAAAACACACAGAGATTAGGATGACATGTTTCAATTGCTGCAACAAGGGACACAGACCGTTTCTTCTTCTTCTTCTCTTCTTCTTCTTCTTCTTCTTCTTCTTCTTCTTCTTCTCTTCTTCTTCTGCTCTTCTTCTTCTTCTTCTTCTTCTTCTTCTTCTCTTCTTCTTCTTCTTCTTCTTCTTCTTCTTCTAAATAAACAAATCACCCCTGCCGTGGCGTCTTGTGAAAAACAGAATATCCTGAAAACGCATCAGGTCTTCTACATTATTCCATGAATGCTTCAGTTAAACGTACAATATCACGTTTATGAAATGTGTTATTTGAAATCAGAATCAAGAAAAGTTTTGAAAACAAACCATTCACATTCCAAAGCCAAAGCTGAATGGGTTTATGACCAATAGCTACACCCGCCGTGCTGTTCACGTCTCGGCCTGTCATTGTCTCTTGCAGTTCACTCATGCTGCTACGTTCATGTATGTACTGAACGAATGGACAGTAGGAGAAAACACATGCAGGCCAACTGTTCCTCCGTCATGAAGTCAATGACGCTGCAAAGATTTAAAAGAAAAAAAAAAGACCGAAAAAAATTAGGGGGTGGGGGAGAAGTGAAGGAGTGGGGAGAGAAGGTGAGAGGGGAGTGGACGAAAGGAAATGGGAAGGTGATAGAGGGCATTGGAACGTGAACATTCAATCCTTCGTCTGCAGCCTATGAAAAACATCCAACGCTTCTTTGATACACCGTGCCAAATAGGCCCGTGACTGTCCCACAGCAATGCCTTCTTTGATACACCGTGACTGTCCCACAACAATGCCTTCTTTGATACACCGTGACTGTCCCACAACAATGCCTTCTTTGATACACCGTGACTGTCCCACAACAATGCCTTCTTTGATACACCGTGACTGTCCCACAACAATGCCTTCTTTGATACACCGTGACTGTCCCACAACAATGCCTTCTTTGATACACCGTGACTGTCCCACAACAATGCCTTCTTTGATACACCGTGACTGTCCCACAACAATGCCTTCTTTGATACACCGTGACTGTCCCACAACAATGCCTTCTTTGATACACCGTGACTGTCCCACAACAATGCCTTCTTTGATACACCGTGCCAAATAGGCCCGTGACAGTTCCACAATAATGATACACCGTGCCAAATAGGCCCGTGACTGTCCCACAACAATGTCTTCTTTGATACACCGTGCCAAATAGGCCCGTGACAGTTCCACAATAATGATACACCGTGCCAAATAGGCCCGTGACAGTTCCACAATAATGATACACCGTGCCAAATAGGCCCGTGACAGTTCCACAATAATGATACACCGTGCCAAATAGGCCCGTGACTGTCCCACAACAATGCCTTCTTCAGGTGTCCCAGAGGCCACACCTAACAGAACGCATACAACACTAAGGCCACAGTGGCTTTGAGCGGCGGATTAGAACTAAACACTAAACACTGAACACTAAAGAGTAAACAGTAAACACTAAAGAGAAAACAGAATGAATGAATTAATAATAACAAACATACATATAAATACGTGACTGAATTTGTCGACTGTGTCAAAATAATGTGCCACCAGCACTGGAAGATGAAAAGGTACAACGCGCACGCGTGTGTGTGTGTGTGTGTGTGTGTGTGTGTGTGTGTGTGTGTGTGTGCGTGCGCGCGTGCGTGCGTGCGTGCGTGTGTGTGTAAATTCTCCACCCCGTGAAGGATGAGGATGGTGGGTGGGGATGACGAAGGTGGGGGGGGGGGGGGGGTCAGAAGGAGGCGTGGGTGGGGGTGGGGTGGGGGTAGGGTTTTGAAGAGAATGAAAGTCCGACTACTATGCACAGCGTCAAAGCACGCGCAAAGCTTCGCGCTCCCAGCTGTGCTATTTTCCGTGCTCACCAATTCGCTTATCTCTCCAGCGCGTTAGTCAAAGGGAAGGCACAACAGTGGTCACAGAAAGCCCGACCAACGGCAGTTCAACAAACCCCTTTAAAACCACGTGCACACACGCGATTCAGATCGTTGACATCATCAGAACTGTGACACACACACACACACACACACACACAGAGTCATTATATGGGTAAAGTGAAAACAGTAAACCATTTTGGTATCGCTCGCCGGCACATGCGCATTAGCTGTTCCCTTGATAAGCCAGTCATATTTTATCCACTGGTAGATTCCTAAGGGTATCAAATACACGCGTGAACGCGACGCACGCGCGAGTGCGCGCACGCGCGCACACGCACACACCCACATACTCACACACACACACACACACACACACACACACAGATAGACAGAGAGAATGCACACGCACGCACTGTCGCATGCACATATG
>CM031616.1:52474871-52477423 GCA_018398815.1 Conus ventricosus
AGCTGTTTCATGAGGCTGTATGCAGACGTTCCTACAAATCCCCTAGCTCCAATTTCTGCAGTGAGGACTTTGACCTGATGCCTTCTCTCCTCAGGCTGTTTGCCAGATCAGCATACTTTCAGTCTTGTAGTTTTGAGCTGCCTCCATTCTGTTTTCATATGGCACCGTGAGCTCGATCATGATCAGCTGCTTGGTTGACTTAGAGTAGACTACTATGTCTGGTCTCATGCCACTCTTGCTGATGATTTTTGGGTGACTCTTCCATTCTGGGAGGTCTGCAGTGCACTCCCAGTCTCTGCCCCGTCCAGCAGACTCTGCCTGCATGTTTCGAGGGGAAACTGTTGTTCTTGGCCATGATTTGCTGCCTCCTGCCGTGAAGAATGTTGCGGGTGCTTTTGGAGCCTGATTTCCCCCTTTTTGTGGTTTTGGGTACTGGCCCTGACTACTTGTACAATCTCTTTGAGCACTTGGTTGTGCCTCCATGTGTACCTTCCTTGAGCCAGGGTACTTTACATGAGCTTAGAACATGCTCCACTGTTTGTTTTTCAGGGCAGAGGGGCATGCAGGATTCGTCTGTTTTCCCCCACTTCACCAGGTTTGCATATATATATGTATATATATTATAAAACATATATTACATTATAAAATATATATACATTTTTATATACATACATTATATATACATACATCATACATATATATATATATATAAAATATATATATATATATATATATATATATATATTATATATATATATATATATATTATATTTTATAATATATATAACAAACTAATAAATTCCAAGGATAAGTCCCGAGACATTCCAGAAACTTACAGAGCAGTTTGGTATTGCAATGACTGCAAGAAATATTGAATTATAAACAAAACTTGCTCTTATGTTTAGATTGAGAGAAATGATGAATGCGTATCTCCCCCTATTTCTCAATCTAAGACATAAGAGCAAGCTTTGTTTATTTAAATTAATATATATAATATATATATATATATATATATATATAATTTTTTAAAAACCATTTTAAAATAGAATTTTAAAATGGAAAACTTAAAACCACAGCTTGTTTCAAGCTGGATAAAACGCTCTCCTCAGGGTATACAATTTGGGCACGCCACAGGTGTTATATATTGTGGTGTGTGAGCGTGTGAGCTCTGTGCGTGCGAAATGAAACCTTTTGAACAAAGTATGAAAAAACTAATAGCTAATATTGAATTCAGAAAACCACATAATAATTTCCAAACAACATTGAATAATACATAAAACAAATCCAGAATGACAAAAAAATATTCATAAGGCAGACAGACAAACAATTCTATAAATGGAAACTAATGAGTACTCCCCAAATCCTCAACAAAAATATTCCCGAAAAATTATTTTTTAAAAAGCTGATAAGACCCCATATGACAACATCTGCAAAAAGAAAAAGAACTTGTGCCCAGAGGATTTAGGTGATAGGATAGAAGCAACAGCAATAAAAGAAGCCTTTATAACCCTTAAAGACCACAAACCTAACTTTCTCAACAACCCTACTTGTAGACTGATCAACCCATCAAAATCTGAATTAGGCAAAATTAGTAAAAAGATCCCGAAAAAACAATAGAGGACATAAAAACAAACACTGAATTCAATCTCTGGAAAAATAGTTACGAAGTTATCCAATGGTTTAAAGAATCGAACAAAAAAGAAAATACAGTGTTCATTACTTTTGACATAGTGGACTTCTACCCTTCCATTGATGAGGAATTAAATTACTAAAGCACTAAGATTCGCCAACAAATATACAAATATAACAGATTCTGAGATGGAAATCATTCTCCACACTAAGAAAACCCTTCTCCCTAGCAACAGTGAAACTTGGATAAAAAACACCAGCAGAAATTCCAATTTCGATGTCACGATGGGATCTTATGATGGAGCTGAAACTTGTGAATTAGTTGGACTTTTCATGTTGTCTCATATACAGAAAATACTTGGTAAAAAGGTTGGCTTATACAGAGATGACGGTCTTGCATGTTAAAAAAATAAACCACAAACCATTGAAAACAAGAAAAAAGAACTTTGTAAAATCTTTCAAAACCATAACCTAAACTCACAGTAGAAGCCAACAAAAAAACAGTAAATTATTTAGACATAACATTAGCCTTAAGGTCATACATACAAACCATATAAAAAAAAACCCCAATGACACACCTGTCTACGTAGATATCAAAGTAACCATCCACCCTCCCTCTTAAAAACCATACCTAATGGTATAAAAAAAAAGATTAAACTAAACCCTGAATGAAAAAATTTAACAGTACGCAGTGAATAAACCCGAGGCGCTGAAAAAAAAAGTGGCTAATTTCAAATTACAATATAACCAGATAAACAACATGAACAGCAGCAGGAAAAAAGGAAAAGAAAAATATATGGTATAACCCTCCATATGATGGAAGAACAAAAACTAACGTAGGAAAAGGGAATTTTCCCCAAATCCTTAAAAATCTTCCCAAAGAACGTATATCTAAAATATTCAACAAAAAAATACCCATATTT
>CM031616.1:52477523-52490023 GCA_018398815.1 Conus ventricosus
AGAGACATGAAAAGAAGAAAACAGCGACAGAGAGAGAGGCGGCCCACAGAACAAAAAAAAGAGAAGAGAAACAGCTGACAGAGAGAGAGAGGCGGCGACAGAGACATGAAAAAGAGAAGAGAAACAGCTGACAGAGAGAGAGGCGGCGAAAGACATGAAAAAGAGAAGAAACAGCTGACAGAGAGAGAGGCGGCGACAGAGACATGAAAAAGAAAAGAAACAGCTGACAGAAGAGAGGCGGCGACAGAGACATGCAAAAGAGAAGAGAAACAGCTGACAAAAGAGAGAGGCGGCGACAGAGACATGCAAAAAAGGGAAAAGAAACAGCTGACAGAGAAGAGGCGGCGACAGGGGACATGAAAAAGAGAAAGAAACAGCAGAGAGAGAGGCGGCGACGAGACAAAAAAAAGAAAAGAAACAGCTGACAAGAGAGAGGCGGCGACGAGACAATGAAAAAGAGAAGAGAAACAGCTGACAAGAGAGAGGCGGCGAACAGAGACATGAAAAAAAGAAGAGAAACAGCTGACAGAGAGAGAGGCGGCGACAGAGACATGAAAAAGAGAAAGAAACAGCTGACAGAGAGAAGGCGGCGACAAAAGACATGAAAAAGAGAAGAGAAACAGCTGACAGAGAGAGAGGCGCGACAGAGACAGAAAAAGAGAAGAAACAGCTGACAGAGAGAGAGAGGGCGGCGACAGAGACATAAAAAGAAGGAAACAGCTGACAGAGAGAGAGGCGGCGACAGAGACGAAAAAGAGAAGAGAAACAGCTGACAGAGAGAGAGGCGGCGACAGAGACAGAAAAAGAGAAAGAAACAGCTGACAGAGAGAGAGGCGGCACAGAACAAAAAAGAAAGAAAAACACTGACAGAGAGAGAGGGGGGGGGGACAGAGACATGAAAAAGAGATGAAAAACAGCTGAAGAAAAGAGAGAGGCGGCGACAGAGCTGAAAAAGAGAAAGAAAAAGCTGCAGAGAGAGAGAGAGGAGAGGGGCCCCCCCCAAAGACCAGGGAAAAAGAGAAAGAAACACTGACAGAAGAGAGAGAAAGGGGGGCGACAGAGACATGAAAAAGGGGAAAAGAAACACTACAGAGAAGAGAAAAGAGGCGCGACAGAGACAGAAAAGAGAAGAGAAACACGACAGAGAGAGAGAGGGGGGGCGACAGAGACTGAAAAGGGGAAGAGAAAAAGCTGACGAGAGGGGCGGGGGCAAGACTGAAAAAAGAAAGGGAAAAAGCCACAAGAGAGAGGCGGGGACAGGACAGAAAAAAGAAGGAAAACGTGACAGAGAGAGAGGCGGCGACAGAGACATGAAAAAGAGAAAGAAACATTTACAAAGAGAGAGGCGGCGACAGGACATGGAAAAAAAGGGAAAGAAACAGCTGACGAGAGAGAGGGGCGACAGAGACATGAAAAAGGAAAAGAAAAAAGCTGCAAGGAGAGGCCGGCGACAAGACATAAAAAAAAGAAAAAACAGCTGACAGAGGAGAGGCGGCGACAGAGACATGAAAAAGAAAAGAAACAGCTGCAGAGAGAGGAGGCGGCGACAGAGACATGAAAAAAAGGGAAAAAACAGCTTTACAGAGAGGAGGGCGGGCAGAGACATGAAAAAGAAAGAAAACACTGACAAGAGAGAGGCGGCGACAGAGACTGAAAAGAGAAGAGAAACAGCTGACAGAGAGAGAGGCGGCGACAGAGACAGAAAAGAGAAAAGAAACACTGAAGAGAGAGAGGGGGCGACAAGACATGAAAAAGAAAGAGAAACGCTTTTCAAGGGGAGAGGGGGGCGACAAGACATGAAAAAAAAGAAAACAGCTACAGAGAGAGAGGCGGGGGACGGACATGAAAAAAAAAGAGAAAAAAGCTGACAGAGAGAGAGGGGGGCGACAGAGACTGAAAAAGAGAAAGGAAACGCTCAAGAGAGAGCGGCGATAAGACATGAAAAAGGAAGAGAAACAGCTCAGAGAGAGAGAGGCGGGGGACAGAGACATGAAAAAAAAAAAAACGCTGACAGAGAGAGAGGGGGGCGCAGAGAATAAAAAGAGAAAGAAACAGCTGAAGAAGAGAGGGGGCGACAAAACATAAAAAAGAAGAGAAACAGCTGACGAAAGAGGGGGCGACAGAGAATAAAAAGAAAAGAAACACTGCAAGGAGGCGGCGACAGAGACAAAAAAAGAGAAAGAAACAGCTGACAGAAGAGAGCGGCGACAGAGACAGAAAAAGAGAAGAGAAACACTACAAGAGAAGGCGGCGACAGAGACATGAAAAAGAGAAGAAAACCGACAGAAAGGGGAGGGGGCGACAGAGCATGAAAAAGAGAAGAAAACGCGACAGAAGAGAGGCGGGGACAGAGACATGAAAAAGAGAAGAGAAACACTGACAAGAGAGGCGGCGACAAGACATAAAAAAAAGAGAAACGCTGACAAGAGAGAGCGGCGACAGAGACTGAAAAAAAGAAGAGAAACAGCTGACAAGAAGAAGGCGGGGGACAAGACATGAAAAAAAGAAGAAAACAGCTGACAAGAGAGAGGCGGGGACAAGACATGAAAAAGAGAAAAGAAACAGCTACAGAGAAGAGCGGGGGGAAGAGCTAAAAAGAAAGAGAAACAGTGACAGAGAGAGAGGCGGCGACAGAGACATGAAAAAGAAAGAAAACAGCTACAAAAGAGAGGGGGCGACAGAACAGAAAAAGAGAAAAAACACGACAGAGAGAGAGGCGGGGACAGAACATGAAAAAAAAAAGAGAAAAAGCTGCAAGAGAGAGGGGGCGACAGAGACAGGGGGGGGGGGGGGGGGGAAAAAAAAAGAAACAGCGAAGAGAGAGAGGCGCACAGAGCATGAAAAAGGAAAAAGAAACAGCTGACAGAGAGAGAGGCGGCGACAGAGACATAAAAGAGAAAAAACAGCTGACAGAGAGAAGGCGGGGATAGAACATGAAAAAGAAAGAAAACAGCTGACAGAGAGAGAGAGGGGGCGACAGAGACATGAAAAGAGAAGAGAAACCTACAGAGAGAGAGGGGGGGCGACAGAACATGAAAAAAGAAAAAGAAACAGCTGACAAGAGAGAGGCGGCGACAAGACTGAAAAAAAAGAAGAGAAACAGCGACAGAGAGAGAGGGGGGCACAGAGACAGGAAAAGAGAAAAAAACACGACAAGAGAGGCGGCACAGAGACATGAAAAGGGAAAGAAACACTGACAGAGAGAGGGGCGGCGACAGAGACTAAAAAAAGAAGGAAACAGCTGACAGAGAGAAGGGGGCGACAGAGACAGAAAAAAAGAAAAGAAACAGCGACAAGAGAGAGGCGGGGACAGGACAGAAAAGAGAAGAAAACAGCGACAGAGAGAGGCGGGGCAAGACAGGGAAAAAAAAAGAGAAACAGCTGACAGAGAGAGAGGCGGCGACAGAGACTTAAAAAAAGAAGAGAAACAGCTACGGAGAGAGGCGGCGACAGAACATGAAAAAAGAAAGAAACGCGACAAGAGAGAGGCGCGACAGAGACAACATACAATAGAAAGCGCAAAGAGAGAGAGAGAGAAGAGAGAGAGAGGAGAGAGAGAGAGAGAGAGAGAGAGAGAGAGAGGCAACGACAGACAACAGACAGAACAGACAAACAAGATAGAAAGCGCGCGCGCGCGGCGCGTGAGAGAGAGAGAGAGAGGAAGAGAGAGAGAGAGAGAAGAGGAGAGAGAAGAGAGAGAGAGAGACAGACAGACGACAGACAGACAGACAGACAGAGACAGACAAACAAATAGAAACGCAAGAGAGAGAGAGAGAGAGAAGAGAGAGAGAGAGACAGACAACAGACAGACAGACAGAGACAGAAGACGAGACAACAAACAAGAAAGAAAGCGCAAAGAGAGAGAGAGAGAGAGAGAGAGAGAGAGGAGAAGAAGAGAAGAAGAAGGGGAGAGAGAGAGAGAGAGAGAGGAACGAAAAAAGCGAGAAAAGGGAAAAGGGAAGAAGGCTTGGGGGGGGGGGAGGGGGTTTGGGACAGGAGTAAAAAATACGTAGAAAACATAAAACCCCAACGCACCGTTTGGACACCCACACAACAACAACCCCAAACCCCACGCACCACAACACACACACACACACACTCTCTCTCTCTCTCAAAGGAAGAGGAGAGGAGAGAGAGAGAAGAAGGAGAGAGAAGAGAGAAGGAGAGAGAGGAAGAGGCTAAAAAAGGGAAAAAAAAAAGAAAAGAGAATTTTGGTATACCCCTCCCAAAATATCGAACCCGCGATTTGAGCCATGTCATCAACGACGGCATCAGAGCGAAAACAGTTGGATAGAATAAGTGAAAAAAAAATTTCATCTGAGATGGGTTCGCAAACCCTGCGCACTTTACCTTTACCTGCACAATCAAAGAATGCGTCCCTATTTCCAAGAATCGTTGTTTCCCACCTTTTTTTGGCTTCAGCACATATTGTTTGTTTTAGCATTTCGTCAGTTTCTATTTGTTTAGTACAGTCTGCTACCAGTAGTAGGAATACGGTGTTAAATGGAGCTACTTACTATACTTTGCCCTTGTGGCTTCGGAATAGAGAATGAAATCCATTCCAGCAATCCAGTTTGATAAATGACATCCCAAGAACTTTTTTTTTCCATCAAGATTTACAATGGATTATCCGGTTTCCACACCCTTTGGGTATTATCAATTTGAAAGAAGAAAAATGCCCATCGAAATTTGGGAAAGTTCGTTTAAAATAAATCATTTCAACGAACCCGAGCTTTTGCCTTTTTTTCTCCATTAGTGTGTAGGGCTAAAAACTCGCTTTTGTGCTTTTCACCTGGTTATAAACAGGATGATGCAGTGATATTGAATATTGTGTTATTAATCATTCATATTCAGATTTGACGCCCTCTTGTGTGTGTGTGTGTGTGTGTGTGTGTGTGTTGTGTGTGTGTGGGGTGTTTGCGTGCGTGCGTGCGTGCTTTTGGGGTGCGTGCGTGCGTGCGTGCGTGCGTGCGTGCGTGTGTGCGTGTGCGTTGTGTGTGTGTGCGTGCGTTGGTGTGGGGTGTGTGGTGTGTTAGTGTGCGTTCGCGTCCTCAACCTTTATTTTTTCCACATTATTGTTTTTATTTGTCAACTCGGTTAATTAGTGGAGGAAAGGACAAAGCGCACAGCCAAACACACTCACAGCTTGCTTACAATCTCATTTATCATGCATTCGTCACATCAACCAAAAGTAAAGTCTAAAACTTTATAAAAAATGTTTGGGAAAGAAACATCAATGCATATGGATCAATAAAATAAAAATCTCTCTTTCCTGAACTTACAAAATCATTTATCTAAAACATCATTAACTAACCCGGGTATAAATAGATTTCAAACTTTACCTGGCCAGGTGATCTTAACCTTTTCACGAATCACTGTCTCTTTTTCTTTTCCCTTTTTTTTTCTTTCACTGTCACTTTCAAAAAGGTCACAACTGCTGGCGGGTGTGGTCTGCTTGCACCGGCAACCCGGGACTGCTGGCGTTGGTCAGGTGGAATGCTGATGAAAGTGGCGCGGCCAAGTACGGGGTCGAACCCCAGTGAGGATAAAAACAGTGACTATCAACATCGATCTGTTCTCCTTTCTTTCTTCCTGCATTAACGCATTGCACTCTCTCTCTCTCTCTTCTAGTCTGCTCTTATCAAAGGGACATGGTTGCTTTCTTTTTTTTTTTTTTCTTTTCTTTCTTTTCTTCTTCATAATTAGCAACTCTCTCTCTCTCCATATCTCCCCTCAGTCCTTCCTCTGCAGACTATCCTCATGTAATCTCTCAACTTGGTTCTCTTCTCTCCTCCCCTCATCTCTCTCTCTTCTCTCCCCAGAGATTACACTCAGACCTCTCCTCTCTCTCTCTCTCTGTTCGTTCTCCCCCTCGTTCTCCCGTTCTCTCCCTCTCACATCCTCTTTATTCGTTCTGATCTGTCCAAAAAGGGCGAGTACCATTGGTCAGTATTTTTACCGCCCTGACACCCGAAGTTATCTCCCTCTAATTCTATTGGTATCAAATCATGACAGTCACGCCGACACGCCTTACTCTCTGTGGTGGTCAATTGGTCATTTAATTGATTAGCTAGATTTCACCCCCACCACACACTACCTTCCCCCTTTCCTACTTAACTGGCGACTTTGGCTTAAGTCGTGGACACTGGTCACTCTAAAGGGGCTGCTGAGTCTGGGTGGGCGCCACGACGTCTAACTAACAATGACGCGGGTTTCCACAAATTGGCCGGCTGAGTCTGAGCCAGGCTCTACGACTCGTCTCGCTAGACATCGAGGCTTTCGGTCAAAAACGGCTTAGTCGTCTGGGGGATCGTACCGTCTCTGTGAGGCTCTCCACTAAGCTAATTGGCCGGATCCAAACCCATGGGCCCGGTCAAAGTGGCGCCAAGATGTCGCGTTTGGACTTATGTCCAGTCGAAGTGGCCCGGACTCCCCAAGTTGGGTTGTTTCATTTTTTTGTCCGTGAAAATTTTCCCCCCTTGCAAAAGACCATGCTCCGCATTGTCTAAAAAACAACGTACAAAAAAAACAAAACAACCGAATTTGCTGACACACAGCTACACGCGCAAAGTTTGGAAAAACTTTACAACCAAAACGGTTTATAAATTATAAACTATACCATTAGTGAATACCACTTCCAATGAGTTATCATTGACGTGCGCTTTGCGTTATTTCAACTCATTTTATAACGACCTCTGTGCGCACTTATGCGATTCCCCTACCTGCGGATTTTGCCATCTCCCCTTTTCAAAAATTCTTATGAAAAGCACAATATAAATGATCACGATCCATGACACTTCACTGAGGAATCTCCATCCTCACTCATTGCAATTAATGCTTTAAACTACACAAGGGGCTGAAATGCTCCAAGCATAACAACATTTACATGAACAAATCTCACAAAGAAATATAAAGTCTCCACCAGAAAATATGGACCATAGCCAACTGGGATAAAACCACATCCAATCAACATAACTGTAATCGACACATATTATCAACAAAGCACCCCGGATATGACTGACTTTCTCTGAGTTGCAGCTTGCTAGACTCACGACTTAAATAGTCAGCTCCGACATTCTGTCGACCTGGGATGTACTGCACTCGATACCTGTAGGGCTGCAGTGCCATTGCCCAACGCGAACTCTGCTGTTTTTCAACTGCGCCTCCTGCAGGAATTTGAGTGGTTGATGATTTCCCTCTCGATCACGAACTCTTTCCCATACAAGTATTTGTGGAACTTCTGCAAAGGCCCCACACGACCGCCTAAACACTCCTTCTCTACAGTTGCGTACCCTTTCCCCACACTTTGTCAACTTCCTGCTAGCATATCTCACAGGAAACTCCGACCTCTTTCATGCTCCTGCAACAATACTGCACCTATCCCACCACCTGATGCATCTGTCCGCAACAAAAATGGTTCGGACATATTGGTAGCTTCAAGATGGGGCGGGAACCTAGTCTTTCCAGCACCGTCTGCAATGCTTGCTCTGCAGCGTCTGACCATTCGACCACTGCCGGTTTCCCTGCCTTGACCAAATCCTGAGAGGACTCGTGATTGCAAGCAAAATTTGGGACAAACTCCTATAGAACCCAATAAAACCTAGCAGACTCCTGACTTCTGTTTTGGTCTTTGGTCTCTCTGAATTCATCATCTTCTCCACCTTTCCCCTTTCTGGCTGCTTTGTGTCGCCTCCGACAACAAAACCCAGGAACTCCTACTGTCTAGCCCTTCATACAGTGACACGTCCCCCGTATGACTCTTCTCCTGGAAACTCAGGCAACAAAATCTCCCCTTCTTCTGCTGGGTCTCCTTCACCCCATCAATGATTGCTGCGGCGCTTATGTGCTGAGTCTCCACGCTGAATATATTTGCGGAGGAAATTTGCATGGAAAGTTTTGGTTTCCCATTTCACATCAATTCGGTAATCCCGATCTACCTTTTCAGTGATGGTGAATGGTCCCTTCCAATGCATCAGCAGCTTGTTGTGCCCGTGGGAAGCAGTACCAGGACTTGGTCTCCCGCCTTGAGGGATTGCTTCCTCACTTTCCTGTCATATGCTTCTTCTGAACGACCCTAGCCCCTGCAAACCTTCCCCTTTTCAAACTTACACGTCTCATACCTGTGCCCACCTTTGGAACAAGGGCGAGATTGGGCCAATCAGATCGACGGCCACTCTCCTGAATGGTGTGTCAATTAAAGGGGGATGTTTAAGAGGCGCCTTCCTCTTCACCCCTCTTGTGGCTGACCTTTGACACAACAAACACATGACATCAGAAACCGCTTTATGTCTGCCATTGCCCCCGGCCAATGAAAATCATCAAAAATTCGGTCAGCGGTTTTGCTGGTGCCGAGATGACCGCCATGAGCGACTCGTGACCACTGACATGACAGTGTCACGATAACCTGCTGGTACCTCTAACTGAGTGGTCACCTTACCTGTCTTCCCCTTGGTGAACACTCGGTAACAACAGCCCGCCTTTCACAAGAAATTCTGTCTCACCTCCTCTAACCTCCTGTTTCTCTCCACCTCTTGCCAACTCCCAAGACTTCACGAGCGAAGGGGGCTTGTTCCTGCGCTGCCCTAAACTCATCAGGCGACACATCTATGCCTGACTTCCCTTTCCGGGAAACTAACGGTTTATCAACCTTTCCCTCCTTCTTGCTCCGTGTTTGAAACTGCTTTCCCCTGTAGCAGTCAACAAAATCAGGATCCCCCGGATCCCTTGCACCTGGAATATTTCCGAGATCACATCATGAAGGGGTTTCTCCATCACCAACGCAGGGCAACTCCCCTGGAAGTAAGGGTACGTACTTCTATTTTTAGCAAACTGGAAACTCCTCACAGTGCATCGATTAGAGTACAGGTCTGGATTTGCCCTTCAAATCCCCTTTCTCGACCAGCGTTGTTCTAACTACAACCACATGAACAACCAGTGTTCGTAACACTTTTTACCCTCTGCTGGCAATCCACCCTTCTTCCACTGGTAACGAACCATCAGCCCAGTGCCCCCATCCCTGACCTGACTGCTGTCCAGTGCTAGCCATAGGCTTTCACTCCACCCTTTTTTCCGATTGGATCCTTTTGGTTCCACTGCAGGTCGTTTCCCTTGACGACCCTTATCCACCTCTTGCAAGGCTGCTGCCTTCTGGAACCTCATGCGACAATCCCTCGCCACATGTCCCTTCTTGTGACAAATGAAACACCTAATGTCCCTTTGCCCTTCCTTCTGCCCCACCACTGGGTTTGCAGACTTTGCAGAAAACTCTCCTAGTCTCCTTGCACTCTTCTCACCTGTGCATAGCACCTGTTCTTCTCCTGCACCTTAGTGCCCAAACGTGCCTTTTATACACCTCTGCGAACTTCAACACTCTCCTGCTGTCTCTGGCTGTCTCTCTTTCAAGTATAGTTAACTCAGGGCCGCAACCTGCAAATCTGTTCTTTCATAACTACTCTTTCAATTCAACGAACTCCTTTTTTTTGTACCACTCAAACTCTAACCACTTCTCAAAATAGTGATCTAACCCTGCACCAAACTGAGTGTACGTCTCACCTGCTTGCAATCTAGCTGAACGAAATTTCTTTCTGAATCCTTCCTCTGTGAGGTCAAATCCCTTCATTAAAGACTCCTTCACAGCACCAAAATCAGACTGTTGTTCTGCTGGTAACGCAGTGAAAATTTGTAATGCCTTACCCCTCAATAGCGCTGACAAATGACTGCCACACTTTTTCTGGAGGCCAACCCTGACTGGTCGCAAACGTTTCGAAACGACTGATGTATGCATCAATCGAAAACGGTTCCTTCGGAGAATTTTGGCAACTTGGGTCGGGGAAGCATAGCTGCGCACAGAGTCACTGGAAACTGAACTCCCATCCTCGGTGGTCTCCCTTTGTATTCTCACTTTCTCCAACTCTAATTGACCTTTAATCTTTCTGTTTCCTGCGCTTCCCTTATTCTTTCTGTTTTCTGCTTCATTCTTTCCGTTTCCTGCGCTTGCCTTATTCTCTCTGTTTCCTGCGTTGCGCTAGCTTTAGTCCTTTCCTGCTCTGCTAATGCTATCTCTACGGCAACACGGCGTTTTTTCCGCGCGTTCATCCCTTTCCCTCTTTGGTGGTTTTCAACGAATGCTCGCAACTCTTCTCCCGAATAGCCTAAAATCACGAGCGACACTCACAAGTTGTTCAATAGGGGTGTTCTTTTCGTCCGCATTCTATCTTCTTTTTTTTTTTTTTTTTTTTTTTTTTTTTTTTTTTTTTTTTTTTGAACAAGATTTTATAACAACGACAGCCAAACTGGTGGTTACCGACACGAGTGACGTGATAGCACAATCCTATAATGATAATATTAGCTTGGGACAAAAAGTAATTTTTTTTATAAGACGCCCAGCGCCTGACCCAACTAAAGAGAGCGAATTATAGGCAATTGTGCGAAATAAGTACTCTGGGGCTGAAATGCCAAGCCTAGTATTAACTATCTTGGAAGCAATGCCAACTAGTATTTAACTATCTTGGGAACATACAGTAAGACAACCCCTTGTCTTAGGGTTACAATACTTGAATCCCACCCAGCTTCCTCTCTGAGAAGTTGAACAATTATAATAAATGGGCCAGAATAATCCTGGCAGGCTCGCCAATAAATTGTCAACCTCGGTGTAATGTCAGTGGAGGAAGGACTAGCGCACAGCCCAAACACACTCACAGCTTGCTTACAATCTCATTCATATATCATGCATTCGTCACATCAAACCACTAGTAAAGTCTATAACTTTACTACACATGATCATGGAAAGAAACATCAATGCATATGGATCAAATAAAATAAAACATTCTCTCTTTCCTGAACTTCACAAAATCATTTATCTAAAACATCATTAACTAACCCGGGTATAAATAGATTTCTACTTTACCTGGCCAGGTGATCTTAACTATTCACGAATCACGGTCTCTTTTTCTTTTCCCTTTTTTTTTCTTTCACTGTCACTTTCACAACGCGTCACAACTGCTGGCGCTGGTGTTGGTCTGCTTGCACCGGTCAAGCCGGACTGCTGGCGTTGGTCAGGCTGGACTGCTGATGAAAGTGGCGCTGGCCAAGTACGAGGTCGAACCCCAGTGAGGATAGAACAGTGACTATCAACATCGATCTGTTCTCCTTTCTTTCTTCCTGCATTAACGCATTGCACTCTCTCTCTCTCTCTTCTAGTCTGCTCTTATCAAATGGACATGGTTGCTTTTCTTTTCTTTTTTTTTTTCTTTTCTTTCTTTTCTTCTTCATTAATTAGCAACTCTCTCTCTCTCCATATCTCTCCTCAGTCCTTCCTCTGCAGACTATCTCATGCTAATCTCTCAACTTGGTTCTCTTCTCTCCTCCCCTCATCTCTCTCTCTTCTCTCCCCAGAGATTACACTCAGACCTCTCCTCTCTCTCTCTCTCTGTTCGTTCTCCCCCTCGTTCTCCCGTTCTCTCCCTCTCACATCCTCTTTATTCGTTCCGATCTGTCCAAAAAGGGCGAGTACCATTGGTCAGTATTTTTACCGCCCTGACACCCGAAGTTATCTCCCTCTAATTCCATTGGATATTCAAATCATGACAGTCACGCCGACACGCCTTACTCTCTGTGGTGGTCAATTGGTCATTTAATTGATTAGCTAGATTTCACCCCCACCACACACTACCTTCCCCCCTTTCCTACTTAACTGGCGACTTTGGCTTAAGTCGTGGACACTGGTCACTCTAAAGTGGCTAGCTGAGTCTGGGTGGGCGCCACGACGTCTAACTAACAATGACGCTGGTTCCACAAATTGGCCGGCTGAGTCTGAGCCAGGCTCTACGACTCGTCTCGCTAGACATCGAGGCGTCGGTCAAAACGGCTTAGTCAGTCTGGGTGGATCGTACCGTCTCTGTGAGGCCTCTCCACTAAGCTTAATTGGCCGGATCCGAACCATGGGCCCGGTCTACGTGGCGCCAAGATGTCTGCGTTTGGACTTATGTCCAGTCGAAGTGGCCGGCGACTCCCCAAGTTGGGTTGTTTCATTTTTTTGTCCGTGACATTATTTAAGCATTTTATACTTTCATTTTTTATTTCTTTTTTCTTTCACCTTTTTAAGGTGAGGTCTTCATCATCCTATTTTTTCCATTCAGTTTTCTTCATCATCTTATTTTCATCATCCTATTTTTTTCCATTCAGTTTTCTTCATCATCCTATTTTAATCATCCTATTTTTTTTCCATTCAGTTTTCTTCATCATCCTATTTTTCCATTCAGTTTTCATCATCATCCTATTTTTCATTCAGTTTTCTTCATCTCCTATTTTTCATTCAGTTTTCTTCATCATCCTATTTTTTCCATTCAGTTTTCTTCATCATCCTACTTTTTCCATTCAGTTTTCTTCATCATCCTGTTTTTCATTCAGTTTTCTTCATCATCCTATTTTTTCCATTCAGTTTTCTTCATCATCCTACTTTTTCCATTCAGTTTTCTTCATCATCCTGTTTTTTCCATTCA
>CM031616.1:52505023-52530023 GCA_018398815.1 Conus ventricosus
TGTGTCAAACAGCAGGTGTTGCTTTACAATAAGAGTTATAGTTACAACTTAACCAGAGTATTTTCGATTTTTTTTCTGGACTGTTTTCATTCAGCAAGCATTCTGTAGTGAGCTGTATGTGAAAGCACCAAACAGAATGTGATAACTCTACCTCTCAAAATGAGGAAATCTGTTAGATGGTTGGGTTAAATCCTAAATCAGTGGCGTAGACCCTCGGTGGGTTTTTGTTGTTGTTGTGTTTTGTTTTTGTTTTTTTTGTCCAAAATTATTCATTGTTTCTTCCTTTAACTCTTGCATTTCCATCAACTCTTTGACATGAAAACTCACATTTCATATGAATTTCATGAGGAAAACCGGTTGGACTCAACGATAGCCTGAAGCGCCGCACGAAGCCGCCATTTCCTTTTTGGAGAGCTCCCTAGGGTGTATCTACTTTTTGGATCCCATCAGAATATCCGCCGTAATAATGCGCGTGATAAAAGGTGACGCGCACGCGCGCGCGCACACATTCGCTTGCACCTTTTTGCGACTCGCATTATAGGGGTCAACAATTAGACAGCGCCGGTAAGCGTGGACACTGTCACGGGCGACAACTTACTACACAAAACCACATACAGAAACAACGGCGATTTCAAGAGTGGTTTCGGAATAACGATTCGAGGTTTTCTCTCACGCAAATGGCGTGACGTGTGAGTATTCATTATGCGTTGAAAGATCTGAAAATTGACTGCAATAAACTTGAAGCCAGAAGCAATGCAGTTCTAGGGTGAAAACTGCACCGGAAGTTTATAATATCTTGATTCATCTTAGGATTTGATCTACTTAAAGTATATAAAACTAACCTTGAATCGATACAGAACAGTACCTGATACAAATAATGATGAAAATCAAGAACATAATACAGAACCATCAGAATCGCAGTTAACTCGGCTATGAAAATGTTTTCACGCTTTCTCCCATATTTTTTTTTCTTTTCTTAAAAGGAATAATACACACTGACTAGCTCCCTGAAACTCATCAGTTTAAAATTTTAAATGATCAGGATAATTATCTAATTTATGACAGTTCGCTGACATATTGAGAATAATAACATTGTCATGTTCTCTTACTGATGAATGAATACGTGGTGTCAAATTAGCTTTCTGGAGTTCCTATATGGTGGACGGGGGATAGATGGGCGATTGGATTTCATCATTTCTTCCAGATCCGTTGTGACCACTGCAGAAGATCCGACGCAGGAATTCTAACTGCTGTAAGAGATGCCACAGGGTGTGCACCTTTGGGGAAATCTGTTTGAGAACTTAAGCTGACTTCACTTTGAACCTGATTCCATTTAATGAACATCGTAAAACATAATTATTTGCAAGAGCAAGCGGACGATAACCATGTATACGATGCTACAGCTGAGAATGAAAAGCTATACCTAAGGCAAGTTTAAATGCCGTGTAATCTAAACTTTGCATTTTCTTCAAGAAATATGTTGGAGCACCGAAGAAACCTTTTGGCCAAAAGTCAGTCTGGAACGCCCAAAACACGATGCCAGATGTCTTAGTACATTGACGCCTTGGCTCCAGAGCTCTTTATTTATTGCTTTTAGAAAATTTAAACTTGTTCTCGCCTTGTTTAGGGAATATTCAGAATTATCTGGCCAGTAAAGAAGGATTTGGGAGGAACCCCAAAATACGATGGGTAAAATAACTACTGATTTGAATTTCCGACTGATGCCCACCGGTACTCTTGGGCATTTCTATGTATTCAAGATGGCGTGGAAGATGGCATATTCCAGCCAAATTCAATTGTTTTTGTACTGACTGAAATAAAATTATACTGGATAGAAAGATGTCTTACAAAAAAAATAAAGCATTCCAGAACAGCCACCATGGCATCTAAGATAGCTGCCACATTTCATAGTTGATAATTGTGCCACATGCAACACATCTAAGATAGCTGCCACATTTCATAGTTGATAATTGTGCCACATGCAACACAGTACCAAGAAAACAAATGACACACTTCAGTTGCTAATGCATAAACTTTTCTAAAACAAAAATGATATGAATACTTATTCTACAAGAAGTGTCATCTTTTACTTCTTTGAACAACAACCTATTTTTCACACGCAGCTTATGTTCGTGTCTGGTTTTTTGGTTGTTTTTTTTTGTTTGTTTTGGCTCCAATTTGTAATGAACCCAGTGAAATCAGCACTATTGTTGAAGTGCACACTTTCTGTGTTTCGTATGGAACCGGGGTCTGAAAAAGAAAAAGAAAACATGAGTCACAGCACTGAGCGACATGAAAAAAAATTGAAAATTACAACAGTGGCAGTAATTACTCTTGCTTACTCTTGCTTACTACTCTTGCTTCTACTACTACTACTACTACCACTGCCACTATTACTACTACTATGACTACTACTACTACTACTACTACTACTACTACTACTACTGCCGATGCTGCTGCTATATGCCCGGTACATCACGACAGTCATGACAAAACGACCTAACAAAATGTGGTCTACAATGGCGCTGGGCACATACATTTTGAATGCACACACACACACACACACACACACACACACACACACACACACACACACACACACACACACACACACACACACACACACACACACACACACACACTGGCACACGTCAGAAAAGACGTAAAATGAATAAAAGGGTAACGCGTAAAGGTCAGAACGCTTCTTAGAAGAACCGATTTTCGAAAAGTTGTAAAACTTGTAATCATGTCTGTGTGGCCAGCAGAGAAAGGGAGCTGGTTACAGACGGAAGGACCCTGCTATGAAGGGAAAATGTTGGCCGTAGTTAGGCCTAAAAGAAGGGAGTGTGTACATGTGTATGTCAGAAAGAAGAACGTTGGCCGAATTGTGTTGGCCTAAAAGAAGGGAGTGTGTACATGTGGATGTCAGAAAGAAGAACGTTGGACGAATTGTTTTGGCCTAAAAAAGAGAGTCTGTACATGTGGATGTCAGAAAGAAGAACGTTGGCCGAATTGTTTTGGCCTAAAAGAAGGGAGTGTGTACATGTGGATGTCAGAAAGAAGAACGTTGGACGAATTGTTTTGGCCTAAAAAGAGAGTCTGTACATGTGTATGTCAGAAAGAAGAACGTTGGACGAATTGCTTTGGCCTAACAGAAGGGAGCGGATGTCAGCAGCAGAACGAAGATGAAGAGGTGTGGACATATTGAGGGACTCAGGATGACATTTCTAATATTGATCCTGGAGACAGGAAGAAAAAGGGTTATGGCTGTCATGACTCTCCCGAGGCGCTGATATGTCATGGAACAAGGAGTTAAAACGACTATTGTTTCACACGAGCTTTTAAAGTTCATGATCATTGCTAAGGGTGATGAATATGTACATTTTGTACATCCTTCAACGTCACGTCCTACATCGCAAATCCACCATAGTCAAATGAGAAGTGAAGAACAACGACACGGTTAAAACAGTTACATATTCTACTGCAAGACGGACGGGGTGGGGGTGGGGTGGGGGTTGTTGGCGGGCATGGGAAGGGTAGAAACCAAAGAGAGAGAGAGGAGGGAAGACAAATAAAATACAAACTTGATTGAAATCTGCAGGAGATGATCGCAGATCGGCAGGAATGTCAAAACAGAGCAGCAGCCCCGCTTTCCATCCCCTAGTGCCCCAGTTGACTGCCAGGTTCTACCATGAAAGAGTTGTCACATTAAAGTATTACTTTACTTCCGTTTTCAGTGACTGTCAGACTTACGATCCTGATTATCTCGATGAGCAATAATTCAATCAACTGCATCAATGGATTAAGAAAAAAACAAAGGCAAAGAATATGGAGAAGAGACTGGAAAAAAAGAACCGAAGCCGCTGTCCAAACCACCCCAATCCAAAACCAATCAGAGAGAGAAAGCAATCGTCAGGCCAAAGTTGAAATTCATGTTTATAAAATGGCAAGATCCAGTGACTAACGCACTCAGCATGGATTAGTTTTAAATGTCCTAAGATACCACTCGTCCAGTTTATATGATATGCATTGGTTTCCATCGTATGTACGTGAGTGTTTTGTCTTTAGTTTGTTTCTTTCTTTCTCTCTCCCCCCCCCCTCCCTCCCCTCCTCTCTGTGCGCCTGCATGTGTGTGTGTGTGCGCATGTGTGTGTGGGTGCGTGCGTGCCTGCGCGCGTGCGCGCGTGCGTGTGTGTTTGTGTGTGTTTGTGTGTGTGTGTGTGTATGTGTGTGTAAGCACGCGCGCGCGCGTGTGTATATGTGTTCGTGTGTGTGTGTGTGTGTGTGTGTGAGAGTGTGAGTGTGTGTGTGTGTGTGTGTGTGTGTGTGTGTGTGTGTGTGTGTGTGTGTGTGTGTGTGTGTGCGCGCGCTGACAGAACTTTCTATCCTCTGCGTGGTGACAGCCCTGAAATGGCCCCAGATGGTCGGCTGAACTTCAACAAAATGACAGTGGCAGAATCAACATTCCATGCAGCTGTTGTGGCCTTTATTTCTCATGATAGCCCAAGGGTCTAAGCTGACGGGGAGAACAGATGCTGTCACGTTCTGGTGGCCTACAACATCAGAGAGGACATGGTGCTGGTGCCAGGTGCGCAAAGGCAGTTTACACCTTACACTGTAAGTAACATAATGCCATGTGTGCACCGGGTTTCCTACACTTTACGGCGAAAGTAACATTGTGTCAGGCGTGCATTGAGTGTCCTGCACTTAACGGCAAAAGTAACACAGTGTCAGGCGTGCACCGAGTATCCTACACTTAACGGCGAAAGTAACAAGTGTCAGGCGTTCACCGAGTACCGTACACTTTACGGCGAAATTAACATAGTGTTAGGCGTGCGCCGGGTATCTTGCATTCTACGGCGAAAGTAACATAGTGTCAGGCGTGCATTGAGTATCTGACACTTTACGGCGAAAGTAACATAGTGTCAGGCGTGCATGGAGTAACCGACAATTTACGGCGAAAGTAACATAGTGTCAGGCGTGCATTGAGCATCCGACACTTTACGGCGAAAGTAACATAGTGTCAGGCGTGCACTGAGTATCCGACACTTTACGGCGAAAGTAACATAGTGTCAGGCGTGCATTGAGTATCCGACACTTTACGGCGAAAGTAACATAGTGTCAGGCGTGCATTGAGTATCCGACACTTTACGGCGAAAGTAACATAGTGTCAGGCGTGCATTGAGTATCCGACACTTTACGGCGAAAGTAACATAGTGTCAGGCGTGCATTGAGTATCCAACACTTTACGACGAAAGTAACAAGTGTCAGGGGTGCATCGGATATTCAACACCTTACAGAGAAAGTATCAATGCAAAGAGTTTTAGCGGGTATCCTACGCCTGACAGAGAAAGTAACATGGAACGCATGGATACCCTACACATCACGGATTATGTAACATGTTGCAAGGAATGCACGGATATCCTACATCTTACGGCGAAAGTACAACGGAAGCTAGCTTACACTTTATGGAGAAAGAGCATGGTGCCGAATGTGAACGGATATCCTACACTGAAAGTGAAATGGTGCCAGATATGAACAGATATCTTACACCGAAAATAACATACTGCCACAAATGAACGGATATCCTACACTGAGATTACATTGTGCCAGGTATGAACAGATATCTTACACCGGAAATAACATGGTGCCAGTTTTGAACGGATATCATATACTGAAAATAACATGGTGCCAGATCTGAAAGGATATCCTAGACCAAAAATAAAATGGTGCCAGATATGAACGTATAGACTATACTAAATACAACCTAGTGCCAAATGTGAACGGATATCTTACACCTAAAATTACATGGTGCCAGATATGAACGGATATAATACACTGAAAATGACATCGTGCCAGATATGAAGGGATATCCTGTACCCAAAATAACATGGTGCCAGGTATGAACGGATATCCTGTACCCCAAAACCCAATACAACATGGTGCCTGTTTGACTCAGGAGTGACACACCGCGTTCAGTGTTTGAAGTTCCGACCGACATAAAAAAAAAGTCATTTCCACTGCCCATTTTAACGTAGTGTTTTCCTCCTTTCCCGTGTCCCACCTTCCCGCCCACCCACAGTCCCAAATGGTTTTTCTTATTTATCACTTACCCTATGATGCATGTGGACCTTACGCCTGAACGTACCTCTATAAACAACTATACTAAGTAGACAGCCCTAACCAGGCCAAAGCGCCTATCTCAACAACATAAAAAGTAGACAAGCCTGAATCGGCCAGTGCAGCTATCCAAACAAGTATACACCGTGGAAAGCCCCGACATCACCAACTGCAAGGAGGATAAATGACAACGTCAGAAGGAAGGCAATAACAAATAAATTTTAAAAAATAATCACATGGATAAAGACATCATGAAAAAGGAAATGCAGATGAGGCCACGGAGAGAAACGAAAGACCGATAAGGAAACCAAACCAGGGACAAACCATGGACTATGAGACCATGACAAAAGGATAGATGGGTTTGGTCATCACGAGTATGGAAAGATAGATGGTGAAAAGACAAAGATACACCCCAAATGAGCCTCTTACAGAGAAAGTGACACACAAAGGATCGGCTTGGATATCATAACAAGCAACAATGGATGTGGACATCATGAGAAAGGGCAGATAAAAGTAGACATCATGAGAACGGACAGATAAAAGTAGACATCATGAGAACGGACAGATAAAAGTAGACATCATGAGAAAGGACAGATAAAAGTAGACATCATGAAAGTGTAAAGAAGGATGAGGACACATCGAGGAATGAAACATGGTTGTGGACATCAATAAGGAAAGACTGGCGAAGACACAAGGACAAAGGGAGATGGTTGGACATAATGAGAAAGGAACGGTAGATCAGGACACCGTGAGAAAGGAAAGATGGGTGATAATATCGTGAAAAAGAAAAGATGAATGTTGACACCGTGAGAAAGCAAAGATGGGTGATAATATCGTGAAAAAGAAAAGATGAATGTTGACACCGTGAGAAAGGAAAGATGGGTGATAATATCGTGAAAAAGAAAAGATGAATGTTGACACCGTGAGAAAGGAAAGATGGGTGATAATATCGTGAAAAAGAAAAGATGAATGTTGACACCGTGAGAAAGGAAAGATGGGTGATAATATCGTGAAAAAGAAAAGATGAATGTTGACACCGTGAGAAAGGAAAGATGGGTGATAATATCGTGAAAAAGAAAAGATGAATGTTGACACCGTGAGAAAGGAAAGATGGGTGATAATATCGTGATAAAGAAAAGATGAATGTTGACACCAGGAGAAAGGAAAGATGGGTGATAATATCGTGAAAAAGAAAAGATGAATGTTGACACCAGGAGAAAGGAAAGATGGGTGATAATATTGTGAAAAAGAAAAGATGAATGTTGACACCAGGAGAAAGGAAAGATGGGTGATAATATCGTGAAAAAGAAAAGATGAATGTTGACACCAGGAGAAAGGAAAGATGGGTGATAATATCGTGATAAAGAAAAGATGAATGTTGACACCGTGAGAAAGGAAAGATGGGTGTGAGCATTGTAAGAAAGAAAAGGTGGGTTCAGACATCATAAGATAGGAATGATGAACGTGAACATCATGAGAAAAGAAAGATGAATCTGGACATCGTGAAAAAGAAAAGATGGATGTGGACATCGTGAGAACGCAAAGGTGGATACATACGTCGTGAGGCAGGACAGATGGGTGTGGGAATCATGTGAAAGGAATGTTGAGTGTGAACACCATGAGAATGGAAAAAAACGAGGGAGTAGATTATGAGCGCTGAAAACTGGGAGTGGTCATTATGAGAAAAGAATGATGAGTGTTGACATAATGAGAAAATAATGAGTGTGGACATCATTCAAAAGGAATGATGGGTGTGGACATCATTCAAAAGGAATGATGGGTGTAGACATCATTCAAAAGGAATGATGGTGTGGACATAATGAAAGAGAAATGATGGATGACGGCATCATGAGAATGGACAAATGAGTGAGTAGATCTGGGTGTGGAATGATGATTAAAAAAAAAAAAGGTGGGTTTAGACATAGCAAGAAAGAAATAATGAATGTGAATATCATGAAAAAGGAATGATGAGTGTGGACAACCATGAGAAAGGAACAATAAGTGGGAACATCATGAGAAAGGAATGATGGGTGTGACACCATGAGAAAGGAATGATGGGTGTGATATCATGAGAAAGGAATGATGGGTGTGACACCATGAGAAAGGAATGATGGGTGTGACATCATGAGATGGGAATGATGGGTGTGACATCATGAGATGGGAATGATGGGTGTGACATCATGAGATGGGAATGATGGGTGTGACATCATGAGATGGGAATGATGGGTGTGACATCATAAGATGGGAATGATGGGTGTGACATCATGAGATGGGAATGATGGGTGTGACATCATGAGATGGGAATGATGGAGGTGACATCATGAGATGGGAATGATGGGTGTGACATCATGAGATGGGAATGATGGAGGTGACATCATGAGATGGGAATGATGGAGGTGGACACCATGAGAAACAAAAGATAGCCATGGATATCATGAGAAAGGAATAATGAGTGTGGACAACATGCCAAAGAAATAATGGATGAAAACACCAGGAAAAAGGGATGATGGGTATGGACATCATGAGAAAGGAATGATGAATGTAGACATCTTGAAAGTGAAACGATGAATGTGGACATCTTGAAAGCAAAATGATGAATATGGACATCTTGAAAGCGAAATGATGAATGTAGACATCACGAGAAAGGAAAGATATGTTTGGACATCATGAGAAAAAAGAAAGATGGGTGTTACGTCATGAGAAAGGAATGATGGATGTGGACATCGCGAGAAAGGAAATATTAATGAAGACATAGTGAGAAAGAGTATATGGGTGTTGACACCATGAAAAGGGAAGCAAGGATGTGGACATCTTCAGAAAGGACAGATTAAGTTCAACATCATGATAAAGGAAAAATTGGTGTGGATGTCAATAGAATTGAAATATGGTCGTTTATGTCATAAGAAAGAGGAAAGACGGACGTAAACATCAAGAGAAAGAAAAGAAAGATGACGTTGTGAGAAAGGAACGATGTATAAGGACAATGTGAGATATGAAAATCGAGTAGGACACAATGAGAAAGGAAAGATGAATGAGGATATTACGAGAAAGGAAAGATGAATGAGGATATTACGAGAAAGGAAAGATGAATGAGGATATTACGAGAAAGGAAAGATGAATGAGGATATTACGAGAAAGGAGAGTTGAAGGAGAGACGAATGAGCACGTCATGAGAAAGGATGAATGAGGATATCATGAGAAAGGATGAATGAGGATATCATGAGAAAGGATGAATGAGGATATCATGAGAAAGGATGAATGAGGATATCATGAGAAAGGATGAATGAGGATATCATGAGAAAGGATGAATGAGGATATCATGAGAAAGGATGAATGAGGATATCATGAGAAAGGATGAATGAGGATATCATGAGAAAGGATGAATGAGGATATCATGAGAAAGGAAAGATGAATGACGTCATAGTGAGAAAGAAGATGGATGAGGACATCACGAGAAAGGAAAGATGATTGAGAAGACGATAAGAAGACATGAAGAATGGAACATAGCTGAGATCCTAGTTTGACATCGTGAAAAAGGAAAGATGGTTGAAGACATTACCGGAAAGATTGATGAGGATATCATGGACAAATGGATGGAGATATCGTGAGTAAGGACGGAGGTAAGAACGTTATTAGCAAGAACAGACGTCTATGAGCTCATCTTAAGTAGAAAAAGACAGACAAGGACATGTTGAAAAGAAATGGATTCCGACATATTGGTAAAGAAAAGTGGATAACGATGTCATAAGGAGAGAAAGATGGATGAAGATAGCATGAGAAAAGGAAGGCAGAGATGCCAATCGAATGAAGAAATATAGATGACGAAATCTGAGCGAAGGTATATGAATAGGTACATAAAAGAGAGGAAAAATGAATAAAGACTGAGTTGAAAAGAAATGAACGAAAATATCATAAGGAAGAAATCATTGAAGAGCATATTATGCTAAATGAAATAATGATAAAAGGAAAGACATATAAGAACATCATGAAAAAGAAAAAAATGTAAGAATCATGAGAAAGGACAGATGGATTGGAAATGGAGAGGAAAAGAACAGTGGATAGGACATGGTTAAAAAAAAGAAGAAACGATGAATGAGGTCATAATAAGAAAGGGAAAATCGATGAGGATATCAGAGAAGTGGAAATATGGACAAGGACGTGGCAAGAAAGACAAAATAAGTGTGGACAATAGAGAATAGGAAAGATACAGGAGAACATGGGATTGTTAGGACATTCTGAGAGACCAACAACAGATTAAAACACAATGAGTAAGAAAAATGGATCAGAATGAGGACATCATAAAAAGAGAGAGACGGGGAATTAAAAATAAAGATTCGGTGTGCAAAAAAACCCCAGATAAATGAGGACATCATAAGACAGGAAAAATGGATCAGGGCATCAGGTGAAAGATGACGACGTCACTAGTAAAGAAAGATGAAGATATCATGAGCAAAGGAAATGTGCACGAGGATAATGAGAGAGAGAAAAAAAGATGATATATTGAGAAAGAAAAGACAGACAAGTATATAACATGAAAAAGAAAAATAGATGAAGACTTCATAGTAACGGAAATGTGGATGAGGATATTGTGCAGTAGGAACTCATGACTAAAGGAAAAAGGGATGGAGACGTCATGAAAAACAAAAGATGAACGAGGGCACCATGAGAAAGGAAAGGTAGATGAGAAAATGGTGAGAAAGAAAGAGAAGTGCGTGAGGTCATGGTAAGAAAGTAAAGATGACGGACGATATCATAAGAAAGGGGATATGAATAAGGACATCGGAAAAAGGGGGAAATGAATGCAGAAATCATAGGAAAGCAAAGATTAATGATAACACAATGAGAAAGGAAAGATGCATGAGGATATCAAGACAAAGGCAAGATAAGTGAGAATGACATTAGAAAGGACAGATCAATAGGGACATCACCAGAAACATGGATGAGGACGTCACGAGAAAGGACAGATGAATGTAGACACCATGAGGAAGGAAAGATAGATGAAGATATCGTGAAAGGAAAAATGGATGATCACATAATGAAAAATGAAAGATAGCTGAGGTCGTGAGGAGGGAAAAATCAGGTTATCATGAGCTAGGATGTGTAGACTTGGACCTAGGGAGAAAGGAAAATAGATAAGGACAACATTAGAAAGAAAGATAAACAAGAATATCATGAAAAGGACATGGAAGAACATGTCGCAAGGAAGGAAGTATGGATTAGCATATTTTGCAGAAAGAAAATGGATTTTCACAACGTGAAAAACAAAAGATGGTCACAGACTTTATGATTAAAGGTGTGCGGATGAGAACATAGTGAGAAAATGAAGATGTGTGAAGGTATGCTGTAGAAGGAAAGATCGATGAGGACATCATTACAAAGGACAGACTGCTGTGGACACCAAGGGTTCGAGGGAAATAACAGTTGAAGATACAGCAAGACAGGTAAGATGGGAGAGAACTATACGACGAAATAAAGATGAATGAAGACAGAATGAAAAACGAATCGTGATAGGGACATAACGAGAACAGAAAAAAAAATACACAGAAGGTTTTATGGGAATGGAAAGAGAGGGAAGGACTCCGAGAAAGGATTGATGGATGAGGACTTCATCAGAAAGAAAAGATAGATGAGGACATCGTGAAAAGGGAAAGATGGACGAGGACATCGTGAGAAAGGAAAGATAGATGAGGACATCGTGAAAAAGGAAAGATAGATGAGGACATCGTGAAAAAGGAAAGATAGATGAGGACATCGTGAAAAAGGAAAGATAGATGAGGACATCGTGAAAAAGGAAAGATAGATGAGGACATCGTGAAAAAGGAAAGATAGATGAGGACATCGTGAAAAAGGAAAGATGGATGAGGACATCGTGAAAAAGGAAAGAGGGATAAGGACATCGTGAAAAAGGAAAGAGGGATAAGGACATCGTGAAAAGGGAAAGAGCGATGAGGACATCGTGAGAAAGGAAAGAGGGATAAGGACATGATCAGAAAGGAAAAATGGATGAGGACACTAAGAAAAAGAAAAGATGGATGAGAACATTTTCAGGTAGGAAAGATCTATGTGGACACTATGAGAAATAAAAGATGGATAAAGGCTTTAGGAGAAAGAAAAGATGAATTAGGACACATCATGAGAAAGATGGACGTGGACATTATGAGAAAGCAAAGCTAAGCTAAGCTTCGGATTTGAAAATAATTCCATTTTCGAGTGAGATTGTTCCGGCATGGAGATATGAACTTCTTGACTTACTGCTTCAAAACCAGTAATTGGGCGGTTTCGCCTTTTTTCTGTCAAAATGATGTCCCTTTCTGCGTCAGTCAGTTTCAGGATGTCTTCTGGAAAGATCAACTGCTGGGGTTCATAGCGTTATTTTGCGTGTAATATGTGTACAAAACGTATCACAAATCAATGCATGGGCATATGCATCTTTTAATACTGATCAAACCCAGTTCGGTTCTCGTTTATCAGTAAATCAACTTTGAGCCATTAAGATCTTTGTATTTCAGTGAGTCTTTTTTTTTTTTTTTTTTTTTTTGCTGTCCCAACCTCTGCGCCACCTCAGAGGCAGTGCACCCACGCCGCTCATTCCGACACCCCGTCCACAGCCACAGCCCGGTCGGCCTCGCCACAGCCCAGGCACCGGCAATCCGCAGGGGGCAGTCAATATCAAGTTGTCAATAGGAAACCCACCGGAGGAGACACTGCACTGCCGCCGAGTCACTTCGGTAGTGTTCAGTGGCGCATGTTCTGATCTAACATACGCAGGACACCACCTACTAAGCTCGCTACTGACGACAATAATTGCTTAGTCGCGGAGCAGGCGTGAGTGAGCTCTCCCTCCGGAGGGCGCCACCACGTCCGTTCAACGACAGCCCCCATGGACTCGCCGATACCGGTGACCCCGACGGAACCAAACCAAGGTTATAGACGTGGAGAGGACATCGAAACTGAGGTCACCATGAGAGCAGGGCATGAAGGGCCACAGCATTTGAGACATTTTTTTATGCTGATGGATGAGAATGAGGATGATTAAGATGATGCTACGGATTTCCATTTCGGTCTGAGACTACATGACAGGGCTGTACTCTACGCTTCCTTTTATAATATATCCCGGCGTCAACCAGGCCCGAGAGATACAGGCACCTGCAGTGTTGGTCAGGAAATTTGAGCAACACTCTCAGAAACGCATCCATTAAGTGAATGAAACTCGACTGTGTGGTCCCAGTCTTCCCAACTGAGTCCGCAGCAACTCAACTCTGGGTAGGAGCCGGTCGGGGCAGAAAAACCCACATGACCTCTGATGGGATTCGAACCCACGACTTCCCAGCCGGGAGTCCGCGACGCTAACCACTTCGCCACGGCGGCTGGTATTTCAATGAGTTTTTTCGAGTCATATTTTTCATGACAATTTGTCACAACTGCTCCTTCGGCAGTATTTTTTTTTTTTTAAATCGTGGCATATTTCAGAGCGAGAAAACTCCACGGATGGCTTTTGAGTTAATTTGATGTTGGAATGTGTGAGCTCATTAATGAGTATGTATAGCAGAATCAAAGATGACTTGCTTTTCATGAAGATAGCAATCACAGAACCCAATGATTTTTTTTTCTACGAGCTCATTCCCCTTTCACGAGAAAATAATCATTGAGGAACACACACACACACACACACACACACACACACACACACACACACACACACACACACCACGCACGCACGCACGCGCACACAAGCACGCACGCACGCACGCACACACACGTGCGTGTGTGTGTGTGGGGGGGGGACTGAGAGAGAGAGGGCAGAGAGGGAGATAACGAAAGAGAGAGAGAGAGAAAGAGAGAGAGAGAGAGAGAGAGAGAGAGAGAGAGAGAGAGAGGAGAGAGAGAGAGAGAGAGAATCATTAGCACCCCAGCAATTATCTACCTTCTAGTACCAGCAATTAACTGCAAGAACAAAAGTGAAATTAAGTTCTGTCAGGTACTGTGTCCAACTAGGACGACCATGAAAAGAACACGACAAGCTAATAGGTGGCTTGATGTGCTCATACAGCAAAAAAATGGCACCTAAGCAAGCAAGTCTCGTCCTAACAGGCCTGCAGAAGAACGCCACACACATACACCACTCGCACCCCGTGTCCACTCTCCCACCCCCATACCCCCAGGGACCCATATCACCTTGTTGAGTCCAAGGGATTGGATCGATCAAAGATTGAGTTTCACTTTCAGCTCTTGGCCCGGACCAACGTGGTAGCCCAGGTCCACGTCAATGGAGACTGCTCTCTGCCCGATGAAGTGGCCTGAAGTCGGAGTTGGAGGACACGGGGCTGGAGCAGATTTCAACAATCGCTAGAACCAACAAGGTCGTGAGCGCTACCAAAACAAAACCGCCAGATTTGTTACCATTCTTTCCACCTCACTGCTCCGCGGGGGCTCCGGACATCAAAGTCTCATTTGGGGGTCCCCTATCCAACATGGCTGTCGTCCGGGTTTGCTCACGCGTGAAATCTCGCTTCTCATCGATAAAAGGGTGCTCGTTTGCGCGTGCGCTAACACCGGAAGCCCAGGGGCGATTCCTAAGCCAATCAGGCGATCAGGCGTTGTTGTACTAATGTGACTGGATTGGCCATCAACAAGGCAGGGGCTGTTATTCCGAGAGGTTGGCAGTGGGCTCTCTCCCCCTGGAAGCCCGACATGCAGTTAACTGGCTTTGGCACTCGGAGCACCCTCTCTTTGCAGGTGGCCATTGATTCTAATGGACGCCAACTTTTAAGACTTCGCGGTAAGAGAAGGGGCTGAAGAAGGGAGTTCATCGGAGGACGCCAAAACCACACGGTCAATAATAGTTCTGGTCATTTCTTTCTCTCCCCCCCCCCAACCCCCGCCCCCCTCCCCCTGCCTCTTTCGCGAGGCAAAGAGGTTTGGATGACTTTCACAACAGCAACTTGCAGTGACCAGTGGTATGTGGCTTAAAATCACAATCTTCCTTACAAAAACAAGACTGCTTTTGATACTGTCCGACCATAGCCTTTGAGGCAGAAGAACCATAACATCCAATATTCCCCATTCGGGTTCAGAGGTCTGATTCTGGAATGGTAGCTAAAACACTACAGGAGGGGCAAGTTCTGTTTAATGTCTCGGAATCGCTTTTTGTGGGTGCGCCTGCAAGCAGTTTTGAAGCTGCTTATTCCGAGAAGCTGTGAGGAACAATATTGACGACTGTCATTAAATAAAAACCCAGGACTACGCCTACCCAGATGAACAGTGCTTGTTTCTCTAGACCTTCCCCATAAGTATAAACCTATCCCGTTCTACACACAGTGGAGGGGATTTGTATGGCGAGAAGGAAACGGAAAGGTATTTGTCAATGATCATTCTCTGTATAAACACTTGCTGGTGCATTGGAAGCGAACTTGCAGGAGATATATATATAACAAAAAGCTTGCTGAAAGGAAATAGCACAGTGCTGACCTGAATGGCAGGAATGTTTATTTCTTGTGTCAAGTTTGTAATGTGTGTGTGTGTGTGTGTGTCTCTCTCTCTCTGCGCGCGTGTGTGTGAGTCTCTCTTTCTGTGTGTGTGTGTGTGTGTGTGTGTGTGTGTGTGGGGCGCGCGCGAGTCTCTTTCTCTCTCTCTCTGTATACAAACACACACACACACACATATATATATATATGTATTTTATTTATATATATATATAATATATATATATATATAAATATTGAATTATAAACAAAGCTTGCTCTTATGTCTTAGATTGAAGAAATAGGGGGAATAAGCATTCCTATCTGCAGTGGTGGATGATTCTGCCTAACAGTATGTGCTTGAGTGGGTGAATGGGGAAAAATAAAATAAATGCTTCTCAAAATGAGCCTTCAGCAAACTTATAGTCTCCAAGGGGCAGACATCCTCCAATAGGGAGGGAAACTCACTAACATATAACTCCTGGTCATATACCGATATTTCGAAACCTTGTTGTTTCTCATCAGTAACCGCGGAAAGTGGTAATTTGACTCCTCTGCCTTTTCAGTTTTAAGAAGAATGCAATCCCAGAAAAGGCTGGTGTGCAATACCGTAGTATGTTTGTTGAGTTTTCAAAAAACCAACCAAAGGTGCCACCTAAGAAGCAAAAGAAAATCATGAAAGAGCAAAACAAGCTACATTTCTTGTGAAAGTAAAAAATATAAAAAGATATCCTCTTAAGACACAAGTGCTGAGGGCCAGTTCTTGGAATGAATCCGCAAGGGACTAAAATACAACAAACTAATAAATTCCAAGGATAAGTACCGAGCACCGTTCCAACAACTTACAGAGCAGTTTGGTGTTGCAATGACTGCAAGAAATATTGAATTATAAACAAAGCTTGCTCTTATGTCTTAGATTGAAGAAATAGGGGGAGATAAGCATTCATATCTGCAGTGGTAGATGATTCTGCCTAACTAACAGTATGTGCTTGAGTGGGTGAATGGGGAAAAAAATAAAATAAATGCTTCTCAAAATGAGCCTTCAGCAAGCTTATAGTCTCCAAGGGGGAGACACCCTCCAATAGGGAGGGAAACTCACTAACATGTAACTCCTGGTCATATACCAATATTTCGAAACCTTGTGACCGCGGAAAGTGGTAATTTGACTCCTCTGCCTTTTCAGTTTTAAGAAGAATGCTATCCCAGAAAAGGCTGGTGTTCAATACCGTAGTATGTTTGTTGAGTTTTCAAAAAACCAACCTTTGGTGGCACCTTTGGTTGGTATGTGCTCAAGTGGGTGGATGGGGAAAAAAGGCAGAGGAGTCAAATTACCACTTTCCACGGTCACTGAGGAGAAAACAACAAGGTTTCGAAATATCAGTAATGACCAGGAGTTATATGTTAGTGAGTTTCCTCCCTATTGGAGATTATAAGCTTGCTGAAGGCTCATTTTGAGAAGCATTTATTTTATTTTTCCCCATCCACCCACTTGAGCACATACTGTTAGTTAGGCAGTATTAACTGCCACTGCAGATATGAATGCTTACCCCCCCCCCCCCCCCACCCCCCCCATTTCTTCAATCTAAGACATAAGAGCAAGCTTTGTTTATAATTCAATATTTCTGGCAGTCATTGCAACACCAAGCTGCTCTGTAAGTTGCTGGAGTGGTGCTCGGTACTTATCCTTGGAATTATTAGTTTTTTGTTATTTAGTCCCTTGCGGATTCATTCCAAGAACTGGCCCTCAGCACTTGTATCTTACGAGGTTATCTTTTTATATTTTCTACTTTTCACAAGAAAATGTAGCTTGTTTTTGCTCTTTCATGATTTTCTTTTGCTTCTTAGGGGGCACCTTTGGTTGGTTTTTTGAAACCTCAAAAACATACTACGGTATTGCACACCAGCCTTTTCTGGGATTGCATTCTTCTTAAAACCGAAAAGGCAGAGGAGTCAAATTACCACTTTCCGCGGTCACTGAGGAGAAACAAACAGGTTTCGAAATATCGGTATATGACCAGGAGTTATGTGTTTGTGAGTTTCCTCCCTATTGGAGATTATTAGCTTGCTGAAGGCTCATTTTGAGAAGCATTTATTTTTTTTTTCCCCATCCACCCACTTGAGCACATACTGTTAGTGCAGATAGGAATGCTTATCTCCCCCTATTTCTTCAATCAAAGACATAAGAGCAAGCTTTGTTTATAATTCAATATTTCTGGCAGTCATTGCAACACCAAGCTGCTCTGTAAGTTGCTGGGATGGTGCTCGGTACTTATCCTTGGAATTTATTAGTTTTTTGTTTTATATATATATATATATATATATATATATATATATATATATATATATATATCTGAACAATTATATATATATATATATATATATGTGTGTGTGTACATATAGAACATCTAGGCGATTGATGACATGTAGTATCCAGTACCTAAGAACGTATATAAATCAACGACAACAACAAATAATAAAATGGTAAGCGCGCAGAAACATATAATATTTAAACAAATTACGAATAATTAATTCTTCCTTAACACAGTTTCAAGTTATAATAATATTGTCGCTTACCTTAATTAGGTATATACGACCCCTCCCCCCTTTTTTTTCAAAGCCAGCTGATGCAAATGAAATAACTCATTCTAATATGAAACACAGCAATCTGAATTGGTTGTTTGAATGCTGGTGATTAGTTTTGTCATGCTAATTGCATTTTCCAAACAACCTAATATGTGTGTGTGTGTGTGTGTGTTGTTGTTGTTCTTCAATTTAACGTCTTTTCATTTAGATGTGATATTAGACAAGGTGTGTGTGTTTGAGTGTGTGTGTGTGTGTGTGTTTGTTTGTGTTTGTTTGTGTGTGTGTGTGTGTTTTGTGTGGGGTGTGTGTGTGTGTGTGGTGTGTGTGTGTGTGTGTGTGTGTGTGTGTGTGTGTGTGTGTTTGAGTGTGTGCGTGCAGCGTGCGTACGTGCAGCGTGCGTACGTGAGTGCGCGCCCGCTTTGCGTGCGTGTGCGTGTGTGCGTGTATGTGTGATGAGGAGAAACTCTAAGTAAGAATTAAACTGTAAAAAACAACAAAAAAAAACATCAAAAGTAAAAACAAACAACTGTACAAATAAGATCATGAAACAGCAATTACAGGATTGAGCCAACTGGGCTTAACATAAGAATTCGTACAAAATTTAAGAGAGATATGGTACCCGGGGGAAATATGCACTTTGAAGCATCCTTTCTAAATTCTGACAAATCGGAATCAAAGTGGGGGCAAAAGTATAGAACGTGTGTTGTTGTACAATTATCAAGGGCGCCGCAAGCACATCGAATATTCTTGACATATTTTGTTCTGAATGCATTTATTTTTAACCGAAATAATAAGGAGACAAGTTGTTTACTGTGTCTTGGATATAATCCTATGTTTGTATTACAGTTTACTGGATTTACTGAGGAAGCCCTTTTTAAAAGATTAATTGCTCGAGAGCTCGTATAACAAAGTATGGAAGTGTCTGGTTGTGTATTCGTGGGAGAACACTATCTTTGTTATTCCTCAAATTTTTCAAAGAGGCTCTTTGTAAGAGAGAATATCCTTCATGTAAGCTCAAGGGAATATGAATAGTAGCCGTATTGTCAGAATTGTTTGCACCTGCTCGAGCAATCCTGTCAGCCCACTCATTTCCGGATATGAAGCAATGAGAAGGAACCCAACAAAAATTAACTATTAAACCTCTTGACATAAGGTTGTGAATAAGTATTTTAATTTCTGATATGATTTCAGCACGGTTTTTTGAATTTGTAGATTCTAAAGCTTGAAGAACTGACTTAGAATCTACACAGAAGAGAATACCATAACAGTCCAATGATAAATCATTTTATGTACTCTACGGCCATTAATATGGCTATAAGTTCGGCTGTAAAAATAGACAGATTTGCCCCAAGATGAAAGGACTTCTCAATTTTTTAAAATGGAATGACAAAGCCACAACCAGCATTATTGTTTAATAGAGACCCATCGGTATAGACTTTTACGAAGTTACGATAACAATCACTGATATGTGATTTTGCTTCGCAAGCTAGAATATTAATGTTATCAGTTTTTGATATAGTAGTATAGTTATAATCAAATTTTGGTTTGAAGAGCTCCCAGTTTGGAACGGGACTTACGGGAAAACGCACAGCAAGCTTTTTATGATTGATACCTGAATTTGTCAACAAGTGAGAAGAATATGTGAGTATCGTTTTAGTGGCTCGAATGTTTTTAGCACGTTTAGGAAAGTCTACATCAGACCTCATATCCAGTTCCGTTTGGTTAGCACTTTGAATAGTTGAGCAGCGAAGAATGTACTTAGCGCAGGCTAGTTCACGATGGTCATCAAGAGGTAAGACACCAGCTTCATGGTATGTTCCTAAAGCTGAAGCATGAAATGGAACACCAAGGGCTAATCTGAATGCCTAGAGTCTATACATTGAAGCTTTTTTAATAAGTACTTAGGAGCACTAAAAAAGACCTCTTGTGCATATGACAATTTGGATCTAACTAAAGCCGAAGAAAGATGTACGAGGGTTGTTCAATTTAAGATGACACTAGGCTTGCCGTTTGGAAACGAAGCACCGCACAGAAAAATGTTTATACCAAACACAACTTTAAAGTTTACCTGATTAGAATTGCAGAAAATAAAGTTGACGTCATGACGCAACTCGGAGTATGACGTAATTACAACTGTGTTTCAAACAGCTGAGCCTGAAAAAAATGGACGTCACCAATGAGCAATTTCGTTTCTACACTTTCACAAGGCTACAACTTGGTGACGATTGTAGGAGGATACACGCAGATTTGCAAGCTGTTTACGGAACGGATTGTGTGTCTTACCGCACAGTTTGCAGATGGGTCAAACAATTAAGAGCAGGTAGGGCGCCATCTGATTGGGGTAATCGTGCAGAGCGAGCTTTACCAGCTCGGAACGAACAAAACATTGCATTTGTGAAAAGACTGATAGAGGAGGATCCACATTCGACTGTGCGGGAATTAAGCGAGGCATGTGAGCTTTCAATTGGCACCATTAACAACATTCTGCACAAAGACCTTCACATGAGAAAACTGGCTGCAAGATGGGTGCCACATCTCTTAAGCGATGATCAGAAGCAGCAGCGGGTGGCATGTTCACGCAAACTGCTCGACGAGTTTGAGCCCAATGGGCCAAAACGACTGTGTGACTTAGTGACGGGAGACGAGAGTTGGCTGACATTCTACGGCATCCCCAACAAACGCTGCAACCGCATGTGGGTTGGCCCTGACGGAGACCGACCAGTTGTTCTTCGCCCAGGATTCCAGAGTCGCAAGCGAATGTTTTCTATTTTTTTCAACACGCAAGGCCTTGTGGCAATTGACATTTTGCCTGAGAAATCAACAATCACTGCCTCCTACTATACCCAAGTTGTGCTCCCAAAAGTTGTAGGAAAAATCCATGAGCAGCGCCCAACCGTCAGCACCCAGAGGACCCTTCTTCTGCATGACAATGCCAGTGTCCATAAGGCGAAGGTCACCACGACCTTCCTGAGCGAGCAAGGAATCCAAGTTTTGGACCACCCACCCTACAGCCCCGACTTGGCCCCATGCGACTTCTGGCTGTTCCCTGCTCTGAAGGAAAAGCTCGCTGGGCGTAAGTTTGACCGGGTACAAGACCTCGCCAAAGCCGTAAGATCAGAGTTGTCCGGTCTGCCTAAAACCGACTACCAGAGGGCGCTTGAGAATTGGCGTAGGAGGCTTGAAATTTGCATTCGAGCCAACGGAGAATACTTCGAGGGGATGTAAAAGTTTCAAGTTGCTGAGATGAGAGGTACGTTTTTTAAGGGGGTGGTGACATCTTAAATTGAACAACCCTCGTATTAAACTTTTTGTTTCCTGGCCCCAACTTTGTTTGCTTATAACTTTGAGCAGATTAAGAGATTTTCTCGCTTGATTTATTATGTGTTCCAAGTGAAAATTCCAAGAAAGATTTGACATAAGATGCACACCAAGGAATTTAATCTCAGAAGTGTAGCTCAATGTGGTATTATGTACTTTGAAGTTAGGAGTATTGTGAGCAGACCCACCTGCATCAAATAACATTATACGGGATTTTTCAGCCGACAGACATAAGCCATTATCAGACATGGAGTTCGCAATGTTGTCTAACTCTTTTTGATATATTCTTCTAATGTAATTAACAGATCTTTTTGATGTGTTCTTTTTCAATGTGGCGTTCAACCATAAGCAGATGTCATCCGCATATTGAATCAAGTTAAAGTTTTTTGAAATGTATTTAGGTAAATCATTAGTTAAAATATTAAAGAGAAGAGGGGCGATCACAGAGCCTTGAGGGATACCCATATCTAGTAATCTTTTGGATGAATACGTATGACCTATTCTTGTCTGAATACTTCTGTTGGTCAGGAATGTTTTAACAAATTTATAAATATGACCAGAGAGACCTATAGTTTTTAATTTATATAAAAGCCTATCATGCCAAACTTGATCAAATGCCTTGTTGATATCGAAAAATGTGGCGAGAACGTTTTGTCTTCTAGCAAACTGGTGTTTAATTTGCGTAGTGAGCTTTACAAGATGATCAATCGTAGACCTGCCCTTTCTAAAACCGGCCTGGTTTGCGGGATAATGCCATTTTTTTCACAATAGTATGTCAATCTGTTTAGAACAATTATCTCCATTAATTTACAGACATGAGATGTAAGAGCTATAGGTCGATAGCTATTTGTGTTTGTCATTGATTTTCCATTCTTTAAAATGGGAACAATAATTGAGTCTCTCCATATGGAAGGTATGTTCCCTTCAATCCAACATTTATTAATAATTTCATGTAGAAATAAAACAAAATTTTGTGGTATATGTTTTAACATTTCATTAGAAATGGCATCTAAACCAACAGACGTTTTCTTATTAGACAATGAAGAAATAGCAGAGTGTAATTCCTGAGAAGTAATATCAGCATTTAGATAATGATCATTATTTTCGTCAGGATCAGCGTACATTTCTTTGTTAGATTGGTTTTCCCTCATAGCTCTGCATTTGTCTGATAAACTACAGAAGGAGCTGTTTTTGGAAAACATGTCAGCAAATGATTCTGCTTTTTGGTATGCCGAAGGAAATTTTTCAGCACCTATTATGATTGGATATGCAGGTAAATGGATTCCGTTTTTCATTTCATGGATCTTTTTCCAAATTTTATTGATATCTTTATGTTCACTTATTTCATTAAAACAAAATGAGGACCAGTACTCGCGTTTAGCATGTTCAATTACTTTATTCCTTTGATTCTTGGCAGTTCTAACTGGTATGCTCCCTTTAACCTTTTTTACTTTTGCGTACAGTTTAAACGTGCTTTTATTTTTATCAACAGCGTTTCTGCAAGATTCTGTCCACCACACTTTACCCGTGTGTTTGGGAGATTTTGATTGACTAAGAATCGGAATTGCCTCACCAGCTGCATGCAGTAGTGAGATAGTAAAATGACTGTACATAGATTCTATATCAGATTTATCAAAAGAATTGACATCATATGAAGATAGCACAGATTGAAATTTGGCCCAGTCAGCTCGCTTGTAATCAAACTTTGGGATTTTATCCTTACTGTCATTTTGGCTCACTACAAATCCTCTCAGAGAAATAACTATGGGAATATGATCACTCCCTAAAGTGTTATCATAAGTTTGCCATGTACAGCTCGGGACCATTGATGGGGAGATTAAAGACAAGTCAATTGCAGATGATCTGTGACTAGGAGTATCAGGCAGTCTCGTGATACTTCCATCATTTAACAGGACGAGTGGGGAGTCTGATATGTTCTCCACTAAACGGTTTGAGCTGACTTTCGTGCAAGTTCTATCCCAGAAAGGAGCATGTTCATTAAAGTCGCCTGCAATTAACCATTTACTACTTTGAAAGTTTATATTATGTAGCCAGTCTGAATTGCTATCAATGACTCCTTTTGGGAAGTACACAGAGACAATGTTTAAGACTAGAGAATTGTCAAAGTGAACGGAAGCTGCACAAGAATACAAGTCGGAGGTGCCAGGAGGTATAGGTGACTGAAGGGGATGGTAAAATAACTGGTCATTTATATAAATGGCTGCAGAGACTTTCTCATTGTCACCAGTTTCTTGTACCACAGGCGGGTAAAAGAAACGATCCAGCCGTGGCAAGTCGTTTTTAGACACATTTAGTGATTGAAGAATAAGGACCATGTAGGAGCTGGCTTCAAGATGCTGTTGAAGATTCACCAAATTCTTGTTAATCGACCGGCAGTTCCATTGTAGTATATTAATGTCAGTCTTCTTTGCCATCAAATTTTTACCATGGACATTCAAGGGAGGCACAATTGCAAAATGAAGATGATTCAAATGAAAGATAAAAAGACAATTCCCCAACAATGAACTAATCAGTGAACAGTAACGCAATAGAGAACACTTTTACAAAAGGCAAGGCCTAGAAGAGGAATAAGATGGTAATGTGGAACGCACATACACCAAAAAAAAAAAAAAAGGGGGGGGGGGTGAGGAAACTATGCGATGTAGCAGGCTAGAAAAAAAATCAAAATGGCAACCAGGCAAATATATATCACAAAGACGATCAGTTTATCATTTCAGTCGCTAGACATTATAGCACAACTACTGACTTTCTTGACGGGGGAGTGTTGTTAGGTTTTATGAAGATCATTCACCAGTCTTGTAGAGCATCATAGAAGTTCCGCCAGGGCCCTGGTACAGGAGAAAAAGGTAGATGATGATATCTGTGTGACGAGAAGACTGGGGGAGGGAGGTATCGTGTTCTCCATGAAGAACGGTGTAGACCGGGGTTCCTGGATTTGCTGCCAGAGGGTTTCTTCCAGAAAAGCTGGTGAACGTGTCGCCCTAAGTTACCAGCAAGTACACTGGCTCCTTTCTGGTTCGGGTGGACTCCGTCTTTCAGTGTCCTGGGGCTGGCAAGGAGATTCTCATGGCTGATGACGGACACTTTGGGAACTTTGAATAGTTCAGAGTTTATAACCGCGTTGAACATTTCGCGGTTTATGTTTATCTCGGGGTTAGAAACAGGAGCCACTTTACTGATCACAATATTGGCGTGTGAATGCTCTTTAACGGTGTGCGCAAAGAGTTTGCTAGAGGATGCAACGTCTTTTTGTTGAATATCATTGAGACCACAATGAATAACAATTGCATCGACTTCTGTATCCACTGACGACAAGGTTTGTCTCAGCGTGGGCAGTAAGTCCTTTGTAGTAGAAGATTTTTTGGAAACGGTTTTGAAACCATAAGATCGACCAAGTCGGGGGCACTTCACACCGTTCAAAACTGAATCATGAAGGACGAGAACAGTTGGGAGATCTTCATTAGCCTTGTTCAGTTTCCTTTCCAAGTTGTGTCTTT
>CM031616.1:52547523-52560023 GCA_018398815.1 Conus ventricosus
GTTTCTCGAACAAAGTTATACGCTTTTGTAGAGTAGAACTGCAGAGTCAGGGCAAACGCTCTGAGGTCACTGTCATACTCTCCTTTATCGTTGTTCAATGCTCTCTCTAGCAACTGCCGTGAAGCACCAGTGAATTTCTGCAGCACATCGGCACAGCCATTCGATACAAGGCCTTTTTCTGTAAGCGTGTCTATAACTCCACTCATGTCAGTAACTTTCTTCTCTAAACGTCTAGATTTCTGGTATGACAGTTTCAATGTTTTTTGCAGTTCAACATTTCGATCGTTCAATTCATCCAGGTGGCGCTTCAGCTTCCGTGGAGACACCGCACTGATGTGGTAGGAGTGGTCAGCTGTAGAAGGCCCCGGCTCAGGAGCTGCTGGTGCGCCAGGTAGACCGGACTCTGCCAGGTGTTCAGCTGATGGGTTGACTCGGTGTCGAGGTTCTTTCCTGGCTGGTTTTTCAACCTGGGAACATATAAAAAAAGACCAATGATCATTTAAGCATGTCGAACGCGCACACATCCACACACCTACACAGAGAGAGAGAGAGAGAGAGAGAGAGAGAGAGAGAGAGAGAGAGAGGAGAGAGAGAGAGAGAGAGAGGAGAGAGAGAGAGAAGAGAGAGAGAGAGAGGGGGGACAAGTTCAGCTGAAATATAATAGTAGTAGTAGAGTAATAGTAGTAGTAGTAGTAGTAGTCTGTGGTGTGTGCATGCGTGAATGCATGTGTACACGTCTCTGCGTCTGGATAGTTTTTGTTTGTGAGACAGATAAAAACATCTTAATATACCTTCTGCAGATGTGCAGGGAAATCAAATTTTGTTGGCACTGCATCTTCACGGAGCTGAACGTGTCGCCCAAATCGGTAGAAGCAGCTGTCTTCAAAATGAGCTGAGCACAGCAGAGCACGTGCTGACGGCTGGTAGTTTTGTCTCCGGAGCTTTTCAGCCAGTCCCTCAATCTTTCAGGCTGCTTGTGTGGGAATCTGAAAATAATGTTTAATTTTAAATAAGCACAGTAAAATAACAAAGTTTGTTAAATACTCATCCTAAGCACAGAGATTCACATGTCCACACACATCCGTATCTCCATAGCACACATACACACACATACGCAGACACACATGCACACATAAACACACACACTATAAACACTCACACACATACACACACACACACACACACACACACACACACATACACACACACACACACACACACACACACACAACACACACACGCACACACACACAGATAGAGCAAAACACACTTATCCACAGTAACATAGTACAGAGAAAGAGAGAGAGATGAGAGAGAGAATTTCGACAGTAATTCAGACCACCTTTCACACTACAGACCTAGATCTAGCTCCGTGTTTCACACACACAGATAATACCCCTCTTTCTTTCTCTCACACACACACACACACACACACATGAAAACAGTAATTAACTTACTTGTGAAATGTGATCCCCTTTTCTCGTTCAGCCTTCGTATCTTTTCTTGAACAGTTAATAGCTGCACAACACGGCATTGTTTTACACTGAAATCACGTGCTTTCGTCACGGCCTGAGAGAGGCCTGGGGTGTGTAATGGCGGAATTTCCGGTCTAGCGTCGGCTTCAGCGCTCACCGCAATAGGGATACAGCGTGAGCGCTCAGTTTATTTATAGCTCCGTGACTGAGGACCCGCGTTGATCCAGTTCTGCTGTGACGACATGAACACATCACAACGTTCGCTGTGACCACATGAACACATCACAATGTTTGCTGTGACCACATGAACACATCACAATGTTCACTGTGACGACATGAACACATCACAATGTTTGCTGTGACTACATGAAGACACCACAATGTTTGCTGTGACTACATGAACACATCACAATGTTTGCTGTGACGACATGAAGACACCACAATGTTTGCTGTGACGACATGAACACATCACAATGTTTGCTGTGACCACATGAACACATCACAATGTTAACTGTGACGACATGAACACATCACAATGTTTGCTGTGACTACATGAAGACACCACAATGTTTGCTGTGACTACATGAACACATCACAATGTTTGCTGTGACGACATGAAGACACCACAATGTTTGCTGTGACGACATGAACACATCACAATGTTTGCTGTGACGACATGAAGACACCACAATGTTTGCTGTGACCACATGAAGACACCACAATGTTTGCTGTGACTACATGAACACATCACAGTGTTTGCTGTGACGACATGAAGACACCACAATGTTTGCTGTGACGACATGAACACATCACAATGTTTGCTGTGACGACATGAACACACCACAATGTTTGCTGTGACTACATGAACACATCACAATGTCTGCTGTGACTATATGAACACATCACAGTGTTTGCTGTGACTACATGAACACACCACAATGTTTGCTGTGACTACATGAACACATCACAGGGCAATGTTTGCTGTGACTACATGAGCACATCACAGGGCAATGTTTGCTGTGACAACATGAACAAACCACAGGGCAATGTTTGCTGTGACAACATGAACAAACCACAGGGCAATGTTTGCTGTGACTACATGAACACATCACAGGGCAATGTTTGCTGTGACTTCATGAACACATCACAGGGCAATGTTTGCTGTGAGTACATGAACACATCACAGGGCAATGTTTGCTGTGACTACATGAGCACATCACAGGGCAATGTTTGCTGTGACTACATGAACAAACCACAGGGCAATGTTTGCTGTGACTACATGAACACATCACAGGGCAATGTTTGCTGTGACTACATGAGCACATCACAGGGCAATGTGTCGGTCCCTGGTTCTCTGTAGTGAACAAGGCAACTCACTAACGCTACCAGACTTCACTTTCACGTTTTTGTTGTATACGACAGAAACTGTGTGACTCTTCAGTCACCAACACTTACGAAATGTAAAAGCTGGAGAAGCAAGCATTCACACATGTTTGGTTTCCACGCTCACAGTAGCCAGCACTCACATATGCTCGGCCTTTTCGTTCGTTTGATCACCGACACACGTTCGTTATGTAGTTTTCATCAACGGTTCAATACATTTGTGCCATTTGAAATACCTGTTTGTTTGCTTTTAACAAATCGGAGATGTCTGTTGTGTGAACTGCCGGTTTAATCGTACAATGATCTGACTCTGGTCGTCATGCTGACTTTCATTGTCAGTCCAGTTATAGCGGACGGGTTCTCACACTTTCATACGATATCACGATTTAGATTTGCCGGTACTGCTTGATTGTCGTTTTGATTAGAAATCATCGACTCACTCATCCTATCGCAGTGCACCGTCCCTCCTTCTCCTTTCCGCCCCCCCCCCCCCCCCCCCTCACACACACACACACACACACACACACACACACACACACACATATATATATATATATATATATATATATATATATATATTATATATATATATGTATGTATGTATGTGTATATACATATATCTATATCTATCTATCTATCTATATATATATAAATATCATACACAAGAAAACAAAACAACAACACTTTTCCGGACTGCAAATATTTCGGCGATTGCCTTTATCGATGCTTATTGACAGTGACGCATTGCAGAGATCATCATCAGTATAATGACGTTTTTCTATGAACCCTACAATGACGTCAAGCTCACAATGATAACCACGTTCGCAAATTTTCAATTTCTTTCTCAGACGGCTGGAGGAGCGGGGGGGGGGGGGGGGGGGGGGGGGAATGCATTGCACAACTAGTTCGGTGAGGCAGTTTATGCATGTAGGTGCGTCTGCCATTGTGTATTTTCTTTTTGCTGTGTGCATGGATATTGTATGAATAAGTGCAAATGGAGGATGTAAGCGCATTGAGTTGTACAACAAGAAATGGGCTATATACGTATTATACATTATTATTATTATTAGTATTGCAGAGATCATTATCAGTATAATGACGTTTTTCTATGAACCCTACAATGACGTCAAGCTCACAATGATATATACTATCTGTGTATACGTATATACATACATGGACACAAATTTATAAATTAAACAAAATAATAAACAAAATTTTTGGGGGCCGGAATAGCTCAGTTGGTAGAGCGCCGGACTCGTAATCCTGGGGTTGCGGGTTCGAATTTCGGTACAGGGGGATTTTTCCCTTGGAGTTAACATTGGTTCTGACTCCATTCCCCATACAGTCCTTCGAATGAGACTATGAACCGAGGTTCCGTGTGTGAACGCACGCACAACATCTTGCACACACGTAAAATCCCACCACCAACTTTCGGAAGAGAAGGCCAGTTTGGCCGTTGGTATGGATGACACGTTACACATAGCATGCACCTTCCCGAAGATGGAGCCTTAATGGCGGGATAAAAAACGGTCATGCACACAAAACTCCACTGCCTGTCTATACAGGCAGTGTCCGCAGGAGTAACAGCCTGCGTACGCAGAAAGAAAGAAACAAAATAGATTATTCCACCAGATTAGCTCAAAGCTTTGTGCAGTTTGTATCGATATTGATAGTCCTGAAGGGTCGTTTAATAACAATACCGCTCTCATCTTTTTTCCCGTTATTAAGGTATGGTGTACTGCTGTGTATTCCTCGTCGTTGACAACAACATTAACACACTGATAAAGTGGGGACCAGTTTCGTTGACTTTGTGTTTTGTGACAAGTTCACTGTGTTTACAATCAAAGATTTTATACAAATATTTCCTGCCCATACTAAATTTCGCTTCCACCAGAAAGACTCTGTAAGTTGTTTTTTGTTGTCATTTATTTGAAATTAAACAAAACAAAATAAAACAAAACAAAACAAAACAAAACAAACAAAAAGATGGACCTGCATAATTGTCCAGTTGTTTCCGAGACTGGTATTGAACAAACGCTGCATTTTCTTTTCTTGACATATTTCATATTGTATTGGTAAGAGGATGGGAACCACACCTCCGACCCATGTGTGAAGATGGGAGAGACTAAAGAATCAAACAGGGTTGTAACTGTTCTCACATTTACATTTCGGCCATAAAACATTCTGTTCAAAGTATGTGCAGCTCTACTCCCTTGTCCTCTAAGCGTTCTTGGGCTTCTGTAAAATGCCCGGTTTTTGTTTGTTTGTTTATTTTTTAATGGAAAATGACATCAAGATATTTATATTGGTCTACTGTACCAATGATGTTTCAACTGCAGTTGAAGAATAGTGGTACCTTAAGATCTAATTTGGTGAATACAATGACCTTTGCTTTCTCTGTATTGATTTACATTCCCTAGTCAAAACAGTAGTTGTGTAACTGGTTTAATTTATGCTGAAGTCCCTGTTTTGAAGTCGAGAGGATAACCTACAGTATAACAAAGCATGGGTGATGTATCGAATAATGAATGGCTTCGCTCCTCCTACACTTCCCACACGATTTCCGCGAAATCAGTCCAGATACACGAATGATCGTGTAATGAGAAAACCCAGAATTGATCTTTTTGAAACAAGCCTCGTCTACTTAGGAGGGGCCCTTTGGAACTCCTTACCAGATCCAATGAAAGATTAAAATACATTTAGTTCTGTAATCAGCTTACAGAACGTTTCTGTAGTTTATACTGTAATGGAAGGATATCCAGTCCTAAGTAGTCTTTAGTCGTCAAACCAGTAGATTTTAAAAGTACTAACTTGAGAGAGCGTTTATAGATCCTGTTTAGATGTTTCAATGTATTTGCACTGCATGGATCATAGAGTGTTGACGCATAATCGATAGATGATGACATAAATGCACGGAAGAATTTCTTTTGTGCTGTAAAGTCGAGTAAATTAATAACTTTTGAAAGATGGAATAACTTTTGGGAAATAGTTTGCATAAACTATCAACATGCGGTGACCAGGAAAGACTATTGTCGATGGTAACACCTGGACTTTTGTGAATATCTACATCATGAATGACTGTATTGATCATGTGTATAGAAGGCAGCCTGAAGGCTATTTTTTGCCGTTTTTGTTGAGAAGTTATTATCATGTATTCAGTTTTTTTGGTCGTTCAGTGACATGTGATTCAGCTGAGTCCAATCAATTTAAGTGATTAACATTGTCATGCAGAATCGTGGATAACTGCTTCAAATTAGAATGGCTCGTATAAATAGATTATCATCTGCAAATAGTTTACATAAGTCTTCTGAAATGTGTACGGGAAGATCACAAAAAAGAAGATAACAAAGAATGGATCCTTGGGAAACACCAACTTTTCGTGTGTGGAATTTGAATTTTTGGCTACCTACAAAAACCTTGCGATGACGGTTAAAAAAAAAGATCTAACAAGGGAAAGAACTCGGTCGGAAAGTCTATGTAAGGCCAGCTTACGTAGCGGCAAATTATAGTCAATGACGTCGACAGCTTTTGCAGAGTCGACGAACAATACCCCCGTGAATCTGTTTTCATTTACATTAACGAACCAATCTTCGACGAGATTAGTTAAAGCATTGTGGCATGAATGATTTTCTCTAAATCCTGGTTGATTGGAATGCAGCAAATTGTTCTGCGAAACATGATATATAAGATGTTATTGACATGTTTTTTTCAACGGTTTTGACAGAACTAATGATATTGAAATGGATCTGTAATTTGATGGGACAGTTTTATCTCTAGACAGGAATGATTTGGGCTTACTTAAAAATATAAGGAAAATAGCTTTTGTCAATGCAGAGATTGTACACATAAGTTTAGTAGTCTGTGATTATAGGAGCTTATGATTTAAGAATCTTACCATCTAAATCATCAACTCCACGCGTATCTGTCTGAGAGAGAGAGAGAGAGAGAGAGAGAGAGAGAGAGAGAGAGAGAAGAGAGAGAGAGAGAGAGAGAGAGAGAGAGAGAGAATCAAAGAACGATCTTATGTCTTGTGTCCAAAATTTTAGTTTCACCAACTAATCAGAGAATCAAAGCATACTGAAGAACGATTTGTTTTATTTCATGTACAAAATGTTACTCCCATCAACAATGTACTCATTGTTTTATTTCATGTACAGAATGTTACTCCATCAACAATGCACTCATTGTTTTATTTCATGTACAAAATGTTACTCCCATCAACAATGTACTCATTGTTTTATTTCATGTACAGAATGTGACTCCCATCAACAATGCACTCATTGTTTTATTTCATGTACAGAATGTGACTCCATCAACAATGCACTCATTGTTTTATTTCATGTACAGAATGTGACTCCCATCAACAATGCACTCATTGTTTTATTTCATGTACAGAATGTGACTCCCATCAACAATGCACTCATTGTTTTATTTCATGTACAGAATGTGACTCCCATCAACAATGCACTCATTGTTTTATTTCATGTACAGAATGTGACTCCCATCAACAATGCACTCATTGTTTTATTTCATGTACAGAATGTGACTCCCATCAACAATGCACTCATTGTTTTATTTCATGTACAGAATGTGACTCCCATCAACAATGCACTCATTGTTTTATTTCATGTACAGAATGTGACTCCCATCAACAATGCACTCATTGTTTTATTTCATGTACAGAATGTGACTCCCATCAACAATGCACTCATTGTTTTATTTCATGTACAGAATGTGACTCCCATCAACAATGCACTCATTGTTTTATTTCATGTACAGAATGTGACTCCATCAACAATGCACTCATTGTTTTATTTCATGTACAGAATGTGACTCCATCAACAATGCACTCATTGTTTTATTTCATGTACAGAATGTGACTCCCATCAACAATGCACTCATTGTTTTATTTCATGTACAGAATGTGACTCCCATCAACAATGCACTCATTGTTTTATTTCATGTACAGAATGTGACTCCCATCAACAATGCACTCATTGTTTTATTTCATGTACAGAATGTGACTCCCATCAACAATGCACTCATTGTTTTATTTCATGTACAGAATGTGACTCCCATCAACAATGCACTCATTGTTTTATTTCATGTACAGAATGTGACTCCCATCAACAATGCACTCATTGTTTTATTTCATGTACAGAATGTGACTCCCATCAACAATGCACTCATTGTTTTATTTCATGTACAGAATGTGACTCCCATCACAATGCACTCATTGTTTTATTTCATGTACAGAATGTGACTTCCATCAACAATGCACTCATTGTTTTATTTCATGTACAGAATGTGACTCCCATCAACAATGCACTCATTGTTTTATTTCATGTACAGAATGTCACTTCCATCAACAATGCACTCATTGTTTTATTTCATGTACAGAATGTGACTCCCATCAACAATGCACTCATTGTTTTATTTCATGTACAGAATGTGACTCCCATCAACAATGCACTCATTGTTTTATTTCATGTACAGAATGTCACTTCCATCAACAATGCACTCATTGTTTTATTTCATGTACAGAATGTGACTCCCATCAACAATGCACTCATTGTTTTATTTCATGTACAGAATGTGACTCCCATCAACAATGCACTCATTGTTTTATTTCATGTACAGAATGTGACTCCCATCAACAATGCACTCATTGTTTTATTTCATGTACAGAATGTGACTCCATCAACAATGCACTCATTGTTTTATTTCATGTACAGAATGTGACTCCCATCAACAATGCACTCATTGTTTTATTTCATGTACAGAATGTGACTCCCATCAACAATGCACTCATTGTTTTATTTCATGTACAGAATGTGACTCCCATCAACAATGCACTCATTGTTTTATTTCATGTACAGAATGTGACTCCCATCAACAATGCACTCATTGTTTTATTTCATGTACAGAATGTTACTCCCATCAACAATGCACTCATTGTTTTATTTCATGTACAGAATGTTACTCCCATCAACAATGCACTCATTGTTTTATTTCATGTACAGAATGTTACTCCCATCAACAATGCACTCATTGTTTTATTTCATGTACAGAATGTTACTCCCATCAACAATGCACTCATTGTTTTATTTCATGTACAGAATGTGACTCCCATCAACAATGCACTCATTGTTTTATTTCATGTACAGAATGTGACTCCCATCAACAATGCACTCATTGTTTTATTTCATGTACAGAATGTGACTCCCATCAACAATGCACTCATTGTTTTATTTCATGTACAGAATGTGACTCCCATCAACAATGCACTCATTGTTTTATTTCATGTACAGAATGTGACTCCCATCAACAATGCACTCATTGTTTTATTTCATGTACAGAATGTGACTCCCATCAACAATGCACTCATTGTTTTATTTCATGTACAGAATGTGACTCCCATCAACAATGCACTCATTGTTTTATTTCATGTACAGAATGTGACTCCCATCAACAATGCACTCATTGTTTTATTTCATGTACAGAATGTGACTCCATCAACAATGCACTCATTGTTTTATTTCATGTACAGAATGTGACTCCCATCAACAATGCACTCATTGTTTTATTTCATGTACAGAATGTGACTCCCATCAACAATGCACTCAGTCATTTATTCCTACTGCTGCCTTAATTATCTTGGGCGTACGTGCATGCCGTAAGTCCACCGAAAAAATAACACCCTGGAATTATTTGCACAGCAGGATGATGGTATTTAATTAGAGGAGAATAATTGTTCAGCAAGGGCGTCCTCTGCTGTAACAAAAATAGATCATTACTCAGACGTCTGTTAATTTACACCTGTTATTCAAAACAATATTGTAAAAGCTATTAAATCACCAAAGCTGTCATTAACCTCATGAAGTGCGTAAGCGCTTGTGCGCGTGTTAATGTGTGCCTGAGTTGTGTGTGTGTGTGTGTGTGTGTGTGTGCGTGCGCGCGTGTGTGTGTGTGTGTGTGTGTGTGTGTGTGTGTTCGCAGAAAGAGATAAAAGTGCCAAAATGCCACGTACACGTGTTGTTGATACCTTTAAAAGTCGAGGCGGCAGCAGCAATTTGCCAGCTGAAAGAAGCATGATGGTCTGCACCAGACACATGAGGCGTCCGTCGATCTCCTGGTGGTCTGTAAATCAGACTGAATAGAGTGTCATGACATTCCCCAGCGCCAACCATTGTGGAATTGACATTCCCCAGCGCCAACCATTGTGGAATTGACATTCCCCAGCGCCAACCATTGTGGAATTGACATTCCCCAGCGCCAACCATTGTGGAACTGACATTCCCCAGCGCCAACCATTGTGGAATTGACATTCCCCAGCGCCAACCATTGTGGAATTGACATTTCCCTAGCGCCAACCATTGTGGAATTGACATTCCCAAGCGCCAACCATTGTGGAATTGACATTTCCCTAGCGCCAACCATTGTGGAACTGACATTTCCCTGCGCCAACCATTGTGGAATTACCATTTCCCAGCGCCAACCGTTGTGGAATTGACATTTCCCAGCGCCAACCGTGGTGGAATTACCAATTCCCAGCGCCAACCACTGTGGAATCGACATTTCCCAGCGCCAACCGTTGAGGAATTACCAATTCCCAGCGCCAACCATTGTGGAATCAACATTTCCCACGCCAACCGTTGAGGAATTACCAATTCCCAGCGCCAACCATTGTGGAATCAACATTTCCCAGCGCCAACCATTGTGGAATCAACATTTCCCAGCGCCAACCGTTTCGGAATTAACATTTCCCAGCTCCAGCCGTTTTGGAATTACCATTCCCCAGCGCCAACCGTTTCGGAATTAACATTTCCCTGCGCCAACCATTGTGGAATTAACATTTCCCAACGCCAACCATTGTGGATTTACCATTTCCCAGCACCAACCGTTTCGAAATTAACATTTCCCTGCGCCAACCATTGTGGAATTAACATTTCTCAGCGCCAACCGTTGTGGAATCAACATTTCTGAGCGCCAACCATTGTGGAATTGCCATTTCCCAGCGCCAACCGTTGTGGAATTAACATTTCCCAGCGCCAACCGTTGTGGAATTAACATTTCCCAGCGCCAACCGTTGTGGAATTAACATTTCCCAGTGCCAACCATTGTGGAATCAACATTTCCCAGCGCCAGCTCTCGTGAAATCAAGATTGTCCAGGCACTAGATGTTGAGCTGTCCGGCATTTCACGGTGCTCATCTGATGGAATCCAGTTGTGCCCAGCGTCACCGTCAAAGACACAAACATTTTCCAACGCCAGCTCTCGTGAAATCCAACATTTTCCAGCGCCAGCTGTTGTAGAATCCAGCATTTCCAAGAACCAGTTGTTGTAGAATTCAGCATTTCCCAGCGCTAGTTGTTGTAGAATTCAGCATTTCCCAGCGCTAGTTGTTGTAGAATTCAGCATTTCCCAGCGCCAGTTGTTGTAGAATTCAGCATTTCCCAGCGCTAGCTGTTGTAGAATTCAGCATTTCCCAGCGCCAGTTGTTGTACAATTCAGCATTTCCCAGCGCCAGTTGTTGTAGAATTCAGCATTTCCCAGCGCTAGTTGTTGTAGAATTCAGCATTTCCCAGCACCAGTTGTTGTAGAATTCAGCATTTCCCAGCGCCAGTTGTTGTAGAATTCAGCATTTCCCAGCGCTAGTTGTTGTAGAATTCAGCGTTTCCCAGCACCAGCTCTCATGAAATCCAACATTTCCTAGCGCCAGCTCGCGTGAAATCCAACATTCCCCAGCGCCAGCTTCTAGAATCCATCATTTCCCAGCGCCAGTTGTTGTAGAATTCAGCATTTCCCAGCGCCACCTGTTGCAGAATTCAGCATTTCCCAGCGCCAGCTGTTGTAGAATTCAGCATTTCCCAGCGCCAGCTGTTGTAGAATCCATCATTTCCCAGCGCCAGTTGTTGCAGAATTCAGCATTTCCCAGCACCAGCTGTTGTACAATTCAGCATTTCCCAGCGCCACTTGTAGAATTCAGCATTTCCCAGCGCCACCTGTTGTAGAATCCATCATTTCCCAGCGCCACCTGTTGTAGAATTCAGCATTTCCCAGCGCCAGCTGTGGTAGAATTCAGCATTTCCCAGCACCAGCTGTTGCAGAATTCAGCATTTCCCAGCCCCAGCTCTCGTGGAATTTAGTGTTAGATAGCACAAGCTGTTGTGGATTCCAGTGTTCCCTAGCGGTTGTTTATTTTACAGTCACTCTGGTTTATAGTTTGTAACTTTGTCATTTGGAAACTGATTCTCTCGCTCATTTTTTTTCAAGAAATGCTTGTCTTCAAACTGCGCAGTTTGGGGAGTAGGATATGGTGGGCGTGTGCTGGAGTGGGTTGGAATCTTCTTCCCATAATATGAAGAGGAAAACTCTTGCAAAGTAACTGTCCCTTTTTCTGTTTGTGTGTAAACGTGACGACAGCACAGTGTCTCGTCAATCAGTTTCTGGTAAAACCAAACTTGACGCACAAAAATTAAAGGATGTTGCTGCAGTTGTTGGTGGTGGTGTTGTTGTCACCGCGTGCAGGGCTAGACTATGCGCGCTGTACTGTAGACTGATGAGTCTTGAGGCAACAGTGTCCAGGAACTGCAGCTTGACGAATACAGAGGGAATAGATAAGAAAGGAAAGAAGTAGGA
>CM031616.1:52565023-52572523 GCA_018398815.1 Conus ventricosus
AATGCTGATCAATGGGAATGAGGATGATTAAGATGATGCTACAGATTTCCATTTCGGTCTGAGACTACATGACAGGGCTGTACTCTACGCTTCCTTTCATAATATATCCTGGCGTCAACCAGGCCCGAGAGATACAGGCACCTGCAGTGTTGGTCATGAAATTTGAGCAACACTCTCAGAAACGCATCCATTAAGTGGATGAAACTCGACTGTGTGGTCCCAGTCTTCCCAACTGAGTCCGCAGCAAACTCAACTCTGGGTAGGAGCTGGTCGGGGCAGAAAAAACCCACATGACTCTGATGGATTCGAACCCACGACCTCCCAGCCGGGAGTCCGCGACGCTAACCACTTCGCCACGGCGGCTGGTGGCTTACAAATTTTAGTTGAAATAAAGTAAGATAAAACAAATATCTAAATTTGACATAAAAGCATTTTTTTTTGCTAGTTCACCGACAGTTTTGTCAGGACGGGTGGCTTTACGATTTTTGTAATCCTCTTACACTTATAAAGACTTGTTTTACTGATCTAGGACTATTCAAGCTATCATCACCTTCATCATCATTGCGATAATCATCAATATGTATCTGATTATCACTGCGGTCAACTATTGTTTCCAGCAGTACTTTGCATGGCTGGAACCAAACATGAATCGTAATATTGTTGTAGGTGTTTACTCCCACTAGAGATTTTTTGTGTGCATGGAATCCCAACATTCCTCCTGATTCTTTACAGAACTGACTAATTCTGGAAGCATAGCATCGTTAAACTGTTTCTGTTTCTTTCCAAAGAGTTTGTGTTGACACCTGGCTGTACACCAGAAGCACGGCCAGGCGGTGATAAAGTTTTATATTTCTTTGATAATAAGTTGCGAACACTTCTTTTACTGTGACATTTCATATAATACCAACCATTTTCATCACATTTCTTTTCATATGTGTTTTCTTTCTTCACAAAACTTGCAGCGTTCTTTATACATTCATTAAATGTGCCTAATGCCTCAATAATACTAATATCAACGAACCTAATAGCTGATTCCATTTATTTTGTGTTTCATCCAAACAAATCTAATTATTGAGCAAAATGGCACAATCTTCATTCCATACGAGCAAAATGGCACAATCTTCATTCCATACAATCTTTTCATACTATCTTGTCGCACACACGTGTGATTATCATTCAAGGGTTCTCAACACAGAACTCAACTGGCATATGGTCAAACCCAGTTAAATCAGACACAGGTAATGAACAATCGGAAAAGTCTTTGCAAACAGATCGCTTGATGTTAAAAAGAAATCATTTTCACTATCTTATCTATTTGCTATGTAAGTATAGCGACCAGAAGGTCGCCCTGACACATACTGTTCAAAATACTCAGGTCTATACCAGTACACATACAGAGTGTACTTTCCCGTTAACTTTACGTACACTGTCTTCACAAGTCATGTTTGCGATTGCTTTTGTCAAAGTGATGAGAAAAAAACAACTGAAGTTCGATTGTTTAAGTCACAATTAAGTAACACGTATGAAAATCATTATCACGACTGGAAACTGAACAATCAAATAAAAATCCCTTCATTCATGAATGCCATTTTTAGAATCAACATGAGTATGATATGGCGACTTCTGGGGGCACACAAGCACAAACGTACACCACATTTTACAGAAGAAAAAGAAACACCCGAAGGTGCTGGGGAGGACCCAGAGAAGCACTGTCTTCGCCTGCCTTTAGAGCAGTCCTGTACCACCCTTGGAGGCCTGCGCTGTGTTGACGATGGGTACAGGCACGCACAGGACACTCCATTAAGATATCAAGGGACATAACTGCTCCTGAACAGAGGTAAATTAGACTACAGGATGCAGCCCATAACAGCCTCAAAGTAGCATCCCCCATGGGTGTACCAGCCCGTATTTCATGACTGCAGAGCCCACCGGCGAAAAACACCACCCCCCAGCTGCCGAGCACATGACACCCCACAGACCCAACCACCCCTGCCCACGGACAGATGAAGACAGTGCCACTCCAGACACAGCCAAGCTTTCGCCATACGGTCTTATGTGCCCTCAAGAGAGAATCCAAAGTTGTAGTCTTTCCCACTGTCAACAGGACTTTCCCTGTGGTCAGTGGGTCTTTCCTCACCGTCACTGGACCTTTCTCCAGGGTCAGCCTAGTTAAGGCACATGTACATTTTACATTGTACCAGAGATTTGTCAATATGCAAAGCGAAAAACAGATCAGACTCAACATTGTAGAGCAAAGACAGAGTAATAGAGCCGCCAGATGAAAGAATAAACACGTGAAAAATACAGTGTTTGTTTTGTAATTTCTTTATTCTTCCGTTTTGCGGCGCAGTGATTCTGTCTGTGCTTTTGTTTCAAATTCTTGTCTGCCTTTTGGCAGACTCTGGGGAAAGTTCCATCCAGTGACAGTGAGAAACTCGCTGACCGCAGGGAAAGTCCTGTTGACAACGGACAAGACTGTGACCCAGGATTCTTTTCAGAGAGCACGCAGGATCTCGTGGCAAAAGCTTTTCCATGTCTGGAGTTGTACTGTCATCCCCTGTCAGCAGAACAGCAACGAGCGAGGCTACAGGATCACACGTCTGTTGCTTGGTGGCGTTTTTTGCCGATGGGCTCTGCAGTCCTGAAATTTGGGCTGTTACACCCATGAGAACGTTCCCGTGGAGGTTCTGTCGTGTCACATCCGGTGACCAACATACAATGGCATCTGCCAGGGAGCAATTATGTCTCTTCACATGTTAATGGAATGTCCTGTGCGTGCCTGCACCCTATGTGAACACAGTGCATGCTTCCAAGGGTGGTGCAGGATTGCTCTCAGCTGGTTTGTTCGGCGGTTGAGGATAGTACTTCTCTGGGTCCTACCCGCACCTTCGAGGTTTTTTTCTCGTTTTTTTCTTTCCTTTCCTGTCTTTGTTTTGTTTCAAATTCCGCCGGCAGTTACCCCAATTTGAAATCAGCTTTGATGTTTGTACGAACACAGTTCAGTCTTTAGGACACATAACACTATCCGAGCGTGCACCGTGTGTCGTAAGCTTAGAAGCAGATTTTGTGTAGCCATTAAATGCATTCGAGTGCATTTCTGTTTTCTAAAAGGTTTCAACAATGCATGCAAAATCGAAAAATGAAACAAAGGAGACAAAGTCTTCGTTTAATACTTTTGACAATAATTCTTTTCCATTTTTAGTGTATGAATGAGAAATATCTTCATCTGTTGTTGACAACATCCGATGCCTTACTGTGCACAGTCGAGGTCGAGTAAAATACTTTTCGAAATGACACATCTAAACCTGGAATGTTCACATTGTAAATCAAGGAAAAAAAAAGACAGACATGGAAACCACGGAGGCCAGAAAAGTTGTTGCCAGTTCCTTTCAGTTGACGCTTAGCTCTATGAATGTCCAGCTTCTGTTTTTTCGCGATGATTGGTCAGTCCAATCCGGTCTTGTCTTCAGAGCACGGGGGGGGGGGGGGGGGGGGGGGGGGGGGGGGGGGGGGGGGGGGGGGGGGGGGGGGGGGGGGGGGGGGGGGGGGGTCTGTCAAACTGTGTGTCATGAGAGAACGCCAGTTTGTCTTCACATCGAACACTCGGTTCGTTTTCTTCTCTGGGCAGGTCACAGACGATGACGTTGTTTTGGATCATTCATCATAGTCATCCGGCATTCTTTCGAGTGTGCCCAGTGTCACTGCCAGGTCATCACTCCTCTTTCAGCTCCTGGTGCTGCAAACAACAAAAAAAGGTCGCTCATCCCTGTCTCAGTCTCTCAACCTTTCATGCGTGGTGACGAATTCTTCAGGTGGGACACGTAGGGCTACATCCTGTTTTACTTCGTCAAACTTCCTGTTCTTGGGCTACAGCATGACCGTAAGGTTGGACCTGTTCCTGGGCTACAGCATGACCGTTAAGGTTGGACCTGTTCTTGGGCTACAACATGACCGTAAGGCTGGACCTGTTCCTGGGCTACAGCATGACCATAAGGTTGGACAGGGTGGGTGCCTTTACTGGCTGGTTCGAATCTCCTTCATGGATGCCGACAGGTTTGGAGGTGCTGACTCAGCCACCATTCGCCCCAGTGCTCTTTAGTCGTGAGTCTCAGGAGAGAGAGAGAGAGAGAGAGAGAGAGGAGAGAGAGAGAGAGAGAGGAGGAGAGAGAGAGAGAGAGAAACTATGAAATTCCACTCTCTTGTCAAAATGTTGATTCCCAAAAGGCTTACCGTTGTTCTTTGTTTCAGCCTTTTTATTTTCTTTACGTCTCTAGTTCTCATTAAATCCGACCCTCTGTTCGAGCTCTGTGCAACTCACAAAAGGCAAAACTAATTGCACAGCAAGACAAAGACAACATCATCAGCTGAACTGCGCGTAATGAACGTTCTCGGCTTCTAGCGCTATTAAAATGTCCCTGGAACCAATATTAGGTGTAAATTTACAGCTTCAATTTAGAATAAAGCGACACTACATTTGGGGGAAATAGTAAGAGCGAGGGGAGGAGAAAGAAGGCTATTATTTTAATGAGAAAGCAGGCATGCACGAGCATGTGTGTGTGTGTGTGTGTGTGTGTGTGTGTGTGTGTGTGTGTGAGTGTGTGTTGGCTGTGTTGTCTGGACTTTTGTATGAAACAAGACCAACGTTATCTGGTCCAAATAATGCGATAGGCCTCAAAACGGCTTCTGGGGCACTCTTTAGTCATATGACGAAGTTTCAGCACCTGATTGGTCAAGTCCAGACAGAGCATTTTTTTTAGCGCGGAGAGTGTAACTTTAGTTACACAAATTACCGGGAGGTCCAGATAGCTTGAACTGTAAAAAACAGACGGGTGACGTCAAAGCAGGGCCTCAAGGTGCACCTTGAGATGGCTCCGACTCAGATCTGCACTCAGATCTGTCGGTCGATTTTGCACCACTAATTCTGCTGAGTAAACTTTTTTTCAATGTTTTGCTATCAGTTCTTCACGATCGTGAACCACACAATAAGCAGGCCCGGAGAACTGCTGGCTGTGGACGCATGCTGTTTCAGTTCTTTGTTCTTTGTTGAAAGGGAAACGGATTGATAGCGAGATTGTATGCCTACACGTAGTATTAGGTAGTCGTCCTATTAGGTTGTTTCAAAACCCTACCCCATTAGTATGAATATGGTTTAGTTCTGGTTCGAATAGTGTATGTTAGCACACAATGTAATCTGATCTAGATTTTTAATACGCGTGGTCGAAATCTTAATTCCATGGTTAGGTTGTTTGCGACATTAGCAAGCTTTGCTGAAAAGTTTCTGGAGAGAAACAGGCCACTGCATGGTTTATGTCTAAAAGAAAGGTAAATATTCTCTGACGGCAGTAGGCCTTTCTTGCTCACGAAAATTATCGGTTAAAAAGATGCTGAAAAATCAAAAACAAAAAACCACAACGTCAGGAAAGTCCAGATTAAACTTTTAACCACAACGTCAGGAAAGTCGGGATTAAACTTTTACCACAACGTCGGAAAGTCGGATTAAACTTTTACCACAACGTCAGGAAAGTCCGATTAAACTTTTACCACAACGTCAGGAAAGTCCAGATTAAACTTTACCACAACGTCAGGAAAGTCCGGATTAAACTTTCAGCTTTCTTCCACTTTGTTTCTGTATGAAATGAAGAGGTGGTAGTAGTGAAATGTCCATTTTCTTTCATGCTGGTCACGATTTTGTCCAACCACAAGAACTTTTCAGTGGTTGTTTCAAACTATTTACCCCCCCCCCCCCCCCCACCACCACACCCCTGCCCCATTCCCCTCCCGTTGAACAAAGGCCATCCTAAATCATATTGAGAAAGTTCGTTTGCTTCCGACCCATCATCCTATAGGCCCTAGTTTGCAGATGACGGCTGGCATATCCCCCTGGCCAACTTCACTGAAATGAGATTCTGCTACCGACTGATGTCAAGGTCTGGATAATATTTTCAACAAATTCAACTTTTTTCTTGCTTACAAGTCGTTTTCTAAAGTTTTAAAAGCACTGCACTATGAAATTATCCGGGTAGTCGATCTGAACAACACAGTGATCACCTACCCCCCCCCTCCCCATGTCCCCCATTCATTTCTTCAACCTATTTACCGGGCCAGCAAGAGAAACTGAGAAGAAGAAATGGACACATCCCCTCGTGTTTCAAAATTTAAAAAGCGAACCCCTCTTTTCAGTTTGGTGCCGAAATGATCAACAGATTGATCGTGGGGTCCCCAGAGAAAGACCATCAATTTGGCTGTTTTATCTATCATTTACATACGATAACCAGTCAAATATATATATATAAAATATATATTTATATATTTATAAAATATATATATATATATATATAATATATATATTGCTGAACAATTACGTAGTGGGGGGGAAAAAAAGTGCAGGCCAACAATTCTTCCGTCATTATAATAATGACTTTGCAAAGATTTGAACTTTTAGAGAAAAAAAAAAATTGAAGATGACGAAAATGGGGGAAATATATATATATATATATATATGTGTGTGTGTGTGTGTGTGTGTGTGTGTGTGTGTGTGTGTGTGTGTGTGTGTGTGTGTGTTGTGTGTGTGTGTCACTGACTAGTGACTGGGACCAAACACACGGGTTTGGGTGGCTATGAAAAGAAAGCATCGTCATTTATTTCTTGACTGCTATGTCTACATTCAAGGAAGGCATAGAAACGTTTTGTGCATACTAGAAAACCAGTTTAAAGCATGGTTGAATATAAATCTTGTATTTCCTTTTGGCAAGGTTGACTATTGTCACTTTCATCTTCGTAAAGCTGTCCATTTGTGTTGAAATACAGCTCATTTCCGTTGAGAACCTCATCATCGTCATCATTTGGATTGGACATTGGGAAGCAGAAATAGTTTTTTTTCCCCGTCTAACTCTTCCTCTCTGTACTTGGACCATCGCATGTAAATGATTGATAAACAGCCAAATTGATGGACACAATCGGTTTACTTAATACGTTTTAAATAATTTTGATTAAAATGACACTGTCAGTCTGTCTGAGAGTGAGATAACAAGACAACCTTATAATTATTGCACATAAGCATGAACATGCACATGACTTACACTTACATCCATTTCATCGCATCATGTCCAACCTTGTACAGTGTTTTAAGAAATTTTCCGCAAACAAACGGACAAGAGGCAGACATACAAAGCGTTTATCGTCTGGGTTCCATGTCCCGTTTGTTCAGCCGCCCACGCTCCATCCTTGTCAAGTTCAGCAGATAGAGAGATGCCATGACCATCGTGAGGGACACGGATGGTAGGGACAGGATGCCATGACCATCGTGAGGGACAGGGATGGTAGGGACAGGATGCCATGACCATCGTGAGGGACAGGGATGGTAGGGACAGGATGCCATGACCATCGTGAGGGACAGGGATGGTAGGGACAGGATGCCATGACCATCGTGAGGGACAGGGATGGTAGGGACAGGATGCCATGACCATCGTGAGGGACAGGGATGGTAGGGACAGGATGCGG
>CM031616.1:52577523-52580023 GCA_018398815.1 Conus ventricosus
TTTCGAAGAGTTTGAGGAAATAATCGTCTTCATTATTGTCATTATTGTTAGTATTGTCGTTGTTGTTGTTGTTGTTATTATTATTATTGTTATTATTATTATTATTATCATTATTATTATTATTATCATTATTATCATTATTATCATCATTATTATCATTATTTCATTATCATTATTATTGTTATTATTATTACTATCATTATTAGTAGCAGTAGTACTACTACTGTTATTGTGAGTACTTTAATAGCGCCTGTCCTCGTTTTGAAACCATGCTCTATGCGGTTTATTATGCATTCTTCCTCCACACAACGGAATGTCAGTGGGTTTGAGCCGACCCAAGAGCTGCCTCTTGGAGCTATTTTCAGTCGTTTCCCCCACATCATTCAGTCCGTCAGTCCATCAGTTTTTCATTCATGTTTTCATTCTTTACGTGCATGCGATGTGTATATACTTGTCATCCATACCAAAGTTTACACAAGCCTTTTCTTCTGATACTTACTTAGTGATGGATTGTCTGTGTGTGCAAGATGTTACACGTGCGTTCACACACAGAATCTGGGTTCATAGTCTCATCCGGAGGACTTTTTGGGCACACACAGAACCTGGGTTCATAGTCTCATCCGGAGGACTTTTTGGGCACACACAGAACCTGGGTTCATAGTCTCATCCGGAGGACTTTTGGGCACACACAGAACCTGGGCTCATAGTCTCATCCGGAGGACTTTTGGGGCACACTGAACCTGGGTTCATAGTCTCATCCGGAGGACTTTTTGGACACACACAGAACCTGGGCTCATAGTCTCATCCGGAGGACATTTTGGGCACACACAGAACCTGGGTTTATAGTCTCATCCGGACTTTTTGGGCACACACAGAACCTGGGTTCATAGTCTCATCCGGAGGACTTTTTGGGCACACACAGAACCTGGGTTCATAGTCTCATGGTCTCATCCGGAGGACTTTCTGGGGAGTGCTGTCAAGACCAATGTTAATATCCAGAGAAAAATCACTTGTACAAAACGACCTGGCGGAGATTCGGGCCCGCGACCCCACAATCACCAGGATCACGAATCCGGTGCTCTACCAACCGAGCATCCCACCCCCCTCCTCTCTCCCCGGCGTTAATACATCGATCATCTGACGGCCTCTCTAAAACGTGACCGTCTGTGTGACTGACCTAGGAGTGTCGCCCTGTCTGCGTGACGGCTCCGTGACTGACCTAGGAGTGTCGCCCTGGCTCCGTGACGGCTCCGTGACGGCTCCGTGACTGACCTAGGAGTGTCGCCCTGGCTCCGTGACCGCTCCGTGACTGACCTAGGAGTGTGGCCCTGGCTCCGTGACGGCTCCGTGACGGCTCCGTGACTGACTAGGAGTGTGGCCCTGGCTCCGTGACGGCTGTGTGACTGACCTAGGAGTGTCACCCTGGCTCCGTGACGGCTGTGTGACTGACCTTGGAGTGTCAGCATGGCTCCGGACGGCTGTGTGACTGACCTAGGTGTGTGGCCCTGGCTCCGTGACGGCTATGTGACTGACCTAGGAGTGTCACCCTGGCTCCGTGACGGCTGTGTAACTGACCTAGGAGTGTCGCCCTATGGCTCCGTGACGGTTGTGTGACGACCGAGGAGTGTGGCCCTGGCTCCGTGACGGCTGTGTGGACTGACTTAGGATTGTCGTCCTGGCTCCGTGACGGCTGTGTGACTGACCTAGGAGTGTCGCCCTGGCTCCGTGACGGCTGTGTGACTGACCTAGAGGAGTGTCACCCTGGCTCCGTGACGGCTGTGTGACTGACCTAGGAGTGTCAGCATGGCTCCGTGACGGCTGTGTGACTGACCTAGGAGTGTCACCCTGGCTCCGTGACGGCTGTGTGGCTGACCTAGGAGTGTGGCCCTGGCTCCGTGACGGCTATGTGACTGACCTAGGAGTGTCACCCTGGCTCCGTGACGGCTGTGTAACTGACCTAGGAGTGTCGCCCTGGCTCCGTGACGGTTGTGTGACTGACCTAGGAGTGTGGCCCTGGCTCCGTGACGGCTGTGTGACTGACTTAGGAGTGTCACCCTGGCTCCGTGACGGCTGTGTGACTGACCTAGGAGTGTGGCCCTGGCTCCGTGACGGCTGTGTGACTGACCTAGGAGTGTGGCCCTGGCTCCGTGACGGCTCCGTGACTGACCTTGGAGTGTCGTCCTGGCCCTTGACGGCTGTGTGACTGACCTTGGAGTGTCGCCCTGGCTCCGTGACGGCTGTGTGACTGACCTAGGAGTGTCGCCATGGCTCCGTGATGGCTCTGTGACTGACCTTGGAGTGTCGTCCTTGCTCCTTGACGGCTGTGTGACTGACCTAGGAGTGTCACCCTGGCTCCGTGACGGCTGTGTGACTGACCTAGGAGTGTCACCCTGGCTCCGTGACGGCTGTGTGACTGACCTTGGAGTGACACCCTGGCTCCGTGACGGCTGTGTGACTGACCTTGGAGTGTCACCCTGGCTCCGTGACGGCTGTGTGACTG
>CM031616.1:52585023-52600023 GCA_018398815.1 Conus ventricosus
AGTTGATCATACAAGATTCTATGTCGTAGGCACCATGCAATATCTTTTCCAGGAGACCCGACAACATTCTGTGTCTTAAGAACTATGCAGTATTTTCTTCTGCACAGCATTTCTTGTCACGGACTATTTGTTTCCTCCTCCACGCGATCCCAGACCGCTGGGATTATTTTCTCCTGGACTGTTCTCCCACAATCTTCTGTTCTCATTCCTCTGGACAATTAAAAAAAATGTTTGTTTCCATTTCATTTCCTGTCATAACAGTTAACCAACCCACACAAATCTACAAGGATGACGACTGCCAAACAACCCACCCATTGTGCTATATTCCGCATGAAGAGAAAGCGCCCAAACGCAAGAATTGTCAAGACTCACAATTATTTGTGCAGGTGATTATTTGTCGTGTCAACCTACATTTGTCTTGAGTGCTTTGTTATCAAAGTTTGGAAATACTGCATGAACCTTTGACAAAATCCTTCGAGGTGGGGGAGGGAGTCAGGCCTGCTGTTGAATAAATGTATGCGTAGAGTAAAGCATGAGAACAGAGGCGATTTCCACACACGCGAGAATTATTCGACCAGTGGCTAGCGTTTCCTCGCGGCGCGAGAAGCGACATGAACAAATAAACTAGCGCTTGAAAACCTCTCTCTCTCTCCTCTCTCTCTCTCCTCTCTCTCTCTCTCTCTCTCTCTCTCTTCTTCTTCTTCTTCTGAACAATATCAGTACTTCTTCAAGGTCTTTTGGTTGTTGGAAAGTAAGCATTCTGATTCGTTCCGTGCACCAGTAAACAGACGTTACGTTACTGTTTTTCATGCACCAATGAAATGACGTAAACTACTGTCGGCCATTTTCTTTAGCATGCGAGAGAGCTCTAAGAAAAAGCTTCTCTTGCAATTTCTTGCCAATGGCTTGTCCCGCGTGCAGCAGGGGCGAGCTATGGCCACTCGCTTATTGCAAGAACATCGGAAACCTCGTCTCTATGAAACGCTTCTTAGAACTGTGGGCAAGTCCTGCGAGAGAAAGAGAACCATGATTGTGTCCTGTCAGTGTTTCACCCCGACCAATTTGTTTGACAAACCGAGTGACCCAAGGTTTGCGCTTCTATGATGGGAAACGAGTGGGGCTGGAAAATCAACATGTTTCGACATGGTAAACTCCTACCTCGAAGCGACACAAGCATCGTATCCAAACTACATCAAGTCTCCAACCCACCCTGCCGCCCGCTCCTCCCAAAAGTTACTTAAATACGGCTTCTTAAACAAGATTTTTAAAAAATGAAACCACACAAACTTAAACAGCCATAATAATAATAATAATAATAGTAATATCATTATTCTTATTGTTGTTATTATTATTATCATCATCATTTTTATTATTATCATCACCAATATTATCATCATCATAATCGTTATTATTATTACTATTGTTATTATGGTTGATATTATTGTTCTGGTTATTCTGTTGTTTGTAGTTGTTGTTATGCATGTTGTTAGTGTATGATAAAACTTTCTTTTTGTCTCGGTCAGACATGATACGCACAACCAACTTTTCCAACCCGCAGTCTCAGTAGGAAAAAAAAACCCTCAACACCCAGAAACCTGGACAGCATTTCTGGAACCATGGTCATGCGAGTCCAGATGCCTCGTGCATACTGTGATCACACACCTCTGTGTGGGGGTGAGGGGAGAGGCGGGTGGGAGCAGGGAGAGAGGGGACGAGATGGGGGTGCAGTTGGGGGGTGTAGTCTCTCTCACACTAGCGACACCCTCTCTTCTCTCAAGCAGCCTATGTGGCATGGAACAGACCGTACTGACTTCTCGTCACCACCTCGAAATGATTGTCCTCCAAGTGTAGGTTATTTGTTGCGCGGGTGGTGGAGAGGGACGAGGAAAGGGGGGGGGGGGGAGAGAACGGGTGGGAGGGGGGGGGAGAAGGAGATGATTAAAAAGTCTTGTCCATTTAGATCGGGATGGTGGAAGTTGTTACACATCCTTCCACGTTTCTTCTCGTTCCTCTTTCCTTCTTTAGTGCTTCTGTGAACGTTCCAGGCAGGTCCAACCCTGGGTCCACCGTCTGTCCTCCACGGACGGCCACAGCCAGTGTCCTCCCACTCCCCCCCCCCCCCCCCCCCCCCCCCCCAGTGATGTCAACTGCCTTGCACATCCCAGTCACACACACACACCTTGCAGAATCTTCCGCAGCTCACACACTACACCACCGTCAGGGACTCTGTAAACTGGAATCGTCTTCCCGCTGCTGCATCGGCGTGCGAGCGGCGGAACTCTTCGCATTCTGCAGGTGCCAGGGACTGTGGAACGCCAAGGGTGAACCTCCAGAATAGTCAGCAAATGATCAGCAACTTTCACTCACGGATCATCGACCAAAATTGCGCTACGAACAACATCTCAAGACATGTCTTGTGGATTCGCTCACATTCCTGTCAACAATCAGGGTTGCCTTTGTGTCGTCCTTCAACATCTCAAGACATGTCTTGTGGATTCGCTCACATTCCTGTCAACAATCAGGGTTGCCTTTGTGTCGTCCTGTCAACAATCAGGGTTGCCTTTGTGTCGTCCTTCTAGTCTGTTGTCCGTTGACTGAAGCAGGCAAGGACCTCGTTCTGTTCCAAGTCGTGGTGTTCACGCCCACGCCGACAGTTAGGGTCTTCAGAGAAAGGAACCCTTCCCACTTGCCAACGGAGGGGGGGGGGGGGGGGGGGGGGGGGGGGGGGGGGGGGGGGGGGGAGTGTAACAACGTGTTTTTTTTTTAACCAGCCGAGTGGAATGGGTGGGACAGCAATAAAGCATGTCCGATGGAGATTCAAAAAGAAACGAACCAAATATGCCAGAAAAAAAATACTGATTCCAGACTGGAACAGGTCAGCAGCCCCCTATCCCCTCCCCCCCTTCTCCTCCCCCCCCCCCCCCCCCCCCCCCCCGCGCGCCCCTCCCTCCCACTCCCGACAGTGTCAAGACACCGTGATCTCTTCGTCCGAGTCCACGTCGCTCGTGCTGGCCGCGTGTTGCACGTGCTCGAACGGATGCTGCAGCATGACGTGACCATGGTGATTGACTGGGGAGGAAGGGTGACTAGACGCCGGGCTGGCGACGGGAGACCAGTCGGCTCGCACGGCGGGGGTTTCCTCCCTTTCCGTTTTATGGACGTCCATGGCCTCCTCGTCCTCGTCCTCCCCCTCCTCCCCTTCCCTGACGTCACTGAGGTCAGGGTTCGGGTTGCCTTTGTTGGGGAGAGTGGCTTCCCTGGGACCCTCCACTGGACAGCAGTTCTCGTTCCTTGGAGTTCCGCCACTTCATGCGTCGGTTCTGGAACCAGATCTTGACCTGCAACAGTCCCAGTCCTCCTGGATGAGTGTCCAACTAACGGTAACATGAACAACAAGAACAACAGCAACAACAACAACAACAACAACACAACGGCATGGGACGAAGAGAGAAGAGGTAAGCAGGGCGGAGGGGCGCTGGCTAAAGGTCAAGGCGTTGCCTCGGAGGAGAAAGCAGGGCGGAGGGGCGCTGGCTAAAGGTCAAGGCGTTGCCTCGGAGGAGAAAGCAGGGCGGAGGGGCGCTGGCTAAAGGTCAAGGCGTTGCCTCGGAGGAGAAAGCGGGCGGAGGGGCGCTGGCTAAAGGTCAAGGCGTTGCCTCGGAGGAGAAAACAGGGCGGAGGGGCGCTGGCTAAAGGTCAAGGCGTTGCCTCGGAGGAGAAAGCAGGGCGGAGGGGCGCTGGCTAAAGGTCAAGGCGTTGCCTCGGAGGAGAAAGCAGGGCGGAGGGGCGCTGGCTAAAGGTCAAGGCGTTGCCTCGGAGGAGAAAGCAGGGCGGAGGGGCGCTGGCTAAAGGTCAAGGCGTTGCCTCGGAGGAGAAAGCAGGGCGGAGGGGCGCTGGCTAAAGGTCAAGGCGTTGCCTCGGAGGAGAAAGAGGAGGAGAAGACAGGAAGAGGAAGAAAAGAAGAAGGGAGAGAACTACGGCAGAAGGAAGAAAACAGGAGATGGTTGGAAGAGGAGGAGGTGGAGGAGAAAGTGGAGAAAGAAGAAAAGGAGGAATAAAACAATGAGGAGAAGAGAAGGGGAGGAGAAGAAACAAAAAAACAACAACCGGTAGATGTGGCAAAGGAGAAGGGGGGGGGGGGGGGGGGGGGAGGAAAAAAATGAAAGAAGGAAAGAGAAAACAACAGAAGACAGTACATATTGGAGAGAGAAAAAGGGGGAGGAGGAGGAGGAGGAGGAGGAGAAGAAGAAGAAGAAGAAGACGAAGAAGAAAAGAAGAAGAAGAAGAAGAAGAAGAGATGATGATGATGATGATGATGATGATGATGATATGATGATGATGATGATGATGATGATGATGGCGATGATGATGGTGATGATGATGATGATGATGATGATGATGATGATGATGGTAATGATGATGATGATGATGATGATAATGAATCGATGGTGATGATGATGATGAAGATGATGATGATGGTTATGATGATGATGATGGTTATGATGATGATGATGATGGTGATGATGATGATGGTGATGATGATGATGATGGTGATGGTGAAGATCATGATGATGATGATGATGATAAAAGAAAACCATAGACGTGGTATGAAGAGGAGAATGAAAATGTTGATGACAGGAGGGGGTAAAAGTACAAGGGAAAAAAAAGAAGAAAGGGAGGAGGGAGAGACGATGGGAAACGAAAAGGGGGGGGGGGGGGGGGGAGGCAAGAAGGGGAGGAGGAAAGGAAGAGAGGAAAGAAAAAGAACAAATGCTGGCCCCGCGTTACACCATCACACAAAACGTTCGCACGAGACGAGAGACGAGCCATCCATCTCCGAACGGTCATCAAACTGTCATCCCTGGTCAAAGCGTATTCACGCAGACGACTCCGCGCTATCCCTTCGCCGCCCATCGACCTCCCAGAATCCCTTCCTCCCCAACGAACGATAACTCATAACGGAAACGCGAAACTCAACCAGGATTAAACGGTGGGTAATTGGCAGCTCGCTAGACCCGCCATGTTGTCGTAAAACGCCCCCTACTTGGCGGCAGTCGTAAAGGGAAGGTACGTGTAAAGAGGAGAGGGTGTGGATGTTGGAAAGAGGTGGGGGTGAGATGCCGGGACGGGAGATGGAAGGAGGGGGTGGGTGGGGGGGTGGGTGGGGAGGGGGGGAGGTGGCTTGGTGGCCAATTTCACTGTCGGTGTATTGACTTCGCCATGATAAAACCGAGCGGTAATTTCATCATGACAAACAGGGGCAACATCTGGTATGACTTCGGCTCTTCAGGGGGTTTGATTATGGCTGGACACTTAATGTTCCATTCATATACATTCATCCCTAGACGATTCATATACATTCATACCTAGACGATTCATATACATTCGTACCTAGACGATTCACATACATTCATACCTAGAAGATTCATATACATTCATACCTAGACGATTCATATACATTCGTACCTAGACGATTCACATACATTCATACCTAGAAGATTCATATACATTCATACCTAGACGATTCATATACATTCATACCTGAACGATTCATATACATTCATCCCTAGATGATTCATCTACATTCATACCTAGATGATTCATATACATTCATATCTAGATAGTCGACGGGACAAGCTTGTCAGTTTTCACCGCGTCCCGCTCGCTATAGTGTCGGGCCTTGCATACTGATTTTCACTGGCTATGGCTGTTTGTTTTTGTGTTTGTTTGTTGGTTTGTTAAGAATCATATCCCGAAAATGAATTGTAGGACAAAAGTAAAACAATAGCATGGTGGGGGCTAGGGTGGGGAGGGGGAAGAGTGAGTGAGTGAGGGTGTGTGTGTGTGTGTGTGTCTGTGTGTGTGTGTGTGTGTGAGGAGAGAGAGAGAGAGAGAGAGAGAAGAGAAGAAGAGAGAGAGAGAGAGAGAGAGAGAGAGAGAGAGAGAGAGAGAGAGAGAGAGAGAGAGAGAGAGAGAGAGAATCATTGGTGAAGAGGACAATGTTAATGCATCATCAATATCCTGTAAATGGGATACGAGTGATGCTACTAGATCCACTCGACTAAATACAAATACTGTAGACCTCACCTTTTGAGCCCCCACCCCCTTCTACTCCTCTCTTTTGGTTCCCCCCCCCCCTCTCTCTCTCTCTCTCTCTCTCTCTCTCTCCCCTCCAACCCCCTCCACAAACTTCGTCATAAATATCTACATTCAATCTTCATGATATCCGGCTTGAAAGGCGACTCGTTCATTGGTCAAAGGATCTACTGGCACAGGGACTGTCACACAGTCGTTTGACTTCTAATTACCCGGAGCACAGACCCGTTAATTGGGGGAGATGTCGGAGATAATTGCTCTGTTTTAGACCCTTTACCAGGCAGCCGCTCCTTTGTTGGGCGGGGATCACTGCTAACGCTGCTCTCTCCGTTCCTTGTCCAGCAGTGTGGCCAGGTAGGTTTATATTCAGGGGTTGTGCAGACGTGATCGTTTCACGTGCATGCATTCGTATCATTAGACAGTCCTCTACTGTTACTGTTCTTGTATATGTGTGTGTGTGTGTGTGTGTGTGTGTGTGTGTGGTTGTCAGTACAACACTATGTTAATCTGACAGTAAATGGTTTCAGTCAGTCAGTGTGTGTGTGTGTGTGTGTGTGTGTGTGTGTGTGTGTGACACAAACAGGACAGAAAGAGACCAGCAGATGGCAATACAGACCAATATAAAGACGTGGACTAGCACACACACACACACACACACACACACGTATGCGCACGACAGAAAATGCAAGAGAGAGAGCGAGAGAGAGAGAGAGGGAGGGGGCAGGAAGCAAGGAAGGGACACACATACACACACACGTATATATATATATATATATATATATATATATATATATATATATATATAGAGAGAGAGAGAGAGAGAGAGAGAGAGAGAGAGAGAGAGAGAGAGAGAGAGAACTGAACAGACAAAAATGGATGTCACACACACACACACACCACAGCCTGAGACTAACGGACGGCCTGTTGCCCACATTATCAACAAAACAATGACTAACCGATAAATCCCAGTTTTACTGCCTCTATTTCCACACAGCGCACTGTCAACGGACACCCCTCCCTCCCACTCCACCCCCCCCCCCCCCCACACACACACACCTTCCCCACATCCCCCTAATAACCCTGATGTTGAAGTGGCGGGGTTGTCACTTATTAATTAACCTTTACATATCACTATCGGTCACCAGCAACAGTTCACACACACACACCACACACACCACTCCAACACCTCCCCCCCCCCCCCCCCCCCCCCCCCCCCCCCACCCGACAAACCACACATTCCTCCAGTCAGTATCAGAACGTTTTGAAACAGGCATAACGAGCCAGTAGCGACAAAGTACGACTCCATATCCACAAAGCGTCCGTGTTAAGGACAAAAGGAAGAGGGGGCTGGCTGGATGGGGGTGGACGTGGGGGTGTCAAGGGCGGGAGAGGGGAGGGGGTGGGGGAAGAAAACACACACACACACACACACACACACACGGAAAAAAATACCTTCATATTAATCATCGGAACATTAAACTCGCATGCGTCGTTGCACACGAACACCAGGGCATGATTAATTAATTAATTAACTAATTAATTAAGACCGCTAAAGAGCATGCATGCACGTCGACGTGCATCGTGATTTGATCGAACTGAATAGTTTCCGACACCACCCTCCCCCCCCCCCCTGCTCATCCCCCCCCCCCCCCCCCCCCCCCCCCCCCCCCCCCCCCCCACTGCTCCCTTCCTCTACCTGCATCAAAGGGCGATCAATGCGGATTTGTTTTGATTAGCGTACTGCCCCTTGCCGTCATGTGGCTCATGATGGCCCCGGCCCGATAAGCCAACTGTGACCGAGTTCCCTTTGATGAGGAGGAACGAATTGATGTTCTGGATCGACACCGGGGGATATCAAGTCAATTCGTACCGTCAAACGGATGATTAGCGAAGACAATTTAATCATTAGGAGGACGTGATTTCTCCCTCGCCTCAATTGGCGTGAAGTTTGGGGGTGGGGTGGGGGTTGGCGGGGGGGGGGGGGGGGTAAATGTACGTAGTGAGTAGAGCAAATGAAGACAGAGGGCGTTTGTCGTGAATTGTGGGGTGGGGGGGGGGGGGGGGGGGGGGTGAATGACGTAGTGAGTAGCAAAGCTGGACAGACAGACGTGGCGTTTGTCTGATTCTCTCTCCCCCCCCCCCCCTCCCCTCCCGGGGATACCAGGGGATCTTTTGTACAAATAGTCTCCCCTCCTTCTGGACATTCTGTGCTAGTAACGTCCCCTTTTCCTTCCGCTCTCAGTAACTCTGTCTCCTTCTTTTGCTGTACTGTCGTCTACTGTCCTTTTCTGTCTACCACATCTTTTATCTATCTTTTTCCACAACTTCTTCCCACACATTTCTGCACTCAACGAAGTCGGAGTGAACTGACTATACTCTCGAGTATAGTGTGAGTATCCCAACAGGGTAAAACGAGTTCACACGCTACCAGATACTGGAACGCCGAAGAAGAAGAAGAAGATGCAGTAATACATCTGTTGGTCATCCTGACCAAGATGGACAGAGTGCTGGCTCAGCGAAGGGCCACGGGCCTGGATGTGGCTTACGCAAATAGCTCTGTCTCACGCAAACATTAAAGGTTGAGGAGAGGGGGTGAGAGAAACAAATAAGCTTATTACAGAGCAGGATGTAATTTATAGTGAGACATATTGTCTAGTCGCCGCTTGGGGAAAGATCGCTTGACTCTCTCTGTCACTCTCTCTCTCTCTCTGTCTCTCTCTCTCTCTCTCTCTCTCTCTCTCTCTCTCTCTCTCTCTCTCTCTCTCTTGTCTTTCTCGCCCCACCCCTCCTCCTCACACGTACACACAGAATGAGAGCGAGAGAGACAGAGAAAAAATAGGCACAAATGGACTGAGAGATATAGATATAGAGAAAAGGAACCAAGAGACAGAAGAAAAAAAAACATACAGAGAGAGAGAGAGAGAGAGAGAGAGAGAGAGAGAGAGAGAGAGAGAGAGAGAGAGAGGGAGAGAGAAAGAGAGAGAGAGAGAAAGAGCGAGAAAGAGAAAGAGAGAGAGAGAGGGGGAGAAAGAGAGAAAGAAAGAGAAAGAAAGAGAGAGAGGGAGAAAGAGAGAGAAAAAGAGAGAGAGAGAGAAAGAAAGAGAGTGGAAGAGAGAGAGACAGAGAGAGACAGAGACATAGAGACAGACAGAGAGAGAGACTCAAACTGAGCCTAACACGCACGGGTCACAGCCAGAAAGCCTCACCCACCTGCGAGTCCTTCAGGCCCAGCTTGTTGGCCAGCTTCTTGCGGTCCGGCTTGCTGATGTACTTCTGCCTCTGGAACATCTTCTCCAGACCCTTCCGCTGGGCGTCCGAGAAGACGGCTCTCCGCAGCATCCCCCTCCTGGGCTTGCCGCGCATCGTGGACAGGAAGGTGAAGGGATTGGGCATGGGCAGCAGCGGAGACCCTGCAACACACACACACACACACACACACACACACACACACACACACACACACACACACACACATTGGTTAATTCTCCCGAGTTCTGTGCACCGTTGTTGTTGTTGTTGTTGTTGTTGTTGTGCTGGTGGTGGTGGTGGTGATGGTGGTGGTGGCGTGAGTGCGCGTGCATGCGTGTGTGATTCTGTATGTCCGGATACGGCTACGACGGACACGGCTACGTTTATCTTGACCGGAGCTTGTTGCGATCGATCGATGCCGTGCCGGACGCCGGACGGGTTAACGGAGGGACGTGTCCATCCTCCTCACCGTTTCTCACGACTTTTTGTGCTTTTCTACATTTATCTATTTGTTCGTTTACACTAGAATCACGTTGGAAGTAGGTGAGGAACCATGCTAAAGGCAAGTAAACTCGCAACAGCTGACAGAGCAGCTCATAGATTTGGTGAAAGAAAACGTGGCTTTAAACAGCAGGCCATAGAAGTGGAGAGAGAAAACGTGGCTTTATACAGCAGGCCATAGAAGTGGAGAGAGAAAACGTGGCTTTATACAGCAGGCCATAGAAGTGGAGAGAGAAAACGTGGCTTTATACAGCAGCCCATAGAAGTGGAGAGAGAAAACGTGGCTTTATACAGCAGGCCATAGAAGTGGAGAGAGAAAACGTGGCTTTATACAGCAGGCCGTAGAAGCGGAGAGAGAAAACGTGGCTTTATATACAGCAGGCCATAGAAGCGGAGAGAGAAAACGTGGCTTTATATACAGCAGGCCATAGAAGCGGAGAGAGAAAACGTGGTTTTATACAGCAGGCCATAGAAGCGGAGAGAGAAAACGTGGCTTTATACAGCAGGCCATAGAAGTGGAGAGAGAAAACGTGGCTTTATACAGCAGGCCATAGAAGCGGAGAGAGAAAACGTGGCTTTATACAGCAGGCCATAGAAGTGGAACTAGAAGACGTGGCTTTATACAGCAGCTCACAAAATTCGACAGGGAAAACGTGGTTTTATGCAGAAGTTCACAGAACTGGAGAGAGAAAACGTGGCTTTTTATACAGTAGCTCATAAAAGTGGAAATAAAAATCGTGGCTTTATACAACAGCTCACAGAACTGGAGAGAGAACACGTGGCTTGAAATGACCAGAGGTCATAAATCAACTCCAAGTTAGTTCCATTTACATTGACCATGTGGGACGACGCTTCTAAGTAAAGAAAATTAAAAAAAAAAAAAAGGGGGGGGGGGGGGCGGTTTTCAATGCAGTGGTGACATAATTGAAAAAAAAAAAGGGGAAGGAAAACGAACAGCTCTCTGTGTGTCAAACACACACACACACACACACACACACACACACACACACACACACACGACACACACACGCACGCGCTCGCGCACGCGCACGCGCACGCACACACACACACACACACACACACACACATACACACACGCGCGCGCACTCTCTCTCTCTCTCTCTCTCTCTCTCTCTCTCTCTCTCTCTCTCTCTCTCTCTTTCGCTCCACATGATGTCGCCCAGCCTGGTGCTCACATCAAGTTTTGCTGGACACTCTAACCCGTGAACGCACAAATGGAATCGCACCTGAAACTAAAAAACGTCCCCCAGATATTCCGGGAAGAAAACCAACAAAAGGTTGGCATGGTGAAAGGGATGAGGTATTATTCACCGGGGGTGGTCAAATCTTCTGGGCAACCTGCACTTCTCAATCAGACACCTTCACCATCACTGGGTGACCGCGGGCAAGGGGCGGAGGGAAAACGAGTGGAGGGGGGGGGGGGTGGAGGAGAGGGCGGGAACCGAGGAGAGGTGGGTGGAGTGTGGAGTGTGGAGTGTGGGCTATGGGGTGTGGGTGATGGTGGCTATGGGGTGTGGGTGGAGTGTGGGTGTGCTATGGGGTGGTGTGGAGTGTGGGCTATGGGTGTGGTGGAGTGTGGAGTGTGGGCTATGGGGTGTGGGTGGAGTGTGGAGTGTGGGCTATGGGGTGGTGGATGTGGAGTGTGGGCTATGGGGTGTGGGTGGAGGTGGAGTGTGGGCTATGGGGTGTGGGTGGAGTGTGGAGTGTGGGCTATGGGGTGTGGGTGGAGTGTGGAGTGTGGGCTATGGGGTGTGGTGGAGTGGGAGTGTGGGCTATGGGCTATGGGGTGTGGGTGGTGGTGGAGTGTGGGCTATGGGTGTGGGTGGAGTGTGGAGTGTGGGCTATGGGTGGTGGAGTGTGGAGTGTGGGCTATGGGGTGTGGGTGGTGGGTGGAGTGTGTGGCTATGGGGTGTGGGTGTGGTGTGGAGTGTGGGCTATGGGGTTGGGTGGTGGTGGATGTGAGTGTGGGCTATGGGGTGTGGGTGGTGGGTGGAGTGTGGAGTGGGCTATGGGGTGTGGTGGTGGTGGAGTGGAGTGTGGGCTATGGGGTGTGGGTGGTGGTGGAGTGTGGAGTGTGGGCTATGGGGTGTGGTGGTGGTGGAGTGTGGATGGGTTGTGGTTGGAGTGTGGGCTATGGGGTGTGGGTGGTGGGTGGAGTGTGGAGTGTGGGCTATGGGGTGTGGGTGGTGGGTGGAGTGTGGAGTGTGGGCTATGGGGTGTGGGTGGTGGGGAGGTGGGGGTAGGGGTGTGGTGGAAGGGGGAGTTGCTTGGTTCGCAGCCGATGTGGGGCTTAGGGTGGAGTGTTTAGCTTGGGCCATATAGCGGCCTGTTTTTGGTCTTTCTTCTGTTAATGTGGGATGGGGATGGGGGTGGGTGGTGGAGGGAGGTGGGGGAGGGGGGGGAGGGGGAGACTCGCTGAGTGGCTGGATGGATGGGTGGGTGGTGATGATGGTGGCATTTTCTTTATGTTACTATGTGGCATTACGACCGTCTTTTTTTGATGGATGGGTGGTGGTGATGATCGTGGCATTTTCTTTATGTTACTATGTGGCATTACGACCGTCTTTTTTTTTTTTTTCATCGTCAACCACAGCCCCCTCCCCCATCCACCCCCCACCCACCACCCCTCTTCTACCCTTCCCGTCCCTATGTCTCCCATTCCCCATTTGCTCTGACCCAGACAGTGCTGTGCATTGGCGGCATTAAGTAACTGACACAGCCTGCTGCCCCCGCCGCTTTGATGTTCTGCGCATTCGGCAAAACATTCAAACGACCATGACAAACAAAATAGGATGATGAAGGGGTGGAGAGAGGGTGGGGTAGGATGGATGGTCGGACCAGGAACCAAGGCCTTGACACGTGAAGTGACCAGACGCATTATTTAAAAAAAAAAAAAGCCATGACTTCCGGAGTGACCGCACATTACTACGTGACTGGGCAGCATTGGTGGTCACTGCCCTTGATGAGGATGGCGTACGCCTTGTCCAGTTTCACGTGGGAACTGTGATCACTAGACTGTGTGTGTGTGTGTGTGTGTGTGTGTGTGTGTGTGTGTGTGTGTGTGTGTGTGTGCGTGCGTGTGTGCGTGCGTGCGCGCGCGCACACACACATACACAATGATGAGTCACACTGCGAGTCTCGATGTCCTTTGACAAATCGAAAAGCCCACTCTGAGGTGAATTTTGTTCTCTCTCTCTCTCTCCTCTCTCTCTCTCTCTCTCTCTCTGTGTGTGTGTGTGTGTGTGTGTGTGTGTGTGTGTGTGTGTGTGTTGTGTGTGTGTGTGTGCGCGTGCGTGTGCGCATGTGTGTGTGCATGTGAATAAGAGAGAGAGTAAGTGGAGAGAGAGTGAAGGAGAGAGACTCTGTGTGTGTGTGTGTGTGTGTGTGTGTGTGTGTGTGTGTGTGCGTGTGTGTGTGTGTGTGTGTGTGTGTGTGTGTGTGTGTGTGTGTGTGTGTGTGCGTGTGTGTTAGTTCTTTAGTTTAACGTCTGTTCACCCTCAAGTGATATTAGACGGGGGGAGGGGGAGTATGTGTGTGTGTGTGTGTGTGTGTGTGTGTGTGTGTGTGTGTGTGTGTGTGTGTGTGTGTGTGTGCGCGCGTGCGCGCACGCGCATGTGTTTAAGTGTTTGAGTGGAGTGGGGTAGGGTGTAAGGGGTGTGACACACACACGCACACAATATATATATATATATATATATATATATATATATATATATATATATATATATATATATATATATATATAATATATATTATATACCGAGCAAACTTCATAAAACATCCACTCACACGTGTTCAAATTCCACCAACACCAGCCGGCCAATACATCACAAGCTACTGCAACGACAAACGCACGGGTTATTATCAGCAAGAGGAATGGGGACATCACACCTCCACCTCACACCTCTCCCCACTCCCGGAAAACCATGGAGATTGATGAGGGGAAACGGAGGGGGGGGGGGGGGGGGGGGGATAGGGAGAAGGGCAGGATGCAGTTACAGGATGAGGGAGGACAGTAGCAATGCTGGCAAAGAAGCTCCTCTCTCTCTCTCTCTCTCTCATCTCTCTCTCTCTCTCCTCCTCTCTCCCCTCTCTACCACCTCTCACCCCCCCCGCCCCCGTTTCGATCGCTCTCTTTCTCCTCCCCTCTTCCAATCCCTCTCTCTCTCTCTCCTCTCTCTCTCTCTCCCTCTCCTCTCTCTCCTCTTTCTCTCCCCCCCCCCCCCCCCCCCCTTTATCTCTCTCTTGCTCTCTTTCTCGCCTCAATCTCTCTCTCTCTCTCTCTCTCTCTCTCTCTCTCTCTCTCTCTCTCTCTCTCTCTGCCTCTTCTTCTTCTCCTTCTTCTTCTGAATCTTCCTCTCCTTCTACTTCCTCTCCTCCTCCTGCTCCTCCTCCTCCTTCTTCTTCTTTTTCTCCTTCTCCTCCTTCTTCTTCGTTGTTAACGAGTCATTGTTTTGGGATCCCTCCTTCAGGAGGGACTGTGGCCTAAACTAAACTGGATATACCATTTCTATGTCTGTCTGTCTGGCTGGCTGCTGGCTGGCTGGCTGTCTTCTCTCTCTCTCTCTCCCCTTTTCTTCTCCTCTCTTCTCTCTCTCTCTCTCTCTCTCTCTCTCTGCGTGTGTGTGGGTATTAGGCCTACACGAGGGAGGTTAGAGAGGCGTAAACAACGACAACAACGATGAAAATCCCGTGATGACGGTTTTCTGCGTAACAACAGTCGTCATGACGAACCTTGTCGTGTCATCATTACCGCATTTCTGACTTTTCGGCCTTACATGGCGACCCAGCCTGATGGCCTCAAAGCAGTCTCCCGAGAACTGCGAGAGACTATGGTTCACATGCTAGTGCAACAGGCGTGTGAGGCCGACGATCCTGAAGAGGCTTACAAACATGGACGAACCAGGGACCCCGACATTGCGCCAATCATTCTCGAATATAACAGGCCACAAAAACAGAAAGACGAGAAATCCAAACAGTCGAGTTTTAAATCCACGTTGTTTGTCTTTCAAATCAACGTCAACTTCGATGCCAACGAGATCAATGTTGCTCTTAAGAGCGAAAATGATAATGGATTTTTTTTTTTTCCAATTCTGATGTGGCATTGTTTCCATACTGCAACAATGCTGAAAACAG
>CM031616.1:52612523-52615023 GCA_018398815.1 Conus ventricosus
ACACCTACCCACCCACCCATACTTACATTCACACCTACCCACCCACCCATACTTACATTCACACCTACACCTACCCACCCCCCATACTTACATTCACACCTACCCACCCACCCATACTTACATTCACACCTACCCACCCACCCATACTTACATTCACACATACATATTCTTCACCATCATAATCATGAACTCTCCCCACAGGCGAAAAAAAAGTACAGATAAAACAAACTAAAGCAAAATATCCAAAGTCGATTAAAGAAACTCAAATTAATTACGCGCTCATTTATCCGGAACCATCATAAGCCGTCTTCAATTTAAACTGAGATCACGCACGTGGAGAACTCATTTCATCCCAGTGGCCGCAGCCATTAAATGATCATCATGGCTTCAGCCAACAATGAAAAGCCGGCAGGGTGCTGGCGACAGATGCGGCGCCAATAAAACGAGGGGAGGCAATTTGCTGTCTACCTTTAGGTCTCCGATTTACAGCCAGCGTCCCGATCTGTCAGCCGCCAGTTTCTTCACACTGTACACCGTAGTATCTTTAAAAAAAAGACAGAGAAGAAGAAAGAAGAAGAAGAAGAGAGAGAGAGAGAGAGAGAGAGAGAGGAGAGAGAGAGAGAGAGAGAGAGAGAGGACTTTCTTCGTAATAGGCCATGGCCCCTAACGAAGGGGTGTGTGAACAATAATTGTAAACGATTTTCTAACATAATGAACCAAAACACAAATCGTAGTCACACGTTCAATAAGAAACACTTTCAATTCAAAGGCTTTGTATACAAACAATGAAAATTGTTTGGCAGCTTCAGCACTAGTGGAAGACACAAGTAGATTACGTTTTAAACAAAGATGGCTGTCTATAATATTTGGGCTTAATGGAGTTAGAGAGAGAGAGAGAGAGAGAGGAGAGAGAGAGAGAGGAGAGAGAGAGAGAGAGAGGAGAGAGAGAGACGTTTCTTATCATCGCACTTTCTTTAACTGAACGGGTTTTTTTATAGCCCTATTGGGAATCCATTCACACAATTCATTTTGACGACATGACACCAAAGATATGACCCCTGCAGTCCGCTAGACTATGAAGAACATCAATTGAACTGAACCGATTTAACCAAAATGCAACCTACTTTCTATTTAGACACACACACAACACACACACACACACGTTCGGTTTTTCTGCTTTAAGACATTCTGTATTGGGGAGAAAAAGCCTATCAAATCTGAATCAACCAACACTTATTTCCCCCCCCCCCCCCCCTCCTCCGATCAATCAACTTTGCATTGTACACGTCAACCCCCGCATCATCTTGAATAGCTAGTCTGATTGACCTGGTCCCAACGCTCACCTAATTCACCTGTCTGCAACAGTTGGTTCTGTGTACAAGACACTCTTCGACGGTCGTCGCTGAAGAGCTTGATAATGACACTTTTAACGGCCCCCTTTTCTCCTTCCCCTATCCCGATCCCTATCCAATTTCAGATTCATGTCGTTTATAGTCATGCCCTTCGCAGGGTGGAATGGGGTGGGGGGGGGGGGAGGGATAGGGGGATGGGGGTGGGGGTGGGTGGGTACATATCTAGGCTTTTACCATGTCGAAGATCGATCTCGCTGATGCGTGTCAAAAAATAAAGAAACGTCATTTGCGGTTTAAGATCTGAAGACCTGATACATTATGTGCCACAAAATCTTAAATCCTTCTTAACAGGTCATATTTGGTGGAACATCTCTGAACAAGGTTTTCATGGAGTCGGGTGTGAAAAAGCACCTGCGTCTTCGTACCTTGTGAGTTACAAGAGCAGGTGTCATTCACAGCTGATGATTGCATCGTCAATGGCAGGATGACGGAGGAATTGTTTGCCTGTATCATATCCCCTTCTTCATCTGTCTGTCCCTCTGACATTCCACAGAAATTTTGTGACTTTTTCACAAGCAAAATTAGACTTATCCGTGAAAGTCTTGATGCTCAGTCAGTATCTGAACCTGATATTCCATACAACTCTTTTTCCGGCATTTCATTTGACTGACTTTGAACCTGTGACAGTTGCTGTTGTCAAAGAAGTCATCGACAAGACTGTTATCAAAACATGTGTACTGGATCCTCTTCCATCTACTTTATTATCTGCATGCATGGATGTTTTGTTGCCATATATCACTAGTGTGGTAAATGAATCTCTCACTTCTGGTTGTTTCCCACCTGCACTGAAAGCTGCTGTTGTCCGACCTCTTTTGAAGAAACCCTCTCTTGACCCTGAAAACCTAAAAAATTATCGACCTGTCTCCAACTTGTCTTTTCTTTCAAAGATAATTGAAAAGATAGCCCTTCTCCAACTCCAAAACCACCTTGACCAAAACAACTTGCTCTATTCGTTGCAGTCCGCCTATCGCACTGGACACAGTACAGAAACTGCTCTGCTGAAAATAATAAACGATCTTCTCTCCGCTCTGGATAATGGTCAGGTTTCACTGCTTTCTCTTCTTGACTTGTCCGCTGCTTTGATACCA
>CM031616.1:52622523-52627523 GCA_018398815.1 Conus ventricosus
GTGGTGAATGCTAGTGGTTATGGGGGAAGGGTGGTGAATAAGGGCTAGTGGTTATGGGGGAAGGGTGGTGAATAAGGGCTAGTGGTTATGGGGGAAGGGTGGTGAATGCTAGTGGTTATGGGGGAAGGGTGGTGAATAAGGGCTAGTGGTTATGGGGGAAGGGTGGTGAATAAGGGCTAGTGGTTATGGGGGAAGGGTGGTGAATGCTAGTGGTTATGGGGGAAGGGTGGTGAATAAGGGCTAGTGGTTATGGGGAAGGGTGGTGAATGCTAGTGGTATGGGGAAGGGTGGTGAATGCTAGTGGTTATGGGGAAGGGTGGTGAATGCTAGTGGTTATGGGGGAAGGGTGGTGAATGCTAGTGGTTATGGGGGGAAGGGTGGTGAATGCTAGTGGTTATGGGGGAAGGGTGGTGAATGCTAGTGGTTATGGGGGAAGGGTGGTGAATGCTAGTGGTTATGGGGGAAGGGTGGTGAATGCTAGTGGTTATGGGGGAAGGGTGGTGAATGTAGTGGTTATGGGGAAGGGTGGTGAATGCTAGTGGTTATGGGGGAAGGGTGGTGAATGCTAGTGGTTATGGGGGAAGGGTGGTGAATGCTAGTGGTTATGGGGGAAGGGTGGTGAATGCTAGTGGTTATGGGGGAAGGGTGGTGAATGCTAGTGGTTATGGGGGAAGGGTGGTGAATGCTAGTGGTTATGGGGGAAGGGTGGTGAATGCTAGTGGTTATGGGGGAAGGGTGGTGAATGCTAGTGGTTATGGGGGAAGGGTGGTGAATGCTAGTGGTTATGGGGGAAGGGTGGTGAATAGGGCTAGTGGTTATGGGGGAAGGGTGGTGAATGCTAGTGGTTATGGGGGAAGGGTAGGTGAATAAGGGCTAGTGGTTATGGGGGAAGGGTGGTGAATGCTAGTGGTTATGGGGGAAGGGTGGTGAAGGCTAGTGGTTATGGGGGAAGGGTGGTGGAATAAGGGCTAGTGGTTATGGGGGAAGGGTGGTGAATGCTAGTGGTTATGGGGGAAGGGTGGTGAATAAGGGCTAGTGGTTATGGGGGAAGGGTGGTGAATAAGGGCTAGTGGTTATGGGGGAAGGGTGGTGAATAAGGGCTAGTGGTTATGGGGGAAGGGTGGTGAATGCTAGTGGTTATGGGGGAAGGGTGGTGAATAAGGGCTAGTGGTTATGGGGGAAGGGTGGTGAATAAGGGCTAGTGGTTATGGGGGAAGGGTGGTGAATAAGGGCTAGTGGTTTATGGGGGAAAGGTGGTGAATAGGCTAGTGGTTATGGGGGAAGGGTGGTGAATAGGGCTAGTGGTTATGGGGGAAGGGGGTGGTGGGGAAGTGAATAAGGGCTAGTGGTTATGGGGGAAGGGGTATGATTGGGACGGAGAACATGGGAGAAAGAGAGGAGATGAGGGAGTGTGGGGGGGGGGGGTGGGGAAGGGTGTGGCAAGCATATCGTAAAAGAGAAAGAGGGAGGGGGGAAAGAGCAGCTCTATTTCAGCTTCTTTGTCTTTGAAAATCAATTCCCTTCAGTACAACAAAGCACATATCTGGGAAGGCGAAAGTTTGAAGACAGTTCTTTTGTAGCACCATTATTTTTCCCATCATGCGTCCTAAACATTCTCTGACTGGTCCTCGAAAGGATAGGAAACCTCACTCTGCACACAGTCGTTCAGTTATACAGAGGTTAGTCCCATAACCTAATGACAGTGGGGTGGGGTGGGGGGGGGGGGCAGTAAACTGTTAATGGTTCATCGTGTCTGGAACAAAATGAAAAGAAAACCCATCCCTCTCCTTCTCCTTCTGCCACCTTTAACCTCCCCTGAGCTGAATTTGGTCCCCAATTTACTGCTGAACAGGGCATTTTCGAGTTGGAAGAATCCCACTTTACGAGTGGTTCAATTTCACGACCATCCACTATGTTGTCAAACGCTCTAACCATTTGACAACAGAACACTCAATGGAGACGAACAATGAACCTCTGAGAACTGGTCACTGAGAACTGGTCACTGAGAACTGGTCACTGCAGCTATTATCCGACTGAGTAAATAAATACATGTAATTGACAGAATGGTGTTGTTGCGGATACTTTATTCGTACATAGTAGGTGGCATTATAGTGTTATATATTATTATTATTATATTGGGTATTTATATAGCGCCTATCCTCGGTCACAGACCAAGCTAGCTCTAAGCGCTTTACAATAAGCGCACTACCTCACTCACTCAACGGGCTGCCTACCCAGGTAGAGCCGGCCGAAGAGCAGCCTACTGGCCCTCATTCAGTCGTTTCCCATACCATTCCAATATCAGTCGCTCATTTTCATTTATCTCATTTATTCCTCCAGTTTCTCACATAGGATGCATGCGATGTTTATACGTGTCCTCCATTTCCACCGGTACACGATGGCACACGATAACAGTAAGTGGCAATTTTTGTGGCTTGGTAAGAAATACCAGGCGGCTATCTTCAATCTACATCAATTTTGCCAGGGCAGCGGGGAAACCCCCTGCTCTTCTCGATTTTCAACTGCCGTGGGTTCTTTAACGTGTGTAGGGGGGGCCAGGAAGGCACACGGGTCTGACTCGCTTATAGTCCCCATCCGATGGACTTGACGTTCAGTTCGATTTGTCATTCAAACTGGGAAGAAAGGGCGGAGAAAGGCAGGGCTCGATCCCACGCACTTCTCACACGTTGAATTGGCAGGCGAACGTCTTAACCACTCTGCCACCTTTCTTCCTTGGGCTTTTTATTCTTTTTTTAATGTGAAGAACTTTTGTTTTTCAAGATCAGACGCAAAGATCTTTCCCTGGAGTGGAATTGTAGAGACGGAATTGGGGAAACGAGTTTATTTTTAATGGTTTTGCTTAAGTACACTCTCTCTCTCTCTCTCTCTCTCTCTCTCTCTCTCTCTCTCTCTCTCTCTCTCTCTCTCTCTCTCCCGAGTCGAGTTCAGTTGCCTTTGAATTTACCAAGCTCCTTTTAGCAAGTCTGTACTACGACTGGAGTATGTATGTCTACTTCCTAAACATTCTCTGACTACGACTGTAGTATGTATGTCTTTCTTCCTCGCCGACCAGTGGCGGCCTTTTCCTGTTGACACACATGTTGTGATATGTGGCAACACGTCCTGAAACGGATATTGATTGAATGAATGTAACTGAGAAGCGTCATCATACGCTCAGATGCATGATCATGATCATGATGATCATCATCATCTCTCTCTCTCATCATTATCATCATCATCTCTCTCTATCATCATCATCATCATCATCATCATCATCATCTCTCTCTCTCTCTCTCTCTCTCTCTCTCTCTCTCTCTCTCTCTCTCTCTCTTCACAATTCAATGCGTGCGTATGTGCGCGCGCGCGCGCGCGTGTGTGTGTGTGTGTTGTGTGTGTGTGTGTGTGTGTGTGTGTGTGTGTGTGTGTGTGTGTGCGCGCGCGCGCGCGCTCCTTTCTCTTTCAGTGTTCAACAGTATGCTCTACAGATCAAGTTTCAAAGAAAGAAACCGATCCGAAACAAAGTTGTCTCCATGTTCAGACTTTTGGAGCTGGCTTGTCCAGTTCATGTCCGCTCGCTGACCATCGAGCGACGCATGATTCCATCTCTACCAGCAGCAGCGCCGTTTATATGCTTATGATGCGAAATACCAGAAACGTATTCCACCAGACTAGAGGTAGAGTCGTGAAACAAGGTCTCCTATAAAAGAGCTTCGAACTTGATTTGTTACTGAAAGAAAAAGAAGAAAAAAGAAAAGAAAAAGTAAGTCAGACTGGAAATACAAGGTATACCGTCATACAGTCTGGAAATACAAGGTATACCGTCATACAGTCTGGAAATACAAGGTATACCGTCATACAGTCTGGAAATACAAGGTATACCGTCATACAGTCTGGAAATACAAGGTATACCGTCATACAGTCTCGTTTTGGCACTAGAAGTTTCGAGCCTTCCTTGTGGCGTAGCCTGTAGGAAGCGCCCCCCCCCCCCCCCCCCCCCCGCCCCTACCACCCACCACCATCCCCGGCCCTCCCTCCCTCCCTCCCCCGTTCCCGCCATTTTACAAAAAAGTACGTACAAAGCACAGGCCCAGCCTAGCCCAGCCCAGTACAATCCCGTACAGTTCATCATCTCTCACGGTCGATGGTGTCTGCGCCATTATAATCACACGTACAACAGTCTTTACAGCCCATTGACTCTTGAACGTCAACAGTCTTCCCCCCCCCCTCCCCCCAACCTCCCCCACCTTCCCGCCAAACCCGCACCCGACTCTTCTCCAACAACACCACCACCACCATCACCACCACCACCGTCACCACCACCATCACCTTCACCATCATCATCATCCACGCTCGGCCTCATCTCCTCCCTGGTAGCGTATAAATGCCAGTTGCGCGCGCGATTTCCATAAGAAGTAAAGTTGGTGGTCGATGTATGGATCGGTAGGAGCCTCGAGGAGGCGGAAGGGGGGGGGGGGGGGGGGGGGGGAGAGGAAGAGGTGGAAGAGGAGGAGAGGCAGGGAGGGAGGAGGGGGTCCATTATTGCCGTGAACCAGGTGTGCTTTGATGCTTTTTAACACGCCACAGCTGTCCGGCACGGTTAGCACTCCATTTAAGTTCCTATAACAACTTATTGGGTGCAAAGACACGGGAGTCGAGAAGCCGAGGTCAGGGTGGTGAGAGGGAGGAGGGTTGGGGTGGGGGGAATGAGGAGGAGTGGGGTGGTGGGGAAAAGGAAGAGAGCGGCAGAGAAGGATAGAGGGTTGGGGAGGAGCCGCGAATGTAGGTAGATCGCGGGGCTTTTCTCCTGGCTCCGGGGGTCCTCTCTGCTCCTCCCTCGGTTAGACTACTATAGCAGGCTGCCTGTTTTCGGTGACAGAGCGTGTTCACTACATTGGCACACAGTACCTCTATCTAGTCGCTCAGGACTAAGAACAGAGGGCCACGGAGATTCCTTACTGTTCACGTATCGGCAACAACACCCCCTTCAACTTACAGTCATC
>CM031616.1:52632523-52637523 GCA_018398815.1 Conus ventricosus
CACACACACACGTACACACACACACACATACACATACATACACACACACACACACACACACACGCACGCACGCACGCACGCACACACACGAGAGAGAGAACGAGAGAGAGAGAGGAGAGAGAGAGAGAGAGAGAGAGGAGAGAGAGAGAGAGAGAGAGAGAGACAGACAGACAGACACACAGACAGAGGCAGACAGACAGACAGACGGACAGACAGTGTGAGAGAGATTCAGATTCAGATGTTTATTCTCACTGGCCTTGACCCCTCAGAAGGAGGATGTACATAAATAATAATAATAATAATAATAATAATAATAAATGACAATTTCTATAGTGCCCATCCTAACAACGTAGGCTACAGGGCGCTTTACAAGTTTTAACAATTCAACATCAAAAAAACATAAGCAGAAAACACACACACACACACACACACACGCACACAATTCAACTGAACACATAACAAAGTCGCATTACTGAACTCATAATAATTACAACACACAGATGCTTCGCCTTTTGAAAGCTTTGAGTGAATATACAGCGAACTGTTAAGCAGTGTTTACATTTGCAGTTGACATTAACAAAATACGCTTGAATAAGCAAGGTCTTGTATGAAATATCTGGGGGATACATTTTTCTCTTATATCTCGTAATTCTAGACAAGTTAATGCAAAATGCACTTCATCTTCTCTTAACTGTCAACATAATGGGCACAACAGACCCGAGGCATTTACATGTCTATAGCGGCAATGATGAACAAAAAGACCAGAAACACCGACTCTAAAATGTTGTCATTATAAACTTCAAATGCCTGTCCATAGCCATTGACATGTACGTTGGGCGAGAATGTGAATGTTTTATAAAAACCTAAAGCTGTCAATATTTTGAACATGAACATTCCAGTCTTGCCACCCACTGTCACTTAGTGTTTCTTTACAGGTACGAACAAAATTGTTCATATCTCTGACATCTTGGTTAAGCCATACATACCCGAAACCATATTCGTCTAGTTTCGCTCTAACACGTGACACCCAGTTCCTCATGCCTCTATTATTTAGTTCTAGCGGCATTTTATAAGCTTTATGGGATAATCTATGTTCAGCCATCAGAGTTAATCTGAGCCAGTACTTGATACATTTAACAGTGGAGTGCACAAAATCATCTGGGGTTTGTGACGATACACCCAAGAACTTTTTCTTTTTTTATTAAAACAAATGAATATTGTAACCGAGACAGGATTTGAGCATCAAACGGTTTCAAAAACAAAGCAAGAGATTCATTATTCAGCTTCGACAACTTCTTCATAAAACATAGCAATGCATTTTTGACTCTGCAAGTATTGTCTTCATATGCGAAAGTGAAACTTAATCGCCTAGAGAAATATACACTTAAGTACTTTCATACATTTCCAACAGGCATATTTACCCCATCATACATCCATTTTTCCTTTGAGGAGAGATATCCCCCTTTTCTGAAAACAATATTACTTTAACTCAAATTCGCTTTCCGCTGGAGTGAATCAGCTGCTCTTTGCAAACTGTTCAATTGAGTTTGGAGGCCTGTTACTGTCTCGGACCTTAATGCAACGTCATCAGCAAGAAGGAGAATAAATATTTCGATAACATCATTTCTCAAATGGGCATGATGTCCTCCAAAGTTTATCACCTCCAAATTCAGCTCATTAATGAATAAAGAAAACAAAACTGAGATTTAAACATCACCTGCTTTAACGCCAGATGTACAATTGTTATGATCTGTCAAAGCAGCACCACATCGTATCTTTGCCTTTACACAGTCATACAGACTCATAATGCATTGTACATCTTTTCATGAATACCGTTTTAAAAAAAAAAAAAAAAAAAAAAAAAGCAAAACAGTATGGTTATGTTAATAGAATCAAACGCTTTGTCAAAATCGATAAAAGCAACATTCAATTTTCGGTTCAGACTAAGTTGTTTTTGAATGAAAGTTAATAATGTGATCATATGGTCTATGGTGGAATGAATTTGTTTCAATCGAGCTTAAAAGTCACCTGTAATGTTGTTGTCCTCAACCCAAACTTGAGAAGTCTTTTACCAACAATCGCACTGTACAGTTCGCTGCAAAAATTGCACAACGAGATTCCTCTCTCTATATATATAGTTGTTTGGATTAGTAGCATTGCCCTTTTTGTACAATGGCACAACAATTGACTTACATCAATTTTCAGGGTATATTCCCATATCAAACAGAGAATTAAAAAAAAAAAAACCACCCTAATTCCAGTACCGAATTTGAATTGCAAGCATTTTAAATATATTTCCCTAGGACTTTATCGGGACCGACAGCCTTGCGATTTTTCCAGCGATCTTAACGCAGTCAAACGCACGCACGCTAGGACTCTCTTGGAGGTTCCTGGCAGAGCCCTGGCTCTTTACTGGGATGCCCGGGTCCATCCCCGTTGCCTGAGCTCTGGGGTCGCCTGCTCTTGGGTCGCCTGCTCTTGGGTCGCCTGCTCTGGGGTCGCCTGCTCTGGGGTTGCCGGCTCAGGGGGTAGGGGCAGGTTTGTTGGGTCAGGGCCTTCCTGGACCTGATGAACGTGCCGCTCCGCATCTCCGGGTGCAGTTGGCTGGCCCGAGCCTAGGGGTCTCAGGATGTCCTGTACAGCCACACTGACCCTTCGCCTGACCTCCCATCAGGGGCAACAACCAGTCTGAACGAGGCCCCGTGCGACAGGGCGACGTTGCCGAGTCAGATCCGGGGTGCCTGCTGGATCTCATAGATTGCCAAACCGAACAAGTAGTACCTGCTTTCTTCTTCTTAGTTTGGTGTAGCTCCGATTGCCAAACTGAACAAGCACCTGCTCTCTTTTCCTCCTCCTTAGTTTGGTGTGGCTGTGGCTATTATTCAACAAAGCTCTTTTGTTATGATCAGTATATACCTTGTTGTTAATATTTCTTTTAGAGTGATGTGATTACCGTTGTTAGAGTGTCAAAACTGGAAGGACTTCGGACATGATTACTTTGCGGCAGACCTCAAGAAGACACTGTTCAGAGATGTTCCACCAGGTGTTTTGGTTTGTTTTTCTTTTTTTCCTTTTTAAAAAAAAAAGTTTATAAAACTTTTAGAAAGGGAAACAACTTTCCTTTGATGTCATATTTTGTTGAAAGCAGACACGGTGTAAAACCCTTTCTAACATGTCTTTCTTTTCTTTTCTCTTTTTAATTTCAATCTCAATTTTTGTGTTTGACACGCATGTATAATGGATTCGATCGTGATATGGAATCACTTACTGTGGCCCCTGGTGGTCGGCTGGGGTAAAAGCAACATGAAACGAAAAATCATTGTGACACTCGTTCTTGTCATTGCTACTTAAGATTATAATGATGTTCGTGTTGGATGGAGTACTTCGACCCACATTGTGAAACACGTTAACAGGAGAACACAACACTCGTTCAGTGTTGTTCACGTTCGTAATCCGCCGCAATGCCCACAATATTCTGATGTCACGCCTACACAGAAAGATGCCTCAAAGAAAACACAAAAGCGTAATAAACCGCAATGCAAAAGTGCTGTACCGGTAAAACATCTTTTTTGTTTCCGCTCTTTCCTTGCTTTCTTCCATCTTTCTATGTCTTTTCATTCTCTTTAGTTGTTTGTCTTTTCATTCTCTTTAGTTGTTTGTCTTTTCATTCTCTTTAGTTGTTTGTCCCTCAGTAGGCATATATCAAAGTTTTTTTTTTCTTTTTCTGAAGGCATGTATCTGCTGATGTAATATGTCATATGCGCAGGTTTTAAAAAAAAAAGGGGGGGGGGGGGGGGGGAGAGAAAGGGGGGAAATGTTTCAAGTATAATACGTATGCACGGTTTTTACCATACTGTGCATCTTATACTGGTTTTTGTTGTGCAATGCACATCATCAGATTTGCTAAGGACGCAGTGAAATCCAACTGTCGCCAACAGGCACAGAAACAGGCACACATAGGTTCACTTCTGAACACTGAGGGAAATGGGCTCCGTGACCCTCATCAACTCCGTCTGTAAGAGATTCTTCCTGTGCCAATGTATTCACACTTCTTCTTGTGACACTGCATCTCATCTCCTCAGGAAAGTCTGGTAGCTTTCCCCACATGCATCACCACAGTGCAGCGGCATGCAACCGTGCAACTGTATGTAGCAGGCATGCTCTGCTGTGCTGAAGTTACATCCCTTAGTTTCTTTGTTTTTCCTTATCCGTTTTCTCTGTGTCATTTTGTGAAACACTGTTAAGAGAAGAATAACAAGTTTTTGATAAGCGTATCCTCCATGACTCCGTTAAAATAAAAATCAACACATAAATGAAATATTCAGCAGAAAGAAAAGAAAGGGATACATACATACATACATACATATTGGTGATACACACATATATATATATATATATATATATATATATATATATATATATATATATATATATATATGAATGACTCGGTTGGAACAAAAGTCTTTTTAAACAGATGAGATGTTCAGTAGAGAGTAAAACGTGTGTGTGTGTGTGTGTGTGTGTGTGTGTGTGTGAGTGATAGAGAGAGAGAGAGAGAGAGAGAGAGAGAGAGAGAATTAAAATCAAAAATCAAACTGAAAATAACCCTGTCCCTTAACATCTTTTGTAGTCGCCGTCATTGGGTGAAATAAGCATCTATGGGCAAACACAATGGGAATATATTACACAGCACATCTGTGTCGGAACGTCAGTTACAGTCTAGCGCTTATACAGAGCCTTCGTCAGAAGAACAAACTGTTCTCCAACAGTTGCCGGTCGCTCAGCTATCAATTAGGCAATCGATTACTTGTAACTTAATCAGTCATATGTCAATCATTCAGTCAATATTCGATCTCCGCTTAGGAGAAAGAGGAGGATGTTGGGGGAGGAAGCGCGCAGTTCAAGGAAGAAGGGGGTCAACAGGGACAGAGTAAGGGGGGGGGGGGGGGGGGGGGGGGAGGAGGGGGGCAATATAGACGTGTTCAACATCAGACATATTT
>CM031616.1:52642523-52653356 GCA_018398815.1 Conus ventricosus
TCTCTGGTCCAAGTTCATGAGGTTTGTTATTGGTGAGGTTCTCCCTTTCTCATGTCATCTATCTATACACAATGTCTCTGCATGCCCCTGTCTGGAGTTAGCCGTCAACGATGCAGATCATGTCATCCAGACAACACCCATGTGGCGCCAAAGGGACCTGACACCAGCTCCAGACACTACGATCAGGACAGGGAGTCGTCTCCACCTGATGCACGTGAGGAGGATCTTAGCACGTTATCACCGTCACACAGATCTAGTCCTTAATCCCGAGACAGTCACGGCACCTTGTCAGAACGTGGATAGGTTCAACACTGCACAGAGCAGAACGTGTCATCAGATGTCGACCCTTCCTGCAAGGAAAGCCTATCTTGTCAGCCACAGCGCTGAACTGAGCTCAATGTTAGTCACCGATCTTGCCACTGACAAACACACCTGTCTGGTTGTGGTAAACACTGGACGGTAGTCGACAACTTGATCCTGGCCCACTCGCCGTGCACCCCGGGATGTATGTATGGGGATCAGATGGCTCCACACAGAGTGACTGTTCCTAGCGGGTCTGTCGAGACCACGGCGTAGACATCGGATAGGCTCCTAAACCATCACTGCCTCCCGTCTCCCGGGGCTGTGTTTTGTAATGTAGCGGTGATCACTCATTAAAGTGCTAGGCCGAAATACACGATGCGTTGTTTTTCCGAACAAACCGATTTCCCAACAGCCGATTTAGGACTTGTTCAGACTGTGTTTCCTCTTTTTGGCTGCTTAACAATCATTAAACAATAATTTACACGAAACTGATTCATAGTTCCTAACAACACACACACACACACACAAACACAACAACAAAAAACGGATCACTGCTATCCGTTTTGTGATCCAAGTTCTCGTTTATGTTGTGCTGCGACAGACTCCAATCACAGCCGGATATTGACGAGCGGTGCCACAACCAGGACATCCACCACAATCGTCACAATTTGTTCTCGTTGCTTTTCTTTTGTGTGCGTCTAGCCCAACCTAGAACAACTACAGACCACAAGCGGTGAAGTGGAGACAGAGCAGCTTCGATCAGATGACCCAATAAAAGGCCAGGGCACGGAATCGTTCACGACGAAGGACTTTATAACCTCGCCTAAAAACTTCCGCCCCGTTCACAAACACCCCTATTGGTTTGACATCTCCGCTCCGCGCCTGTCAACGCTGTCACTTCCGCTGATTCCAATCATAGGGGGGGGAGCCTATACCTCGTGGTGGGACTGCACGCATATCACCATCCTCGTCAACCTTCCTTCTCTCTCACACACACGCACACACACAGACACACACACACGACGCAGCCACGCTCAATACTCTCTCCACCCTAATGGAATCGACGACTGTCACTCACAAGACTTCCAGCACGAGCGTGGCACGACTCGGCGACCAATGGGCGTCCACTAGGCTGTAGCAAAGCCCCGCCCCTTACCTTGGCCCCGCGAGCGACGCCAGCTAAACAGGGTAGGAGGTACTGGGTGGTGAGTGTTTGGGGAGAGAGAGAGAGAGAGAGAGAGAGGGAGGGGAAGGGGGAGCGTGGCGGTGGGGAGGAAGTGGAAGTTGTGCCGTTTGGTGGTTTGCCCGACCTGCTCGCTGTTCGATGTGTGGCGGGCTGGTCGATTGTTCGGCCACAAAGTGGCCGTCATGAATTTCAGCATGTTTCTAAACAGCGTTCTCGCCCCAACAGCCGCCGATATCAACCTCCCCATCTGTACCGTCACTGGCAGCAATAAGGGAAACAAATGGCTTCTGCTTTTTGACACACACACAGAAAGAGACCTCTATATATATGTGTGTGTGTGTGTGTGTGTGTGTTGCTGAACAAAATTAATAAGCACTGGAGGAGGGGGAGGAGGAAGGGGGGGGGTGGGGGGGGGGGGGGGGGGGGGGGGGAGGGACAAGTGCAGGCTAACAATTTCTCCGTCATTAAAGCTAAACCAACACAGCCTAGAGAGTTCACTGAAAAGGTCCAGGGAGGGAGAGAGAAAACGTGTGTGAACAAGAAGAGGGCGTTACGTGGAGTGTATGAAAGCCTTCACTAGCAGCATGTGGGGTGATCAGCATTTTGTCACCTGTCCGCAGTCGACTTCAGTCCCCCTAGTTGGAACTTCTCAGCGGAGCACGGCTGATGACTTGTGTTGGTATACACCACTGGTATCAACTGGAGATACTCCACTTATGAATTCTCTGGTACTCTCTCTCACCATCGAAAGGAAAAACACAAAATCAAACAAGTTTTAAAAAAACAACAAACAGGTGGTGAACAGTATAAAAGGAAAAGGAAAGAAAATTCGGTCTGTAAGGTAAATAAGCCACACACACTGACTGACTGAAACCATTTACTGTCAGATTAACATAGTGTTGTACTGACTTCTCAGCGGAGCCACACGCACACACACACACACACACACACACACACAATGTGGTTCCAGTCTTTTCATGTTAGCCTGCAGCACACACAACCGTGGCCAGGAGGCTGCCTGGGTTGAAAAATCTTGACAAGAAATAGGCCTACTTATAACGGGAATCGAACTCGCAACTCCCAGCTCGCAAGGCTTTGACGCTAACCACTGCACCATAGTGACTATTATTATTATTGTTGTAGTTGTTGTTGTTGTTATTAGTATCATTATTGTTGCTGTTGTTGTTGCTGTTAATATTATCATCATCATTGTTGTTGTTGTTGTTATTATTATTATTACAATATCATCATCGTTATTATTATAATTATAATCATCACCATCATCATTATTATTATTGTTATTATCATCATCATCTTTATTATTGTTATTGTTAATATCATTGTTATTATCATTATTATCGTCATCATTATTACTTTCATTATTGTTTTATTATTATTATTATCGTTATTTCATTACCGTTAGCATCGTCATCATCATCATTATCATCATCATTATTGATATCATTATTGTTATAATTATCTTTGCTGTTGTCGTTGTTATTATTTCATACAAATATTTGAAATAATCAAATGAACGCATACATAAAGCGAGAAGATGACAATGTACAATTTCGAAAAGGACAAAACACTTAAAATATAAATACAATAATCGAACAGATTGTGAACAAATGAAAATGATGATGATGATGATGATGATGATGATGATAAAAAAAAAGATGACAATGATGACTACGACGACGACGATGATGATGATGATGATTATGATGATGATGATGATGATGATGATGATGATGATGATGACGACGACGAAGCTTGTCTGAGCTCAAACGAATGAAAACATGACCACATTTTCACAGCAAGAGAAACAAGTCCACAATCTCCGGCACTGTTATCTTCCTCACTCTTCTCTTCGTCTTCTTCGTCTTCTTCTTCTTCTTTGACGTCGTCCTCTTCTTGCTGGTTCATTTTAACTCAGGCATTGTCTGTCAGTGATCTGTCCGCTTACTTTATGCCATTGTTTCATAGCGTCTTCTAGCGTTTATTGAGACGTGCATGCATATTTGTGTGTGTGTGTGTGTGTGTGTGTGTGTGTGTGTGTGTGTGTGTGTGTCCAGGACGGGGGAAATCGTGATGGTATTGCTTAAGTGCACTAAGTTGATGTATTATTAGTCAGGCTTAACACACCAAGGTTATCTTTGCACTCATACACGCATATGCACACTCATGCGCCCATCAAACATTCGCCTCTCTCTGGGAATGGGATGTCACGCATTCGTCTCTCTCCTAACACGACTGAGAACAAGAAATACAATTTCTATGCTACTTATAATTAATCATGAACAATCAAATCACACACAATGAAATATCAGAACATAAAAGATCAATACTTCCTAATCCCGGGTTATAATAAAATGACTTCTTACCTGGCCAGGTTTTCACACACACAACCACGCTTCCACACCACACCACAGTTCTTGAACAAGTTTCTTCAAGTCTTCTTCAGCACTGCTTGATGGTGACGCCCTTGGTTGACTGGCTCCAGGTTTCAGGACTGGGTCTTCGTGGTCGTCTCTGGGATCTCGACGTAGAACTCTTCTTCTTCGTCTCTTTCACCCACCTCTGGGTTCAATTTCAGTTTGTCTGTCTTCACCCACCTCTGGGCTTCAAACTTAGTTTCCTTCTCTTCCAGCTTGTCTTTAACTCCAAGACCTTGCTGTCTCTTCTATCTCCCAGACCACGTTTCTCTCGACCCTTTCTCTGTCCTGCTCACTCCTCTCCTCTCTCTCTCTCTCTCTCTCTCTCTCTCTCTCTCCTGCCTTCTCTCTCCCTCTCCTGGTGTTGTTCTCCTCTCACGTTGTTCTCCCTCAGTTTAAATAGGGAGGGAAACAAAGGATTCCCCTTCGGGCCATGCCTTTGTCCACGTTGCTTCTCAAACCCCTAGTTCACAAGTACCCTGAATTCTCCATTCGCTACATTCTCCCACACATCAGCATTTACACACACCCCTACCTAATTGATTAGCAAACAACCACTTAGCACCAGATGGACATCGAAATTTTCCGCCGACTTCGGTGGTCACTTAACACAGTAATTATCTTAAGGAGGGCTACTACAACCTCCACACGCATTCAACCAGCCTGACAATAGAACCAACACAGTGACCCACGGCAATACCATCCGAACGAATCCAAGACTCCTGCTTTTCACTGACTGTTTACAAAAGAACCTCAGCTGACTGAGCATTTAGCACTCACTTGGAGCGCCGAGGTCGTAGTGGTTACATCCCTTCCCCCTTTCGCCACCGGGGCAGTCCGAACTCTCTCCTGGGTTGCTTTCTGCCTCTGCCATTTGGGCCTCCCCCACCCAGTTGGGCCGTTTTGCGGGGCAAGGAAACCGGTTTAAATTTGGGTCTTTTCCCCTTTTTTGGGAATACTACGTAAAAACCCCCCTTTTGCCTCCAAGCGTTTTAATCCCTTTTTGTGAGGGGTTTTCCCACGCCCCCTTGCCCATTTGTGTGTGGGGTGTGTTGAGTGTGGTGTGGGGTGCTTTGCGGGCGTGCGTGCGGGTGTTGTGTGTGTGTGTTTTATGAGAGAGAGAGAGAGAGGAGAGAGAGAGAAGAGAGGAGAGAGGAGAGAGAGAGAGGGGGAGAGAGAGAATTACTAACGCAAACCGCCCCGCCCCCCCACTCCCAAAAATTTCCCTTTTTCCCATTCCCTCCCCCCCTCCTTCCCCAATTCCTTTCCAGCGTTTAATTTTGGGGGGAATTTGAGGGGCCTGGGGGTTTTTTTCCCTTTTTGCAGCGAACGGAAAAAATTACCCTTTGACTAAAACCCGAAGCCCCGGGGAGTGTGATCATTGTTTTCCCCTTTCTGTACTGAAAAAAATGAAATTTTTCCCCCTTTTACTTAAACCCAAAAAGCACCGGTTTTTCAGGGGGGGCAGCGGAGGCTTGTCCTGGCACAAAGAACAAGGGGCTGTCCCTGCACATTTGCACATCCTTTTTTTTTTTTTTAACTTTTTTTTCCCCCCCTTTGAAATTTTTTTTTTAAGGGGCCGGGCGGGAGGGGGGGGGGGGGGGGGGGGGGGGGGGAGGGGGGGGGGGGTGTTTAGTCCCTCACCCCTTTTGGGGCCCCCGGGAAACCGAACCCCGCATTTTTTTGCACTTTGAGAAAGCCACTAGCTGTCTTTGTAGGTTTTGGGCTGTATTGCAAGGATTCCCCATTAAAATTTACAAAAATACTAAACACACACAACCACAAAACACCAACACAAAACACACACACACACAAAACAAAAAGCATCCGCGAGGAGGAGGGGAGAGAGAGAAAAGAGAGAGAGAGGAGGAGAGAAAGAGGAGGTTAGAGAGAAAAAGAGAGAGAGAGAGAGTGAGGGGGAAAACAAAAGACAGACAGGAAAAACAGACAGAACATAAAACAGGAGAGAGAAGAAAAGGGGGAGTGGAAAAGAATTCCGTAACCCCCCTAACAGTCGTTGTTTTTCTCTTTTTTTAAAATCTGTAAACAAATCCTCTTCCCACACATTCCAATTTTTCCCTTTTCCCCCCCTTTTTTCCTCCCCCCCCCCCCCCCCGCTCTTTTTCACACACACACACACTCCCCACAACCCCAAAACACAACCCCACACACACACACATTTGGCCCCTTTGATTGTGGGATTTAACTGCGATATTCTAGCCAAAGCCCTTTTTTATTTATTTGAAAGGGGGGTAAAGGGCTGAAAATGCCTTTGGGGGACAAGTGTTTCGTGGGAAATGAAACACCCGCGAAAAACTGGGGGGAAAACCCCTTCCCCCAGGGGGTCGAAGGATCCCCACATCTAACCCATAAACCCTTTTAGCCCGTTACTTTCTCTTTTCACTCCCCCCTCACTCCTCCTCCCCCTCACCCTTCTCCCCTACCACCACCCCCCCCCACAAACACCCAAAATAGAGAGAAAAGAGAGAGAGAAGAGAGAGAGAAAAGAGGGGAGAGGGGGGAAAAAGGGGGGAGAGGGGGGAGAAGCATCCCTCTCTGTTTCGTCTTATCCTACTCCTTTTCCCGCTTTTCTCCCAAATTCCCCCCACCCACTCCCTTACTTTCTCTTTCTGCCTTTTTTATCTGAAAATCCCCTTTTACTTACTCTTTTCCCTGTCGACCCTTCCCCAAAACCCCCCAATGCCCGTGCCCCAATCCCTCCCCCCACCCCCCCCCCTGTGTCTGGAATCATTCCCCAAAACATTTGGTCTTTTTCTCGAATTCATACCCTTTCTCTTTCTTGTCCCAAAAAACCCCTCCGTTTCTTGCCTACTCGAAACGCTCCCCCCACTTCTGCCCCGTGTCCTGAAAGCCTTTCTAATCATTTTATCCCGTTTTCACTCAGGGCCCTCCCCTTTACTCTGCCTGGGGTTTCACAATTCCCCCCCCCCTCCCCTCGGCCCTTGTCTGTGAAAACCTCCCCCCATTCCCCTCTGCCTGTGGCGCCTCCCCTTCACCTTTCCCGTGTCCCGGGAATTCCTCCCCTTCACCCTCCCGGACGTCCGCCCTTTTACTCTGCCTGTGTCTGTGAATCCCCCCCCCATCACTCTTTCCTGTTTTCTGTCCTCCCCTTCACTTGCCCCTTTTTCTGTCCCTCCCCTTTCACTCTTTCCTGGCTGTGAATAACCCCCCCCTTCAATCTGCCTTGTTTTGTGAAAACCCCTTTACTCTGCCGGGGTCTGTGAAACCTCCCCTTTAAAATCTGCCTGTGTCCTTTTGGGAAAAAACCCCCTTTACTCTCCTGTGTCTGTTAATCCCTCCCCCTTTTTTTTTTGAGTGGGGTTGCCCCCCCCCTTTACTCTGCCTGGCTGTGAATTCCTCCCCCTTCACTCCTTGGCCCGTTTTCTGTGAAATACCCCCCCCCCCCCTTTTTCTCTGCCTGTGGGCTGTGAATCCCTCCCCCCCCTCTGCCTGGTTGTTTTAAACCCTCCCTTTTACCCTCCTGTGTCTTGAATCCCTCCCCTTTACTCGGCCCCTTGTCTGTGAAACCCCCTTTACTCTGGCCCTTTTTCTGTGAATCCCTTTCCCCATACTCGGCCTGGTCTGTGAAACCCTCCCCTTTTTCTCTGCCTGTGTCTGTGAAACCTCCCCTTTACTTGCCCCGTGTCGGTGATTCCCCCCTTCACTTGCGCCGTTGGGTCCTATATTATATAAATTTTTTAAATTTTATATTATATAATTTTTTTAAAATTTTTAAATTTTTATATTTTGTTTTTAAAAAAACCCAAAAAGCCCAAATGATTTTTTTAAAAAGGGCCCCCCCTTGGGGGCAAACATTTTTCAATTTATGTTAAAAAAGGGAAAGGGGAAAAACCGAGGTTAAAACTCTACAAAATTTTTTTTCGGCTTGCTGCCTGTCATCAGGAACCTGAAGACAGCGCAGCAAGCTCGAAAAAAATTTGTAGAGTTTTAACCTCGAGTTTTAACCTTCCTTTTTAACATCATTGACAGATATATATATATATATATATATATATATATGATGGTAGTCCTTCGGATCCGAAGATGACGTTAGCGTTTCTGCAACTCATCGATGTACGCGGAGGTGGCTCTGCAGCCCCAATCTGGAGGCGCAGAGTCTGGAACAGTGGGGGCACTGGAAGTCCGTTGTCGTGATCACTGCTGCTGCTGCTCTGTGCGTTGATCCCTGGCGGCAGTCAGCTTTTGGCGTCGAGTACTTTCGAAGTTGGTAGCGGCTTTGTGAATTGTGGCCCGCCACAGAGGTCGGTCACTGGCGCACTCCTCTAGTTTTTTTGGTTTGAGTTCGCACCACTGGAGGTTTGATTTGACCGAGTCCTTGTACCGTTTCTTTGGGCGTCCTTGGTTTCTCTTGCCTTGCAGAAGCTCTCCATACAGCAGTCGCCTTGGCATACGGTGCTCTTCCATACGGATGACATGCCCCACCCATCGAAGCTGGCCTTGATGAGCATGGACTCGATACTTGTAGTGTGAGCACGGTCCAGGACCTCGAGGTTGGAAACACGGTCCTGCCAATGGATTCCGAGTATGGAGCGAAGAGCTCGCATGTGGAAGTTCTCCAGCTTCTTGACGTGTCTGCGGTACAGTGTCCAAGATTCGCACCCATAGAGGAGAGAGGGCAAGACCACTGCGTTGTAAACTCTCAGTTTTGTGGTCAGCCGAATGTTGTGTTGACTAAGCACTCTGTTGCGGAGTCTTCCCAGCGCCTGGCTTGCTTTGCTGATTCGGGCATCAACTTCCCTGTCCAGGGAGCCATCACAGGAGATGGTGCTTCCTAGATATCTGAAATGTTCAACGTTCGCAAGCTGGGAGTCGTCATGACGATGGTGGGTGCCGAGGGGTTGGTGTTTGGTGCGGGTTGGTGAAGCACCTCAGTCTTGCCGAGGCTGATTGTCAGGCCGAAGAGCTTTGAAGCATCGGAGAAGCGGTCAAGCATCGTTTGCAGATCGGATTCTGCATGGGCCACCAGTGCGCAGTCATCGGCAAAGAGGACTTCTTGAAGGAGATCTTTGATGCTCTTTGTCTTGGCAGTGAGGCGACGAAGGTCAAAGAGGGAGCCGTCCAGACGATAGCGGAAGTAGACTCCCTTCTCCAGGTCTTGGACAGCGTGGGACAGCATGCAGGTGAAGAAGACGTTGAAGAGGACCGGAGCTAAGACACAGCCCTGCTTCACGCCATTGCTGATCTCGAAGGCTTCCGTCACGTTTCCACTGGAGAGGACCTGGCCGGTCATGCCTTCATGGAAGAGCTTGATCATTTTCACAAACTTTGGTGGGCATCCAATGCGCTCGAGGACTGTCCAAAGAGCTTCCCTGTTGACCGTGTCAAAGGCCTTGGTCAGGTCAATGAAAACAGAGTATAGGGGCATGTTTTGTTCGATACACTTCTCCTGAAGCTGTCTGACAGCAAAAATCATGTCGACAGTGCTTCTGCCGGGTCTGAAGCCGCACTGCGCCTCGGGGAGGTTCTGCTCGGAAACAGTGATGAGTCTGTTGAGGATGACTCTGGCGAAGATCTTTCCAGCAATGGAGAGTAGCGAGATGCCCTGTAGTTCCCACAGTCGGCTTTGCTTCCCTTGTTCTTGTAGAGGGAGACAATCAGGGCGTCGCGGAAGTCATCTGGCATCTTTTCCTCCTGCCAGATACTCCGCAGGACATCGTGAAAGGCTTTTAGGGCGTTGGGGCCTGCCGCCTTGTAGATCTCAGCAGGTATTCCGTCCTTTCCTGATGCTCTACCGGAGCTCGTCTGGAGGATTGCTTTCTGGATCTCTGCAATGGTGGGGGGTACTGCAAGTGTGTCTTGTATTGGCTGCTGAGGGATCTGGTTCAAGGCATCCGAGTCGACTGACGAGGGCCTGTTGAGCAGGTTGCTGAAGTGTTCTTGCCAGCGCTTGCTTAGTCCTTCTTGGTCCTTGATCAGGGTTGCGCCGTCGGAGGACAGTAGCGGGGAGCAGCCTGATGCTGAGGGTCCGAAGACTGTCTTCAACGAGCCAAAGAATTTTTTGGCGTTGTGAGAGTCGGCGTAGCCTTGGACTTCAGTCGCTTTGTCCTGCCACCACTGGTCCCGCATCAGACGTAGGTCGGTCTGCACTTTGGCCTGGAGAGTCTTGAATCTCTCGCGTTTGGAGACGGACGATGGGTCATTCTGCCACTCGATGTAAGACTTGTTCTTCGCATGGAGGGCTTCTTTGATCTTCTCATCGTTCTCGTCAAACCAGTCTTCATGGCTCTGATTTTATATATATATATATATATATTAATTAAAACAAGTAAAAAGAGGAATCTTAAAACTATCTACAAATTTGTTTCGAGCGCGTTGCGCTGTCATCAGGATATGATGACAGCGCAACGCGCTCGAAACAAAATTTGTAGATAGTTTTAAGATTCCTCTTTTTACTTGTTTTAATTAATGTTGCTCCCCAAGGGGTTGAGCACTTAAAAAAATTGTTTTAGGCACTTAAATATACTGATATATATATATAAGTATATATGTGTGTATATATATATATATATAAGTATATATGTGTATATATATATATATACACAAACTAATAAATTCCAAGGATAAGTACCGAGCACCGTTCCAGCAACTTACAGAGCAGCTTGGTGTTGCAATGACTGCAAGAAATATTGATTATAAACAAAGCTTGCTCTTATGTCTTAGATTGAAGAAATAGGGGGAGATACGCATTCATATCTGCAGTGGTGTATATTAATAATATATATATATATATATATATATAATATAATATATATAATTGTCACGACGACCCCTGGAGGTCTGCCCTGACAGGATCGGTCCTAGGTGGGAAGTGAAGGAGTGACTGACCTCACACGCCCCGCAAGAGACCACACAAAAGATACGATACAA
>CM031616.1:52653456-52658456 GCA_018398815.1 Conus ventricosus
TTCTCATTTCATTTGATTCCTCTATGATTACATGACCGCTTTGCTTTTCTTTGATTTCTTACATAATTGATTTCACTGCATGTTGTAGTCCCTACTCAGGCGAGGACTGGATGTAAAAAAGCACGTTAGTGCTTATCTATTATCCTCGTAAATAAGAATTTTGTCTTGTCTTGTCTTGTCTTGTCTTCTCTCTCTCTCTCTCTCTTCTCTCTCTCTCTCTCTCTCTCTCTCTCTCTCTCTCTCTCTCTCTCTCCTCTCTCTCTCTCCTCTCTCTCTCTCTCTCTCTCTCTCCAAGGGTTACAGACATTTGTAACATTTGTAGCATACAGGTTTGTCGTGTGGTTACAATGAAGGCATTGAGTGTAGTCCAAGCTGCCGAGCTTTCCGGCACAGAGGTGTTGATTGTGGGTGCCAAGATCGACTGACGTCATAGTAATTAGGCATACCAGCGACAGCTTTGCTGAACATAAACTTTACATGAATCAGAGAATGCTACCTGCTGTGACTGGATCACGTAATATGTGAATTTTACAGAAATAATTGCATACAAACAGGTCTTTATTAAAATTAAAATGTGTGTGTGTGTGTGTGTGTGTGTGTGTGTGTGTGTGTGTGTGTGTGTGTGTGTGTGTGTTGTGTGCATGTGTGTGTGTGCGTGTGTGTGTGTGTGTGTGTGTGTGTGTGTGTGTGTGTGTGTGTGTGTGTAAAAGGTAACAGCGAAGTAAGTTTAAAAACATGCTTACCGCAGTCATACACACACACACACACACACACACACACACACACACACACACACACACACACACACACACACACACACACACACACACACACACACACACACGCATGCACACGCACATGCATACAGCACACGCATACTACTTTTTAAGGTTCGTTGTTTGTTTGGGTTTTTCTCCTTTTTTATTGTCCTACATGAAAAAAGACTGACAGCGGGCAAGTCATAATTTAATATTTTGCTGTTGGTTACGTTCGCATGGTGTGGCCCAGTTTCCTAAACGTTTAATTTCACGTCAGACGCAAATAAAATTGCTGGTGGAACTTTCTCTTCAAAACTCACCCTCTCCGAAACCTGGACAAACGAAGATTGATTGATGTCCGTCCAGGAAACTGAACACAGCTAAGCGGCTGGAACTTTTTGGAAACAACATGTCACCCCGATCAGCAGATGGAGAGAACACTGGGAAACTTCCGCTGATTGGAGGACATGTCACCCCGATCAGCAGATGGAGAGAACACTGGGAAACTTCCGCTGATTGGAGGACATTAGTCACCCCGATCAGCAGATGGAGAGAACACTGGGAAACTTCCGCTGATTGGAGGACATTTTCTATGATGTGTTCACTGCAGGAAAAGGTACTGAGTGGACATGTACTAAACTGTCTCGTCGACACCTTAAAAAAACTATTCAAAGTTTGAAAATAAACGTTTGAAAATGATACTGACAGGGCCACCAAAATGAAGGCAAGAAACATTAGAAAGTAACGAGATTCATCTGTATGTAGGACAAGGAAAGCAACACAAAACAACAACAACAACAAAACAAAACAAAACAAGGAAAGCAACGCAAAACAACAACAACAAAACAACAACAACAACACAACAACAAAACAACAACAAAACAAAACAAGACAAGGAAAGCAACACAAAACAAAACAAGAAGGAGGATCAACACAAAACAAAACAAAACAAGAAGGAGGATCAACACAAAACAAAACAAAACAAGAAGGAGGATATGAATATAATGGGGGGAAAGCAAGTGCAGGTGAACAAGTCCTCATTCTCTATGAAAATGGCTTAACAATGATTTCACAGAGTACGGGGAAGGAGGGTGGGGGTAGCGGAGAGATGGGATGGAAAAGAGGGTGGTTCAGTGTTAGTGCTGAATCCCACTCTGGCACCATGGCAGAACCTTTGTGATCACAACGTCTGTCAGCCGTGACACTCCATCTACGCATGGTGTCTTATACAGAACACCGCCCTTTGTTCTACTTTATTCTCATAACTACGAGGTGGTGTTCAGCGGTGCCTGGTCTGATGCAACAAACGCAGGAGACTACCTGCTAACCCCACACTGACGACAGTAAATGGTTTGTGGCAGAGCAAGGCTGAATGAACTCTCCCTCCTGAAGGGCGCCATCACATCCGACCGACGACAGTCCCAATGAACTCGTCGGTACCGGTGACCCCGACAGAACCTCACGAAGAGTATAAAACGTGGCAAGAAAATCAAAACTGAGATCACCATGAGAGCAGGACATGAAAGGCCACAGAACTGGAAACTTTGTCATGCTGAAGGATGAGGATGAGGATGAAGAAGAGGATGCTACGGATTTCCATTTAGGTCAAACACTACATGGCAGGGCTATATTCCACGCTTACTTTCATAACATATCCCGGCCCTAGAAATACAGGCACCTGCAGTGTTGGTCAGGAAATCTGAGCAGCACTCTCCACGCAGTGGATGAAACTCGACCCTGTGGTCCAAGTCTTCCCAGTTGAAGCCGAACGCAATTGTTAGACTTGGAATGATCTCATCTTGACAGACCTACAGACGCAATACACTGATTCTGAATGATCTCATCTTGACAGACCTACAGACGTAATACACTGACTTTGAATGATCTCATCTTGACAGACCTACAGACGTAATACACTGATTCTGAATGATCTCATCTTGACAGACCTACAGACGTAATACACTGACTTTGAATTATCTCATCTCTACAGACCTACAGACATAATACACTGACTTCGAGAAGCTTCCAAACTTTGTTCGTCGCGTGCTAGTTCTGCACTGAATAAGCAGAACAATGGGTGTGTTCTGCATATAACGAAGCAGACACGAACATGAAGTGAGGAAGGAAGGGCGTCCTGATCATGGTTCTGCAAACTGGATTAGAGTCACGGGTCACATACCAAAACAGTAGAACCCTTCAGCTCATATCTTGTTTTTAGGTAGGACTTTTTTTGGAGAAGACGGTTGAAGAATTGCAGACGAGCTTTTCAGACAATATGCGTTCTATACGGTAACATTTTTTCTTTCATATCCTCTCAATTGTTTCCTAATAATGACATAAGGCCATTATCATCATCATCATCATCATCATCATCATCATCATCATCATCTTCATCATCATCATCATCATCATCATCATCATCATCATCGTTGTTGTTGTTAATGTTGTTGTTGTCGTCGTCATAATCATTGTTGTTGTTGTTGTCGTTGTTGTTTTGTTGTTATCACATGTGTCTTCTTCCCTTCAACCTTAGTTCTGTTCCCTAGTTTCAGTTGGTCACACCAGTCCACATGAGTTGGTCACACCAGTCCACATGAGTTGGTCACAGCAGTCCACATGAGTTGGTCACAGCAGTCCACATGAGTTGGTCACACCAGTCCACATGAGTTGGTCACACCAGTCCACATGAGTTGGTCACAGCAGTCCACATGAGTTGGTCACAGCAGTCCACATGAGTTGGTCACACCAGTCCACATGAGTTGGTCACACCAGTCCACATGAGTTGGTCACAGCAGTCCACATGAGTTGGTCACAGCAGTCCACATGAGTTGGTCACAGCAGTCCACATGAGTTGGTCACACCAGTCCACATGAGTTGGTCACACCAGTCCACATGAGTTGGTCACAGCAGTCCACATGAGTTGGTCACACCAGTCCACATGAGTTGGTCACACCAGTCCACATGAGTTGGTCACACCAGTCCACATGAGTTGGTCACACCAGTCCACATGTCGCACCCAGATCGAAGAGAGCAGTGGCTGTCTGTTCGTCCTTTTTTTCACTGTTTCAAATGTTATTGGTCCCGCCTGAAGAGAAACCTATAGGTCGAAACGCATTGTGTTTGTAATTGCTTGTTTGTTTGTTTCCTTCGTCTGGTGCCCGGTAATTCTGGTGTGTGTGTGTGTGTGTGTGTGTGTGTGTGTGTGTGTGTGTGTGTGTGTGTGTGTGTGTGTGTGTGTGTGTGTTTCCTCCTAAAGGAAATACACTTCAAGTGCAGACTTCGTAGAGGTTGGCAATCCTTATCATTTTTTTTAAAAACAGAACATAGATAAGAATGCCATTAGTTTGAAAGGAACCTGAAATAAGAATCAACGGAGAAAGAAAAGTGATGCCATCAGTATGTAACAAAATGCCGTGCCAGATCCCACCCATCAGTATGTAACAAAATGCCGTGCCAGATCCCACCCATCAGTATGTAAAAAAAAATGCCGTGCCAGATCCCACCCATCAGTATGTAACAAAATGCCGTGCCAGATCCCATCCATCAGTATGTAACAAAATGCCGTGCCAGATCCCATCCATCAGTATGTAACAAAATGCCGTGCCAGATCCCACCCATCAGTATGTAACAAAATGCCGTGCCAGATCCCATCCATCAGTATGTAACAAAATGCCGTGCCAGATCCCATCCATCAGTATGTAACAAAATGCCGTGCCAGATCCCATCCATCAGTATGTAACAAAATGCCGTGCCAGATCCCACCCATCAGTATGTAACAAAATGCCGTGCCAGATCCCACCCATCAGTATGTAACAAAATGCCGTGCCAGATCCCATCCATCAGTATGTAACAAAATGCCGTGCCAGATCCCATCCATCAGTATGTAACAAAATGCCGTGCCAGATCCCATCCATCAGTATGTAACAAAATGCCGTGCCAGATCCCACCCATCAGTATGTAACAAAATGCCGTGCCAGATCCCATCCATCAGTATGTAACAAAATGCCGTGCCAGATCCCATCCATCAGTATGTAACAAAATGCCGTGCCAGATCCCATCCATCAGTATGTAACAAAATGCCGTGCCAGATCCCACCCATCAGTATGTAACAAAATGCCGTGCCAGATCCCATCCATCAGTATGTAACAAAATGCTGTGCCAGATCCCATCCATCAGTATGTAACAAAATGCCGTGCCAGATCCCATCCATCAGTATGTAACAAAATGCCGTGCAGATCCCAC
>CM031616.1:52668456-52684136 GCA_018398815.1 Conus ventricosus
TTGTGTGGCTTGTGGTGGCGGTTGCACTTGGGTGTAGTTCAGCCTCAACTTCGGTTTGTGCTTTCTCTCTCTTCTCATTCTAATTCGCCACCGGCCCGTGCTATTCATCCTGCAGGTTCACGGGTGGTCAGTGACTTTCTCTCGAACTTTCTGTCTATCGGGCTTCTCGCCTGTCTTTTTCACCCCCCTGCTCGCTCGTGCTTCATTTCTTTTATTTTGTAAGTATGCTCACTCTGTGACGTTAGGGTGGCATGTTGGACGCCATTGCTGAGGGAGGTTAGCTCTTCACTCGAGCGGAAGATGTCTCTGGAGCGCCTGCTCCAGTCTTGGTTCTTCACCGTATCATCGGAAAGTACGTCAGTACTTTAAATTCTGCAGTCGGCCCCTTGTAGGAGAGGGATCACTTCTTCTGTTTCCGCATTCTTCGCCTCTGTCCTCTCGACTGGAACACGAGGGTAGAGAGAGTCGTTTTGACCGCCCCTCTTTCTGGGGTCACCCTACGGGTAGCTGGTAAGCATCAGGTTCGTGGTTTGTTTGTTTTGGTTTGTTGGTGTTAAGCCGGCTTAGTCGTCTCTTTTGCGACACTTTTTTTTTGTTTTCCGAAATTGTAAGAGAAATATTGTGTGAGACCTGTTCTCTGGTTAATTTCAATCTTTTAAAACTGGCCTATTCTAAATTATTTCAAAATTCTTTCTCTGTTTATGCATTCTGGTGATGCGGTAGTCGGTTGGGATGGAGAGAACCTGGTGACTTCAGGGTTGGAACTTGCTGGGCTCTCGCTTCGTCCGCCCCTGTCACGTTCGCCGGACTCGTATCCTTCGGCCACCGTCTGTTTGTTAGTGTGCAAGGAGAACGAGTTAGTTTTATGTTTCGCGAGCGTGCGTACGCATGATTTGTCGTTCGGAATGCGTGGTTGGTGATATGTTTTATTTTTGGGGGAAAAGAAAAAATGTGTTTATAAAATGTGACAATTATGCCATTGAATTATTATTTGCAAATGTGCGTGGCGTGATGAAGCGATGGTCGCTTTGTGTTGATTTATTTCCTAAGGAAGGGAAAATGTTAAGCATGAGTGAGCGAAGGATGAAGATGCTTCATATTTGTCTTTATAACCTGTTGATTTAATGCAGTCTTTTACCTGATCGTGTGAGAAGACCCTAGGTGTCACATCACCTGATTCGAATTGGTTTACTGTGGTGCCGGTTTAGTAGACTTTCCCTCGCCCATCATTGCGGTGGCTGTTAAGATTTGAGGACAGCATGGGTCAGACTGTACTGACAGCGGGGGGTTCCAGTACCCTTCTTCCGTTCCTCCTTCCTCTTTCCTCACTCCCGTCTCCTCTTCCTCCAGCTACGTTTCCCCCCCCCCCCCCCCTTTCGGGGGGCTTCACCCGGAGTACGGACTGGTTGGTTGGCAACGTGCGGCGATGAGGCCACGCTCTGGCTGAGGACCACCTGACTGGATGGTGCCCGTGCTGGTTGAGGCCACGCTCTGGCTGAGACACGGCTGGATGGTTGCCACGTGCTGGTTGAGGCCACGCTCTGGCTGAGACCACGGACTGGATGGTGCCACGTGCTGGTTTGACGGCCACATCTTGGCTGGGAGCGCGGCTGCGCATGGTGCCACGCGCTGGTCGAGGTGCACGCCCTGAGTCGGACCGCGGGACTGTAGAGGAGCCGCCGTCTTGACTGGCCGGCCCTGACCCCGTCCAGGACCTCCAGTAACAGCCGCCCACGTTCCCCCCCCCCCCCCTCACTCCACCTCCGGGACACGCTCTTCACTGCTGTTGTGAGTCGAGGGTGTCGGCTCTTGAGCGACTCCCTGCGTGAACCGACCGGTTCGGAGCAACCTAGTGGCAGGGTGCTCCAGTAGACTTGACCAGAGGCAGGGGTGTGAGGACGCACTCCATGGTGTTAGAAGGGATCGATGCTGGGAATTGTTCTTTATAATTGTGTATATTGTCATATGTGTTGGAATGCGGTAATTGTGATTGTGTACGTCGTAGCCAAGTGGTCGTATGGTGAAATGTTTATTTACTAATCGTGCAAGTTGTGGGTGTTGGAGTGGCTTGACTTGTGATTGTGCATGTTAGGGTGGTACGTTGAGTGCTTGAATTGTGATTGTGATGTTGTGTGTGTTGGAATGCTTATTTTGCTGGTGTGAATAAATGGGTGTTGTATCGTATTCTTTAGTGTGTGGTCTCTTGCGGGGGTGCGTCGTGAGGTCTCTGTCACTCCCTTTCACTCCGCACATAGACCGATCCTGTAAGGGCGACTCCAGGGGTCGGTCGCGTGACAATTGTGGGGGCTGTCCGGGATGTGAAGGGATCTGGCGGTCTCTCTCGTTTCGCGGAGTAATGACGTAGTTGTACTCTGTTTAGTATTGTCTGTTTATATAAGGTTTAGTCTCAGTTTGTGTGTTTGTTCGCCTCTGGGTGGGTTGGCTGGGTGGCTCTAGCGTGAGGGAGTCTTTTTGTGGCCGAGGGGGAACATCGGTGTGACTCGGGAGTCGAGGGAGACCGAGGGGAGTCGACCGCGTCCAGACTCCTTCCGCCGGGTACCTCACGCAGGGACGGCCGTAATTCTTTGCCCTTTCTGTTGCCGCTCAGTCTTCCATTCCTGTTTGTATTTAGCCTGTTCTTGTTGTTTTTTTTTTTTCCTATACCGGGTTATTGAGTACAGGGGGGGTTGTTATCGGACGTTAGTATCCCTTTGTTTTTTCCTCTCTCCGGATGTCCGTCTGCCAGTTTGTTTGTTTTTTGTTTTTGTTTTTTTTTTTTCCGGCCCAAGTGCCCCACCGCACTGTTGCCGTGCTGTGGAGCGCTGGTGTGGCCAGAGTGGGGCAGCCGGGACATAGTTTTTGTTTTGTTTTTTTTTCGGTGAGCCCACCGCATGTTGCTCGTGTTGTTAGAGCGCGGTGTTTGCCAGAGTGGGAGCAGCCGGAAACTTGTCGCACCCACGCACACACACATCATACACACATATACACACACCCCTAAAATACTTTGTTTTTCAATGGAATTGTCTTTCCCCTGGATTTGATAACTGTAGGCATATTGTTGTCTTGGGCAACGTCCGGTTGCATGGTGGTATGGCTACGCGGGCGTCGAAGAAGAAGGTATTCAAAATGTTACTGTAGTCCTACTATTTGTACACGTTACTTCGACTACGGTAACTTCTACTTATTTCAGTGCTGTGCAGGTAGTCAGTGAGTACTTTTACTACCTCTCGCTGGGTGGTCTCCTGATCGAGACTCGACTGGCACTTCGCTCGGAAGCGCCAGAGCATAGCGAAGCACTATTGGGCTTCTGTTGAAGTCGCAGAAGAAAAACCAAAGCCCCTATTCTCCATGCTCCTCGTTACAAGGGAGTATGCCCGGGGGACTTTCCTCATGGGAAGGTCGCGACCCAAGGGGACGGGTCGACGGGTCATCCTCCAGTGTCTGGAGTGGTGAATCCTTCCTGGACAATCACCTCTGTCCTGGTTCCAAGAGCAGCAACGACGAGAGGATGCTTCCAGGCAGGAAGCCTCTCCGTAGGGAAGAGGCGGTTAGCAGGCAACCCTTCTAAGGAAGGAGGTGGCTCAGCGTAGGGAAGAGGCGCTAGGCAGGAAATCTGCGAAGGGAGGGTTGGTAGGATAGAGGCTCTGCGCAGAGAGGAGGACATGACAGACAGGAGATTCTGCATAGGGAAGAGGCTATGCTGACGCAGAGAAGAGGCTGCCCGACAGGAGGCCCCTCGTAAGGAAGAGGCCTGCTCAGCGTAGGGAGGAGGCTGACAGACAGGAGGTTCAGCGTGGGAGAGGCTGTTCAGCGTAGGGAAGAGGCTGCTCAAGCGTAGGGGGAAGAGGGCTGCCCTCCGTAGGGAGAATAGACGGATGGAGGCTCTGCGTGGGGGGAGTATGGAACAAACTGCTTTCGCGGTTCTCCCACATCTGTAAGTCGCAGGGGGTTAATCACCTAAGGCAGCGGGATAGAGTTAGAGGCCCAAAGTAATAGTGGAAGCTTCTCAGAGTCAGACCTAGTGAGGACATGATATGTTCCTAGAGTAGTTTGTGAGTACAGAGGTTGCTAGTTCATACCATTTGTGCCTCTGAGGAAGAGACTAAAGGCTAGGAACCTTTTTTCTGGGAGTCTCTGGTGCTGCAAGGGAGTGTGTGCTCACTCTAAAACGAAGGTTGCGTCTTATGCAGACATGCAGTTGTGCTCTGCGTTAAGCGTTTCCACCCTTACCCCAGAGACGTACAGGAGGAAGGTTTCAGGTCCATGAAGAAGAATAACGACGAGACCTTCGTGCAGTTTGGTGATAGGCTGCGCAAAATACGCTAGGGGTATTGGCGTCAGTTGGCTAGTTGGAGCTGGAGGATTGATTCCTCATGAAACAGCTCACCAAACACTGTTGTCCCAGAGTTGAGGAATCAGGATACGGCGAGACAGCACCTAGGATTCGCGGTCTGCGATTCACACGCTGAGGTGTTTGCTGAAGTCGCCGGGCTTTGCGGCATCGTCCCAGATACGGAGAGGTAGCCCCACAGGAAATTTAGTGGCAGGTAAAGGACACCGACAACTGCTAGCGGGTGTGAACAAGGCAGGGCAGTTCATCGGGAATTTCAGCGCCACGACCTATGTTTCTTTGTGGGCGTCCTGGCATATTAGGAATTAGATTGTCCTAAAGCGCTGGTAGTCGTGTGGGTGGTCCCTTGTCCCACGCCCTCGTGCCGCTCGGCTTACGTGGGTTCCATCCCAGCTTCTGGTGATTCAGAGTGCCCAGTGTTTCTCTCGTGTTGGTTCCTCCTTGGTCGAACACCATCAGGGATTCGGAGCATCAAGATCTTTGTGGATAAGAATTTGGTTTCCCTGAGGCCCGGCGGGCGTAGTTTATGAGTGTGCGGGTTGGAGCGCTGGTTTTACCCTCCACCCGGCCTTCTGTACTTATTCCTATCTCCACCCTACTTCTGGCCCCCCCCCCCCCCCCCCCCTCTGGCGAAGTATGGGCCCTATGCGGTGGAGCGACTATTGTATTCCTTCTCATAGGGAATACTGTCACCTTTGCTGACGGAACGCAGTCAGTCCGGGGGGTCGTCGGATCTGGCCCGTACAGGCGTGTGTGGGAGTCACCACACGCGCCAAAGCTATGATGCAGGAACAGGAATTGCGTCCCGTTTCTCCAGCCGATCTCTGACGAGGTTCATGGCCAGGGCCGATCCTGCTACCATGGTCCGCTTCAGGCCAGGGACTTGGATGTCCAACGCCCTGCCGACAACTGGTAGGTTCGTCCCTGCTCTGTCTGCCCGGACACGCTAAGGCGAGCTCAAGCTCCACAAGGTGATCCTTTTTAGGGGTTTCATCAGGCAGATCGTGTGGCCAAGCAGCTTGTTGTTCCCCAAAGTTGAGGAGTCTGTTCTTCCGGCAGGCCACGATTCCCCTGGCAGGTCCATATGGGCTCAAGCGGACTCTCGAGCGAGGTAAGACCAGGACTTCTTCTGGCCAGGGATGACTCGCAGGTTAGGGCAGTAAGCCGCAGTTGCGATGTCTGCCAACGGACAACGCATAAGGGTCGCTTTGATAGTTGTTCCCTTAGGGTCAGTGCCTCTGGTTGGGGAGGCCATTCAGCAAGGTCGGTTTGTTCGACCTGGTGGGACCCATTAAGCCACTATACGATCGCGGGTCACCGCAACATCTTGTTGTGAGTGGGGGACTCGCGACTCGGTATCCAGAGGCTGACCCGCTTCGGGACTATCGACGCCCCTATGTAGCTGAAGCTCCTTGGCAGATATGGACGCGCATGGCGTGCCCACGAAGATCCTTTCGGACCCAGGTGGGTGGGGACCCCCCCCCCCCCCCCCCCACCCCCCCCCCCCCCCCCGTCACCCCCCCCCCCCCCCCCCCACCCTACCCCCACCCCAGACCCCCCCCCCCCCACCCCCCCCCCCCCGCCCTCCCTCCCATCCGCACCCCCCAGGCCCCTCCCCCACCCCCGTTATACCCCCTCCCCCCCCCCGCCCCCCCCCCCCATCCCCACCCCCCCCCCCCCCACCCCCCTCCCCACCCAGGCCCCCCCCCCACAGTACACCCCCCCCCCCCCACACCCGTCCAAACCCCCACACCCCACCCCCCCCCCCCCACCCAGCCCCCCCACCACCCATCCCCCCCCGCCCCCCCCCCCTCCACCAGCCCCCCCCCCCCCCCCCACCACCCCAGTTAGTCCCTCCCCCCCCCCCCCCCTCCCCCCCCCCATCCCCCCCCGCCCCCCACCCCCAGTTTCTGTTCGAAGTCATGCAGGAGGTTAACACTCTGCTCAAATTTTCACTAGGAAACAACGTCAACCCTATCATGCGCAGGCCAAATGGCCTTGTCGAGCGTTTTCAACGGGAGATGAAGCTGATGTTGCGTCGCCTTTGTGCAGAGGCAACCTCGGGAGTGGGATCGCTTCCTTCCTGGCTGTACTGTTCGCCTAAGGGAGGTTCCACAGGAAAGCATGCGGTTTTCCCCATTTGAACTCCTGTATGGCAGAAAAGTGCGGAAGGGACCACCAACATCCTGAAGCAGATGTGGACCCACGATGATGTGGAGCCTTCTGTCAAGGAGGAGAGTCGATATTTTCGTGGTCGATTTCTACGTAATCCGAATCGCGACCACTTGCAGCTTGCTCAGCAACACTTGCAGTCGGCAAGACCAAACTACAAGGCTTTGTATGACCGACGCAGTTGTGAACGGTTGGTTTGAAGCCAGGGTGATGAGGTGTTGCTTCTCCTTCCCCAAAAGAAGAACAAGCTGCAGCTTGCTTGGCAGGGTTCCGTTGTGGTCTGCAGTCGGCGGTGGGTGGACTGGGACTACCGGAATTGTCGTGCGGGGGAAGGAACGCCTGATATCACGCCACCTCCTGAAAGGGTACGGCGACGGACTCCGGGGCCAGGCGGTTCACCCCTGTCGTTGTGGAGAGTGGCGCTTGAGCATGGCCGTTGTCGGTCGGCTCAGGACATCCCACCGTTCCTCTCGTCGAGGAAAGAGTCGGTGGCAGGGATGTTTGCTTCTGTTCTAACCTCTCCTCAGCACAGACTGACCAACTGCCGGCTTGTGCCAGGAGTTCCGGACGTGCTCACAGCAGATCGGCCCCTGCACAGCTACCCTTGGCGAATGTCACTGGCATTGACCACCGAGACCCCAATTAGGGCCCCCCTCCCCCCCTCCCCCCCCTCCCCCCCACCCCCAACACCCCCCCCCCGTCACCTCTGCTCACTCTCAGGCGTCTGTCATCCAGCAGGGGAGGTGCAGGCCATGTTGGAGGTTGGGGGGTCATTTTGAACGTGCGAGTTTCCGTATTTCATCCCCACCTTCTGGTAAAAGAAGAAGGATAGGCAAGATGAGGTTCTGCGTCGATTTTCGTCGGCGGAATAAGGTTCTCCTTGTTTGATGCTGGTTTAACCTATTGCCTGATGTCGACTCCTAATCTTTCGCTAGCTGAGTCGGGCCCAACTATTTCTCTAAGTTCGATCTCCGCAAAGGGATACTGGCAGATTCCCATGCGCAGAGTGGACCTAACCCAAAACGGGCATTCACGACGCCTGGGGCTCTGATGGACCGTTCAGTGGAATCGTGATGCCTTTTGGCCTCAAAACTGCTGGGGTGCAATTTTTCAGTCGGTCATGCGACAATTGCTTCTCCCGCTCGATACGCCAGTTCTGAATGCAATTTCATGGGACGACCTGCTACTCAGCTCAGGAGATTGTGAGCTCGCACGTTTTCGTCCTCCGTCGTCTGTTCCTTCGTCTGCGCGTGGTTCAGATGTCGGCTCGGTCCTTCAAATGTCAGACTTGGTCAGGACGAGATTTCCTTTCTGGGGCATCATTTGCGGCGGGGTTTGATTGCTCCTGAGGAGGACAGGTGACCATAGTTGCGGTGCCATATCCTGGTACCAAAAAGGGAATTGCGGTCATTCCTTGGACGTGCGGATACTACCGCAAGTTCATCCAGGACTTGCAAAGGTGCCTTTGCCCCTCTCTGGACAGACGAAGGGGAAGAAGCCAGAAACGTTGAATTTGGGGAGAGTTGCCCAACAGGCTTTTGACGCCTTGAAGACGGCCCTCACTACTCGCCACGTCCTGGCTTCCCGATCCTGTCTCCCTTTTGTCCTGCGGACTTGATGCTTCTGCGGTGGGGATTGGGGCTGGTGTTTGCTACAGATCAGGGGAAGGGACTTCCAACCCGCTAGCTTATGGAGCAAAAAATCACTGAACGCCGAGACTAGGTACCACCCGATTGAACAAGAGTGGTTAGCAGTGTGTGGGGCATCAGGAAGGTTTTATCCCTACTTTGTACGGCGTGAGTTTGTGCTGGAGAGCGATTTCATCATCCTCTCCACAGTTCCTGGGACCGGATCCCGGCCGTCAGTTCGTCGACCCATGGGTTGGGCAGTGGAGCTGCAGAGTCATGCGCTCACTTTCCGTCATATCATGGGTCCTGTAATACGGTTGCTGACTATCTTTAGCCGACGTCCGTAGTTAGCAACATTGGGAAATCAGTCAGAGGGACACCTCCCCGCAACCAGGGTTATATCCCCTTTTGGGTTCTCTGTATTAGGTTTGTTAGTGACAGTTTTCACTTTCAGTGTTGTTAACGGGTGAGAATCATCAGTGGTTCGGATTGTTTACTTTATGGTTGGAAGGTTTGACTTAGTTGTTTGATAAATGTATAGTTAGGTATTATGTATTCCTCCGGTGTGATTCTATCGTGGAATGTTTGTATTGGATTTGTCGTACTCTGTCGATTCACAGAGAGTTGGTTCGGTCCCATTGTTGTGAAATTTGCACATGCGTCAAGGTTCAAAGGAGCACTGTATCTAGAGAAACAGATGCTTTTATGAAGGGGGGTTTGTCACGAGTTTGTTCACGAGGCCTAACGGACGATCGACCCACCTAGGGTGGCGGAATTACTTATTTGTTTATTGTCGTTGCTGTTGCGTGTATCCGTCCCGTAGTGTGGCTTGTGGTGCCGGTTGCACCTTGGTGTAGTTCAGCTTCAATTCGGTTGGCTTTCTCTCTCTCTCTCTCTAATTCCACGCCGTTGCTATTCATACTGCAGGTCCGGGATCTGTGGTGCTTCGGTTTGGTACCTTTCTCTCGAACCTTTCTGTTATGGCCTGCGCCTGTCTTTTTTTCCTGTCGCAGTGCTTCATTTCTTTGAGGTTGATGGTATGCTCACTTGTGACGTAGGGTGGCATGTGGCCGCCATTGCTGAGGGAGGTTTGCTACTTCACTCGAGCGGAAGATGTCTCTGGGAGCGCCTGCTCCAGTCTTGGTTTCTTCACCGTTCATCGAAAGTACAGTCAGTACTTTCAATTCCTGCCAGTCGGCCCTGTAGGAGAGGGAAATCAATTCTTCTGTGTCCGCATCTTTCGCCTCTGTCCTCTCGACTGGGACAGAGGGCCAGAGGGTAGAGAGAGTCGTTTTGACCCGCCTCGTCAAGGGTCACCCACGGGTAGCTGGTAGCATACAGTTTCGTGGTTTGTTTGTTTTGGTTTTGTTGTTGTTAGCCGGCCTTAGTCTTCTCTTTTTGCGGCAATTTTCTTTTGTTTTCGAAATTTGTAGAGAATATTGTGGGGTGAGACCTTTTCTCTGGTTAATATTCAATCTTTTAACCTGGCCATTCTAAAATTATTCCAAAATTCCTTTCTCCTGTTGATGCATCTGGTGATGCGGTGTAGTCGGTGGGGATGGGAGAAGAACCTGGGATTCCAGGGTTGGAACTTGCTTGGGTCTGCTTCGTCCGCCCCTGTCACGTTCGCCGGACTCTTATTCCTTCGGCCACCGTTTCTGTTTGGTGTGCAAGGAGAACGAGTTTTATGTTCTCGAGCGTGCGTACGCATGATTTGGTCGTTCGGATGCGTGGTGGAGATTTGTGTTATTTTGAAAATGTGTTATAAAATGTGGGACAATTATGCCATTGAATATTATTTGCAAATGTGGTGCAGTTATTAAGCGAGGTCGCTGTGTTGATTTATTTCCTAAGGAAGGAAAAGGTTTAAGCATGAGTGAGAGAAGGATGAAGATGATTCATATTTGTTTATACTGTTGATTTATGCAGTCTTTTACCTGCATCGTTTGTGAGAAGACCTAGGGAACATCCCTGATTCGATGGTTACTGTGTGCGTTAGGAGACTTCCCTCGCCCTTCATGCGAGTGGTGTTAAGATTTGACAGCATGGGTTCAGAACTGTACTGACAGCGGGGGTTCCAGTACCCTTCTTCCTTCCTACTTCCTTCTCCTTCCCTCCCTGTTTCTCCTTCCTCCCTGCTACGTTTCCCCCCCCCCCCCCCCCTCCTTCGGGGGCTTCACCGGAGTACGGAATGGATGGTGCCACGTGCTGGTTGAGGCCACGCTCTGGCTGGACTCGGACTGATGGTGACACGTGCTGGTTGAGGCCACGCTCTGGCTGAGACCACGGGACTGATGGTGCCACGTGCTGGTTGAGGCCACGCTCTGGCTGAGACCAGGTTCTGGATGGTGCACGTGCTGGGTGAGGCCACACTCTGGCTGGGATCGCGGATGGATGGTGCCACGCGCTGGTCGAGGCCCACGGCCCTGGTTCGGGACCGCGGGACTGGTAGTGGAGCCCGCCGTCTTTGACTGGCCGGCCCTGACCCAGTCCAGGGACCTCAGTAAACAGCGCCAGCCACGTTCCCCCCCCCCCCCCCCCCCCCCCCCCCCCCCCCCCCCCCCCCCCCCCCCCCCCCCCCCCCCCCCCCCCCCCACCCCCCCCCCCCCCCCCCCCCCCCCCCCCCCCCCCCCCCCCCCCCCCCCCCCCCCCCCCCCCCCCCCCCCTGCCCACCCCCCCCCCCCCCCCCCCCCCCCCCCCCCCCCCCCCCCCCCCCCCCCCCCCCCCCCCCCCCCCCCCCCCCCCCCCCCCCCCCCCCTCCGGGACACGCTCTTCACTGCCTGCTTGTGAGTCGAGGGTGTCGGCTTTGAGCGACTCCTGCGAGAACCGACCCGGTTCGGAGCACCTAGTGCGACAGGGTGACTGCTCCCAGTAGACTTGTCAGAGGCAGGGGTGTGGGACGCACTCCATGGTGTTAGAAGGATCGATGCTGGAAATATCGTTTCTTATAATTGTGTATATGTCATATGTGTTGGAATGCTGTAATTGTGATTGTGTACGTCGTATGGTGAAATGTTTATTTATAATCGTGCATGTTGTGGGTGTTGGAGTGCTTGATTGTGATTGTGCATGTTGTGTGCGTTGGAGTGCTTGATTGTGATTGTGCATGTTGTGTGTGTTGGAATGCTTATTTTGCTGGTGTGAATAAATGGGTGTTGTTGTATCGTAATCTTTATTGTGTGGTCTCTTGCGGGGGCGTGTGAGGTCAGTCACTCCCTTCACTCCCACCTAGACCGATCCTGTCAGGGCAGACCTCCAGGGGTCGGTCGTGACAATATATATATATATAATATATATATATATATATATATATATATATATATACACCACTGCAGATATGAATGCGTATCTCCCCCTATTTTCTCAATCTAAGACATAAGAGCAAGCTTTGTTTATAATTCAATATTTCTTGCAGTCATTGCAACACCAAGCTGCTCTGTAAGTTGCTGGAACGGTGCTCGGTACTTATCCTTGGAATTTATTAGTTTGTGTATATATATATATATACACATATATACTTATATATATATATATATACACACATATATACTTATATATATATATCAGTATATTTAAGTGCCTAAAACAATTTTTAAGGCTCAACCCCTTGGGGAGCAACATTAATTAAAACAAGTAAAAAGAGGAATCTTAAAACTATCTACAAATTTGTTTCGAGCGCGTTGCGCTGTCATCATATCCTGATGACAGCGCAACGCGCTCGAAACAAATTTGTAGATAGTTTTAAGATTCCTCTTTTTACTTGTTTTAATTAATATATATATATATATATATAAAAATCAGAGCCATGAAGACTGGTTTGACGAGAACGATGAGAAGATCAAAAAGCCCTCCATGCGAAGACAAGTCTTACATCGAGTGGCAGAATGACCCATCGTCCGTCTCCAAACGCGAGAGATTCAAGACTCTCCAGGCCAAAGTGCAGACCGACCTACGTCTGATGCGGGACCAGTGGTGGGCAGGACAAAGCGACTGAAGTCCAAGGCTAACGCCGACTCTCACAACGCCAAGAAATTCTTTGGCTCGTTGAAGACAGTCTTCGGACCCTCAGCATCAGGCTGCTCCCCGCTACTGTCCTCCGACGGCGCAACCCTGATCAAGGACCAAGAAGGACTAAGCAAGCGCTGGCAAGAACACTTCAGCAACCTCTCAACAGGCCCTCGTCAGTCGACTCGGATGCCTTGAACCAGATCCCTCAGCAGCCAATACAAGACACACTTGCAGTACCCCCCACCATTGCAGAGATCCAGAAAGCAATCCTCCAGACGAGCTCCGGTAGAGCATCAGGAAAGGACGGAATACCTGCTGAGATCTACAAGGCGGGCAGGCCCCAACGCCCTAAAAAGCCTTTCACGATGTCCTGCGGAGTATCTGGCAGGAGGAAAAGATGCCAGATGACTTCCGCGACGCCCTGATTGTCTCCCTCTACAAGAACAAGGGAAGCAAAGCCGACTGTGGGAACTACAGGGCATCTCGCTACTCTCCATTGCTGGAAAGATCTTCGCCAGATCATCCTCAACAGACCATCACTGTTTCCGAGCAGAACCTCCCCGAGGCGCAGTGCGGCTTCAGACCCGCAGAAGCACTGTCGACATGATTTTTGCTGTCAGACAGCTTCAGGAGAAGTGTATCGAACAAAACATGCCCCTATACTCTGTTTTCAATTGACCTGACCAAGGCCGTTTGACACGGTCAACAGGAAGCTCTTTGGACAGTCCTCGAGCGCATTGGATGCCCACCAAAGTTTGTGAAAATGATCAGCTCTCTTCCATGAAGGCATGACCGGCCCAGGTCCTCTCCAGTGGAAACGTGAACGGAAGCCTTCGAGATCAGCAATGGCGTGAAGCAGGGCTGTGTCTTAGCTCCGGTCCTCTTCAACGTCTTCTTCACCTGCATGCTGTCCCACGCTGTCCAAGACCTGGAGAAGGGATCTACTTCCGCTATCGTCTGGACGGCTCCCTCTTTGACCTTCGTCGCCTCACTGCCAAGACAAAGAGCATCAAAGATCTCCTTCAAGAAGTCCTCTTTGCCGATGACTGCGCACTGGTGGCCCATGCAGAATCCGATCTGCAAACGATGCTTGACCGCTTCTCCGATGCTTCAAAGCTCTTTCGGCCTGACAATCAGCCTCGGCAAGACTGAGGTGCTTCACCAACCCGCACCAAACACCAACCCCTCGGCACCCACCATCGTCATGACGACTCCCAGCTTGCGAACGATTGAACATTTCAGATATCTAGGAAGCACCATCTCCTGTGATGGCTCCCTGGACAGGGAAGTTGATGCCCGAATCAGCAAAGCAAGCCAGGCGCTGGAAGACTCCGCAACAGAGTGCTTAGTCAACACAACATTCGGCTGACCACAAAACTGAGAGTTTACAACGCAGTGGTCTTGCCCTCTCTCCTCTATGGTGCGAATCTTGGACACTGTACCGCAGACACGTCAAGAAGCTGGAGAACTTCCACATGCGAGCTCTTCGCTCCATACTCGGAATCCATTGGCAGGACCGTGTTTCCAACCTCGAGGTCCTGGACCGTGCTCACACTACAAAGTATCGAGTCCATGCTCATCAAGGCCCAGCTTCGATGGGTGGGCATGTCATCCGTATGGAAGAGCACCGTATGCCAAGGCGAACTGCTGTATGGAGAGCTTCTGCAAGGCAAGAGAAACCAAGGACGCCCAAAGAAACGGTACAAGGACTCGGTCAAATCAAACCTCCAGTGGTGCGAACTCAAACCAAAAGAACTAGAGGAGTGCGCCAGTGACCGACCTCTGTGGCGGCCACAATTCACAAAGCCGCTACCAACTTCGAAAGTACTCGACGCCAAAAGCTGACTGCCGCCAGGGATCAACGCCACAGAGCAGCAGCAGCAGTGATCACGACAACGACTTCCAGTGCCCCCACTGTTCCAGACCTCTGCGCCTCCAGATTGGGGCTGCAGAGCCACCTCCGCGTACATCGATGAGTTGCAGAAACGCTAACGTCATCTTCGGATCCGAAGGACTACCATCATATATATATATATATATATATATATATATCTGTCAATGATGTTAAAAAGGAAGGTTAAAACTCGAGGTTAAAACTCTACAATTTGTTTCGAGCTTGCTGCGCTGTCATCAGGATCCTGATGACAGCGCAGCAAGCTCGAAACAAATTTGTAGAGTTTTAACCTCGAGTTTTAACCTTCCTTTTTAACATCATTGACAAATGTTGCTCCCCAAGGGGTCAGCACTTTTTAAAATCATTTTAGGCTCTTTGGTTATATTCATCTATATATATATATATATATATAAATATATATATATAATATATATATATATATATAATATATATACTAGGAGCCACAGGCGCAGAGTGAAGGGGAGGGATTCACAGACACAGGCAGAGTAAAGGGGAGGGATTCACAGACACAGGCAGAGTAAAGGGGAGGGATTCACAGACACAGGCAGAGTATAGGGGAGGGATTCACAGACACAGGCAGAGTAAAGGGGAGGGATTCACAGACACAGGCAGAGTAAAGGGGAGGGATTCACAGACACAGGCAGGGTAAAGGGAGGGATTCACAGACACAGGCAGAGTGAAGGGAGGGATTCACAGACACAGGCAGAGTAAAAGGGGGGGGGGGGGTATTCACAGACACAGGCAGAGTGAAGGGGAGGTATTCACAGACACAGCAGAGTAAAGGGGAGGGATTCACAGACACAGGCAGAGTAAAAGGGAGGGATTCACAGACACAGGCAGAGTAAAGGGGGTTTATTCACAGACACAGGCAGAGTAAAGGGGAGGTATTCACAGACACAGGCAGAGTAAAGGGGTATTCACAGACACAGCAGAGTGAAGGGGAGGTATTCACAGACACAGGCAGAGTGAAGGGGAGGACAGACACAGGCAGAGTGAAGGGAGACAGACACAGGCAGAGTGATGGGGGAGGGATTCACAGACACAGGCAGAGTGAAGGGGAGGACAGTCACAGGCAGAGTGAAGGGGAGGTATTCACAGACACAGGCAGATGAAGGGGAGGACAGACACAGGCAGAGTGATGGGGAGGGATTCACAGACACAGCAGAGTGATGGGAGGGATTGTGAGATACAGGCAGAGTGAAGGGGAGGGACTGAGTGACACAGGATGAATGAGTAGCAGGCATTCAGAGACACAGGCAGAGTGAGTGGGAGCGATTCAGAGATAGGCAGAGTAACTGAGAGAGATTCAGAGACACAGAAAGAGCAAGGGGTATGAATTCAGAGAAAAGACAAACTGATTGAGAATGATTCCGAGACACAGGGAGGGTGAGTGGGAGGGATTGAGACACAGGCAGTGGGAGTTTTAGGGATTGTGCGACAGGGACAGAGTAAGTAGAAGGGATTTTCAGATAAAGAAGCAGAAAGAGAAAGTAAGAGAGTGGGTGGGAGGAATTTGGAGACAAAGACAGTGAGTAGAGATAATGACGCAACAGAGAGGTGATGCTCCCTCTCTCGCCTCTCTCTCCTCTCTCTTCTCTCTCTCTCC
>CM031616.1:52685396-52784241 GCA_018398815.1 Conus ventricosus
ACAGCAGGAAAAACTCTAGGATGAGCTTGACAGCGGGAGTCAGAGAAGGGTGATCCATCAGACAGTGTTTCAGCCCTACTCTCCCCCATCCAGCACTCCTAGATGACTTTGTGCAGTCACAACTTTTGTGTGTGTGTGTACCAGGATTCGGGACCCACACCTCCAGGATAGCTGGGCGCCTCAAGGCCAAGCTACCTTCAGAGGATTTTCTTACCCCTCAGTATCAAGCCCCCAGCTCCATGGTGGGAAAACTGTCACCCTTTTGAAGCTCATACTGCTTGTCCCCGACCAGATGAGCTGGCTCTCTTTTCAATGCTCCTGTTGTTGCTTCCAGGGCAAATCCCCTTCTTTCCACCTCTGTGGGAAGCCGAAGGAGTGTGGCCTGGAAGCCCGGTTCCCTCAAGCTGCTGGCTAGATGGCCTAGTTTCTCAGTCTTGTGCATAGGAGGTTCTTTAATTTAGTTCCACAGCGAAATAAACCAAATCCTTTGTTTTGATGGACCACAAAATTCATATGGCACCCAACATGCGGTGTAGCAGAATAACAGGTAGTGTAGCAGACATAACAGGTAGTGTAGCAGACATAAGCAAACAAATGTTGAACAGAGACATTTAAATAAGCAACATGAAATGTAGCAGACGTTAGGAAGAAACATGTAATGTAGCAGACTTCAAAGGAATGGGAGGGGGCATGCAGGGATATAAAGGAAACAGCCTGTACCATGCATGACCACTCATTCAACCATGACACAATGCATGAAACAATTCAATGATCAGCATGGCATCATGCTATGTCGATCAAAAAGACAAGTTACAACACAAACCACAGAGATCAATGGCAAAGAGAAATCATGAAATCTAACCAACATGCAAACAGGTTTTGGACACAGACACATAAATTACCTGGGCATATCACGCCTGATCATAAAGAAATGACAGCAGGAATTAACGACATGTTTGGAATGGATGAACAACAAACATAACATGATGAGCACATACTTATCGACAATGCCAAAAATCAAACATTGCCATGACCATGAAGTCTAAGTGTATGGTGTGTGTGTGTGTGTGTGTGTGTGTGTGTGTGTGCGTGTGTGTGTGCATGTGTGTGCACAACTGTGTGCAAGTGTCTATTGATATATGCACGTGGAAGGGAAGGGGAGGCATATACATGAGTCTGCGAGAGAAAAACAGCCCATCTAAAAAATACAAAAAAAAATTTAAATCACCATTGACTTAATCTCTAGTTGTTTTCAACAAAACGTTAACTGCTAAATCAATGGCACAGGCTCCAGCAGGGAAGGATGCTACAGTGAAGGAACAGAGGGGCCAACACAGTCCCTGCCCTCTGAGGCCAACCCTCTCTGTGTTCTCTTCTTCTGACGATAGGCTTGTGTTTTAATGGCTGGAGTCCAAACAAGCAAGTGTGCTCATCAGACAACACATGTGACCCTCCTCTTCTGTGACCCTTGTGACCTGGAGACCAGGGGAAGGGGATGGGGATGAAGGGGACACGGGAAAAAGGGGAATCTCATACTGGTTCCTGAAATACACAGATGCTTCTTTGCCTTTTAACGCTGGAGATGGGGAACGCACATGACTGACAGAATGCATTCTAGGAGAGAGGAGGGCGGGGTGCGGGGATGAGTGTCTGCCTTCTCATACTCTAAATAGGAGGTACACTGTACAGACAGACAGACTGAAAGCCAGCTGAAAGAGCGGGGTGGTGTGACGGACGGAGTGGGATGATGAGAGGCAATGTCTACCTGCTAATGCATAGGCAGGAGACACACGATACAGACAGACAGAGGCTGGACTGACAGAGGGATATAGAGGTGCCATGGGTTAGGGGGACAGAGGGGTATGGAGGTGCCATGGGGTAGAGGAACGGACAGAGGGGTATAGAGGTGGCATAGGGTTGGGGGACAGAGGGGTATAGAGGTGGCATAGGGTTGGGGGACAGAGGGGTATAGAGGTGGCATGGGTAGGGGGACAGACAGAGGGGTATAGAGTTGCCATGGGGTAGAGAGACAGACAGAGGGGTATAGAGGTGCATGGAGTAGGGGGACAGACAGAGGATATAGAGGTGCCATGGGGTAGGGGGACAGACAGAGGGGTATGGAGGTGCCATGGGGTAGGGGGACGGACAGAGGGATATAGAGTTGCCATGGGGTAGAGAGACAGAAGGGGTATAGAGGTGCCATGGAGTAGGGGGGCGGACAGAGGGGTATAGAGGTGGCATGGGGTTGGGGGACAGAGGGGTATAGAGGTGGCATGGGGTAGGGGACAGACAGAGGGTATAGAGGTGCCATGGGGTAGAGAGACAGAGGGGTATAGAGGTGCCATGGAGTAGGGGGACAGACAGAGGGCAGACCTGTCTCCCTCAAAATGAACCGTCAGTATTCCATGGAGTAAATTTTAGTACTCCATGACAAAAAAAGAGTATTTTTCTTACCTTGAACTTTAATATGGATCTTATATCGCGCAATTCTTGCGGCCAACTCACTGCGCTGTACTCCACACTCAAACACTCACACCAACTAGCACAAGTGCACTACACACACACTGCACGTATCCAGTTGACCACCTCATTAACAAAAATAATATTATAATGCCCTTCTCCCTTTCACCACCACCCTCCAGCACACACACACACACACACACACACACACACACACAGAGTGACAGACAGTCACACACATGTATACCTTTCATACAGTTTTCATTTTCCATCTTTCTCTTCTCTTTGTACTGCCACTCCAACCCCCCCCCCTCCAACCTCCCCCCCCCCCTTCCAACCTCACCTCCCCTCATTTTTGGGGGTGGGGGTGTGGGTGCGGGGAGTGGAGCTAATTAACAGTAGAAGTTAAAGCGACAGACACACCTTGAGCAATTCTGCTGTCACTAGTGTCAGGAAACATCTTCTTGAACAGGGAACAAGGTGAGCTGTCATTAACAGAGACAGATTCGCGTCAGCCTCCAGCGGCGTTTGTCACCTGCAGCTCCAGGTCCCCACCAAGACTTCGCCTCAGACTTTTTCAATGCTTGTACAATTGAAGGTGTTCCTTTCATCACTTCTGATAGTTTTTTATGCAGTTTTGACGAAACATGCTTTATGCAGTCGTTGCACCCTCCATGAGCACAACTAAAACTCGTTTCGCACAAAGTGTACCACAAGAAAGTTGGACCATTTTTGAGCTTGGGACTAAGCACTTCCAAGTTTGCTATGTATACATTCAGGAAAGTTTGCTCCCTCGTTTTGGCAACCTTCTTTTCAACATCTAGCTCCTCATCACTCTCATGAACGCATATTTTTGCTGGTGGCAAATTAGTGGATATCTGTCAGTCGCTCACTATGAAAGATGGCCTACCATGGTGTAAGCGAGTACACGCCAACTAGAACTGGGGACAATAACTCGCCTCTTCAAACAGGAAAATAGTACTTTTTTTTTTTTGGTAGCCAATGGTGCCAATTTACGCATTTTTGTCGTACTCGGCGCATTATCGTATTTTCAAGTCAAATTTCGTATAACACGCTAAAAAATCGTAGGGTAGACAGGTCTGAGAGGGCTATAGAGGTGCCATGGGGTAGGGGGGCTGACAGAGGGTATAGAGGTGGCATGGGGTAAGGGGACTGACAGAGGGCTATAGAGGTGCCATGGGGTAGGGAAACTGACAGATGGGTATACAGGTGCCATGGGGGAGGGGGACTGACAGAGGGGTACAGAGGTGCCATGGGGTAGGGGGGCTGACAGAGGGGTATAGAGGTGGCATGGGGTAAGGGGACTGACAGAGGGGTATAGAGGTGGCATGGGGTAAGGGGACAGACAGAGGTGCCATGGGGTAGGGAAACTGACAGAGGGGTACAGAGGTGCCATGGGGTAGGGAAACTGACAGAGGGCTATAGAGGTGCCATGGGTTAGGGGGACAGACAGAAGGGTATAAAGGTGCCATGGGTTAGGGGGACTGACAGAGGGGTACAGAGTTGCCATGGGGTAGGGAAACGACAGAGGGGTATAGAGTTGCCATGGGGTAGGGAAACTAACAGATGGGTACAGAGGTGCCATGGGGTAGGGAAACTGACAGAGGGGTATAGAGGTGCCATGGGTTAGGGGACTGACAGAGGGGTACAGAGTTGCCATGGGTTAGGGGACTGACAGAGGGGTATAGAGTTGCCATGGGATAAAGGGACTGACAGAGGATATAGAGGTGCCATGGGTTAGGGGGACTGACAGAGGGTATAGAGGTGCCATGGGGTAGGGGGGCTGACAGAGGGGTATAGAGTTGCCATGGGGTAGGGGGACTAACAGAGGGGTATAGAGTTGCCATGGGTTAGGGGGACTGACAGAAGGGTATAGAGGTGCCATCGGGTAAGGGGACTGACAGAGGGGTATAGAGGTGCCATGGGTTAGGGGGACTGACAGAAGGGTATAGAGATGCCATGGGGTAGGGGGGCTGACGGGGTATAGAGGTGCCATGGGTTAGGGGGACTGACAGAGGGGTTATAGAGGTGCCATGGGTTAGGGGACTGACAGAGGGGTATAGAGGTGCCATGGGTTAAGGGACTGACAGAGGGGTATAGAGGTGCCATGGGTTAGGGGGTCTGACAGAGGGATATAGAGGTGCCATGGGGTAAGGGACTGACAGAGGGGTATAGAGGTGCCATGGGTTAGGGGGACTGACAGAAGGGTAATAGAGATGCCATGGGGTAGGGGGGCTGACAGAGGGGTATAGAGGTGCCATGGGTTAGGGGGACTGACAGAGGGTATAGAGGTGCCATGGGTTAGGGGGACTGACAGAGGGTATAGAGGTGCCATGGGGTAAGGGGACTGACAGAGGGTATAGAGGTGCCATGGGTTAGGGGGACTGACAGAGGGGTATAGAGGTGCCATGGGTAAGGGGACTGACAGAGGGGTATAGAGTTGCCATGGGGTAAGGGGACTGACAGAGGGGTATAGAGGTGCCATGGGTAGGGGGACTGACAGAGGGTATAGAGTTGCCATGGGGTAAGGGGACTGACAGAGGGGTATAGAGTGCCATGGGTTTGGGGGACTGACAGAAGGGTATAGAGATGCCATGGGGTAGGGGGGCTGACAGAGGGGTATAGAGGTGCCATGGGTTAGGGGGACTGACAGAGGGGTACAGAGTTGCCATGGGGTAGGGGGACTGACAGAGGGGTATAGAGGTGCCATGGGGTAAGGGGACTGACAGAGGGGTTATAGAGGTGCCATGGGGTAGGGGGACTGACAGAGGGGTATAGAGTTGCCATGGGTAAGGGGACTGACAGAGGGGTATAGAGATGCCATGGGGTAAGGGGACTGACAGAGGGGTATAGAGGTGCCATGGGGTAGGGGGACTGACAGAGGGGTATAGAGGTGCCATGGGGTAGAGGGCTGACAGAGGGGTATAGAGGTGGCATGTGTTAGGGGGACAGACAAAGGGGTATAGAGGTGCCATGGGTAGGGGGACAGACAGAGGGGTATAGAGGTGCCATGGGGTAGGGGGACTGACAGAGGGGTATAGAGGTGACATGTGTTAGGGGACAGACAGAGGGGTATAGAGGTGCCATGGGGTAGGGAAACTGACAAAGGAGTATAGAGCTGCCATGGGGTAAGGGGACAGAGAGGTTTAGAGAAGGCATGGGGTAGGGGGACAGACAGAGGGGTATAGAGTTGCCATGGGGTAGGGAAACTGACAGAGGGGTATAGAGCTGCCATGGGGTAAGGGGACAGAGGGGTATAGAGGTCCCATGGGGTAGGGGCACAGACAGAGGGGTATAGAGGTGCCATGGGGTAGGGAAACTGACAGAGGGGTATAGAGTTGCCATGGGGTAGGGGGACAGACAGAGGGGTATAGAGGTGCCATGGGGTAGGGAAACTGACAGAGGGGTATAGAGGTGCCATGGGGTAGGGGGACAGACAGAATGGTATAGAGGTGCCATGGGGTAGGGAAACTGACAGAGGGGTATAGAGGTGCCATGGGGTAAGGGGACAGAAAGGTGTAGAGATGGCATGGGGTAGGAGGACAGACAGAGGGGTATAGACGTGTCATGGGGTAGGGAGACAGAGGGGTATAGAGGTGTCATGGGGTAGGGGACAGACAGAGGGGTATAGAGGTGCCATGGGGTAGGGGGACAGACAGAGGGGTATAGAGGTGCCATGGGGTAGGGGGACAGACAGAGGGGTATAGAGGTGCCATGGTGTAGGGAAACTGACAGAGGGGTATAGAGGTGCCATGGGGTAAGGGGACAGACAGAGGGGTATAGAGGTGCCATGGGGTAAGGGGACAGACAGAGGGGTATAGAGGTGTCATGGGGTAAGGGGACTGACAGAGGGGTATAGCGGTGGCATGGGGTAAGGGGACTGACAGAGGGTATAGAGGTGGCATGGGGTAGGGGGACAGACAGAGGGGTATAGAGGTGCCATGGGGTAGGGGGACAGACAGAGGGGTATAGAGGTGCCTGGGGTAGGGGGGCTGACAGAGGGGTATAGAGGTGGCAGGGGTAGGGGGACAGACAGAGGGGTATAGAGGTGGCAGGGGGACAGACAGAGGGGTATAGAGGTGCCATGGGGTAGGGGGACTGACAGAGGGGTATAGAGGTGCCATGGGGTAGGGGGACTGACAAAGGGTACAGAGGTGCCATGGGGTAAGGTGACTGACAGAGGGGTATAGAGGTGGCATGGAGTAGGGGGACTGACAGATGGGTATAGAGGTGCCATGGGGTAGGGGGGCTGACAGAGGGGTATAGAGGTGGCAGGGGTAGGGGGACAGACAGAGGGGTATAGAGGTGGCAGGGGGACAGACAGAGGGGTATAGAGGTGCCATGGGGTAGGGGGAATGACAGAGGGGTATAGAGGTGCCATGGGGTAGGGGGACTGACAAAGGGGTACAGAGGTGCCATGGGGTAAGGTGACTGACAGAGGGGTATAGAGGTGGCATGGGGTAGGGGGGACTGACAGAGGAGTATGGAGGTGGCAGGGGTAGGGGAACAGACAGAGGGGTATAGAGGTGCCATGGGGTAAGGGGACTGACAGAGGGGTATAGAGGTGGCATGGGTAAGGGGACTGACAGAGGGGTATAGAGGTGGAAGGGGTAGGGGGACTGACAGAGGGGTATAGAGGTGGCATGGGGTAGGGGGACTGACAGAGGGGTACAGAGGTGGCATGGGGTAAGGGGACTGACAGAGGGGTATAGAGGTGCCATGGGGTAGGGGACTGACAGAGGGGTATAGAGGTGCCATGGGGTAAGGGGACTGACAGAGGGGTATAGAGGTGCCATGGGGTAGGGGGACTGACAGAGGGGTATAGAGTTGCCATGGGGTAAGGGGACTGACAGAGGGGTATAGAGGTGCCATGGGGTAAGGGGACTGACAGAGGGGTATAGAGGTGCCATGGGGTAGGGGGACTGACAGAGGGGTATAGAGGTGCCATGGGGTAGAGGGGCTGACAGAGGGGTATAGAGGTGGCATGTGTTAGGGGACAGACAAAGGGTATAGAGGTGCCATGGGGTAGGGGGACAGACAGAGGGGTATAGAGGTGCCATGGGGTAGGGGACTGACAGAGGGGTATAGAGGTGACATGTGTTAGGGGGACAGACAGAGGGGTATAGAGGTGCCATGGGGTAGGGAAACTGACAAAGGGGTATAGAGCTGCCATGGGGTAAGGGGACAGAGAGGTTTAGAGAAGGCATGGGGTAGGGGACAGACAGAGGGGTATAGAGTTGCCATGGGGTAGGGAAACTGACAGAGGGGTATAGAGCTGCCATGGGGTAAGGGGACAGAGGGGTATAGAGGTCCCATGGGGTAGGGGCACAGACAGAGGGGTATAGAGGTGCCATGGGGTAGGGAAAACTGACAGAGGGGTATAGAGTTGCCATGGGGTAGGGGGACAGACAGAGGGGTATAGAGGTGCCATGGGGTAGGGAAACTGACAGAGGGGTATAGAGGTGCCATGGGGTAGGGGACAGACAGAGGGGTATAGAGGTGCCATGGGGTAGGGAAACTGACAGATGGGTATAGAGGTGCCATGGGGTAAGGGGACAGAAAGGTGTAGAGATGGCATGGGGTAGGAGGACAGACAGAGGGGTATAGACGTGTCATGGGTAGGGAGACAGAGGGGTATAGAGGTGTCATGGGGTAGGGGGACAGACAGAGGGGTATAGAGGTGCCATGGGGTAGGGGGACAGACAGAGGGGTATAGAGGTGCCATGGGGTAGGGGGACAGACAGAGGGGTATAGAGGTGCCATGGTGTAGGGAAACTGACAGAGGGGTATAGAGGTGCCATGGGGTAGTGGGACAGACAGAGGGGTATAGAGGTGCCATGGTGTAGGGAAACTGACAGAGGGGTATAGAGGTAGCATGGGTAAGGGGACTGACAGGGGGTATAGAGGTGGCATGGGGTAAGGGGACTGACAGAGGGGTATAGAGGTGTCATGGGGTAAGGGGACTGACAGAGGGGTATAGCGGTGGCATGGGGTAAGGGGACTGACAGAGGGTATAGAGGTGGCATGGGGTAAGGGGACTGACAGAGGGGTATAGAGGTGGCATGGGGTAGGGGGGCAGACAGAGGGGTACAGAGGTGCCATGGGGTAGGGGGACAGACAGAGGGGTATAGAGGTGCCATGGGTAGGGGGGCTGACAGAGGGGTATAGAGGTGGCAGGGGTAGGGGGACAGACAGAGGGGTATAGAGGTGGCAGGGGGACAGACAGAGGGTATAGAGGTGCCATGGGGTAGGGGGACTGACAGAGGGGTATAGAGGTGCCATGGGGTAGGGGGACTGACAAAGGGGTACAGAGGTGCCATGGGTAAGGTGACTGACAGAGGGGTATAGAGGTGGCATGGGGTAGGGGGACTGACAGATGGGTATAGAGGTGCCATGGGGTAGGGGGGCTGACAGAGGGGTATAGAGGTGGCAGGGGTAGGGGGACAGACAGAGGGGTATAGAGGTGGCAGGGGGACAGACAGAGGGTATAGAGGTGCCATGGGGTAGGGGCACTGACAGAGGGGTATAGAGGTGCCATGGGGTAGGGGGACTGACAAAGGGATACAGAGGTTCCATGGGGTAAGGTGACTGACAGAGGGGTATAGAGGTGGCATGGGGTAGGGGGACTGACAGAGTATGGAGGTGGCAGGGTAGGGGGACAGACAGAGGGGTATAGAGGTGCCATGGGGTAAGGGGACTGACAGAGGGGTATAGAGGTGGCATGGGGTAAGGGGACTGACAGAGGGGTATAGAGGTGGCAGGGGTAGGGGGACTGACAGAGGGGTATAGAGGTGGCATGGGGTAGGGGGACTGACAGAGGGGTACAGAGGTGGCATGGGGTAAGGGGACTGACGAGGGGTATAGAGGTGCCATGGGGTAGGGGGACTGACAGAGACAGTGTCTGCCTGTAAACTCTGTAGGCAGGAGACACACAATACAGACAGTAGGCAGACTGGGAGAGAAGGTGGAGTGGGTGGGGAGAGGGGACAGAGGGGGTTGTGGCTGCCTGCTCACACTGGAGACAGGGGACACAGAACAGACAGGCAAAAGGGGGATTCAGAGGGAGTATTAGGGGTGAGGGTGGGGCTGGAGACAGGGAGACCCCATTAACATGTACAATGCTTACCAGGTCATTTTCTTCATCAAAGTCCCCTTCCTCGTCCTGAAAGAGAAAGCACAGGGTACAGTACATTTAAATCTTCACACCAACCATTTTCATCAACCACAGGGTCACATACGTACACACATCACAGGACTACCATCCCTTGCATCACCTGTCCACACATCACAGGTACTACCACCCCCTACAGGGTCATCTGTCTACACACATCACAGGTACTACTATCCTTAACATCACCTGTCTATACACACATCACAGGTACTACACCCTTAATACATGGTCACCGTCTACACACATCACAGGTACCACCATCCCTCACCTGTCACGTGTCTACACACATCATGGGTATCTCCACCCCTCACACAGTCACTTGTCTACACACATTACAGGTACTGCCATCCTTCACACAGTCACCTGTCTACACACAGTACAGGTACCACCATCCTTCACACAGTTGCCTGTCTACACACATTACAGGTACTACCACCCTTCACACAGTCGCCTGTCTACACACATTACAGGCACTACCATCCTTTACACAGTCACCTGTCTACACACATTACAGGTACTACCACCCTTCACACAGTCGCCTGTCTACACACATTACAGGTACTACCATCCTTTACACAGTCACCTGTCTACACACATTACGGGTACTACCACCCTTCACACAGTCACCTGTCTACACACATCACAGGTACTCCATCCTTCATACAGTCACCTGTCTACACACATCGTAGACACTACCACCCCTCTTATGATTACATTTACTTTTTTGTTGCAGACGAGCACAGAACCATGCACTGACCAGCTGCTGTGGCACAATGATCAGCATCTCTGACTGAGTTCTGAGGATCAAGGTTCAATTCCCATTTGAGCCATCACTTTGTGGGATTTCCTGCCTCCACAGGCTCTCACCCACAGTTCAGTCTGTATGGGTTCAAAATGGGAAGACTGAAACCACACACTTGGACTTCCTCCACTTCAAGGACGAGTCTCCGTGTTGGTCCGATCTCCTGAACAACACTGCGCAAGCATCTATCTCTCAGGCATGGCTTTACTATGACAGTATGCTTAGAGCACAGCCCTGTCATGTTGCCTCTAAACGGAATGGAACTCATAAGACATCCACTTCATCAACGTCATCCTCACTTTAAAAAAAAAAAGCTTGAATTATGTGGCCCTTCAAATCCCCCTCTCGTGAAGACCTTGATTTTGATGTGCTCTTCACATTGATGCCCTTGGAGAGTTCATGTTGGGCTGTAAGTATCAGCCATCATGGAGAGCCTTGTTGGATGGACACTGTGGCGCAATCAAGATGGACACTGAGGCTGGCTCCAGGTCTAAGTTATCATTGTTATCTGGGTTAACTGGTGGTGTCCTGTGCTTGTTGGACCAGAACAGGCACCACTGAACACCGTCAGCAGTCATACAGTGTCTCCTCTGGTGGGTGCCTCATGACGCTTCATTGTCATTGCTATGCTGGGGCTGCCGTAGGATGGGCCTGGGTGTGGCTATGATCACCTGTCCCATGTTCTCTTGGGCCTCTTTGCAATGTGATTCTGGGGATCTGTGAGTAACTAGGACCGTTTTAAATATTTGTGTTAAAGGTGAATGGTGAAGGTGGGGGTGGTGCTTCACACTGTCTCGTCAAAGTGGCATAGATGTCTGGGGTGTAGAAAGGTGTGGTCTGGGAGGCCTGGCAAGGTAGATGATCCTACTTTCATCCTCATCTGATCTTGTAGTAACTGGAGTCAGCTTAAGCTTTTTGAAACAATGAACTCTTAATGCCAGGTTCACTGGCATATTTCGGGAGAAATTCCTGCCTCCCCCCCCCCCCCCCTCTCTCTCAGGGGGGATGCTGAAATTGTACAAATAAACAGGTCTGACACTTGCAGGTACAGTACAGCAGACAAACACCTAAATCCTGTACGTACCTCTTCCTCCCCCTCGTCATCCTCATACTGAAACAGAACATACAAAAAACCATGCTGCATTGAAGCTTCACATCACACTCTCTTACACTTGACACATCTCACTGTACATATTTTCAGTTGCACAGAAGTTATCATTTTAAAGAGCACAAATACCCTTTCTAACTGTAGTTCAGGTATAACCTTTTGCAATGAATGTTAAATGTGGAACAACTTCAAAAAAATGGAACTTTTTATGCCAAACGTTTTACAATTAATGGGACAGGTTTCATTCAGCAAATCAGACCATGAGACTTCTCTACATAATGCTGTCCTGATCAGTTAGAGAAAAGACTATGACATGTTACCCAATGGCTGCCTGAAAAAAGTGCCAATGAGCTGCTTGCAGACAGCAGTTGGTCTCTCCCTTCGCATTTTTTCAACCATGTCATCAACTTACTCAGAAATAAAAATTACCACTTATGTAAAGGGACAGAAATTGTTTTAATATTTGCAATATATCTTCCGACAATTCATGCCACATTTCACTTGCTGTCAATTCATTTCATGTTGCTTATAATCCAGCCAAACACAAAGCCCATATCAAGGCTGTCACCCTGTTGTTGTCACTTTTCAACATCGACTTAAAGCACACACACACACACACAACACATTAAAATGATTTTCTAAAACCACACCAGAATTTCATTAAATACTTCTGTTAATATTTTAGAACAGATGAAAAATGCTGATCTCTTTAAGAAACAAAAAAAATCACGTCAAAAAGGACATCTCTAAACAAGGTTTTCACAAAGTCTGCTCTAGGTGTCTAAGCCTGACATCATTTAAGTCCCAACACTCTATAAGAATAAATTTCAATGTGAGTGGTACATCACATGGAATGCATCATGGACTTCCTTCACCTTTTAAAAGATACAGTGGTGCAAAAGGAGTGTCCTCTATGCATATGGCATCAAACTGTTTCTTCTTTAAAGCTGCCTGCATTGAGGGAAAACTGATCGAAGCGATGCCAGTCAACTTTTTTCATTACTTAGCATGGCCAGTAAACCTTCTAACTTGAAAGAAAAAGGGGTAACATTGAACAACCTGGTGTTGACTTTATGAAACTTAGAAACCAGCTGATCTTTGTCAGGAACTAAAATGTAAAAAATGTTCAATTATTAACCAGACTCGTCTATTCCCAATCATCTTTAGATTAAATGGCATAAAAAATGTACAAAAACATTTTCAACTACCAATTTCAAAATACCTTTAAATGAAACAAAGCAATTATGTGTCTGTTACATATGGTGTGGTGGTGTGTGTATTACTGACTGACTCTCACTTTCAGAAGTTTGGATGCATGTATCGATTATTCCCTACAAATACCCACACCACACAAACATGGACAGCAAGGCAACACACAAACTAAGTTTCCTTTCTTTTATATGCTGCCTGAACCATCAGGACATTTCAAACACACATCACCATAAATCATTAATATAAATCAACAGACACAAAATCAATGCACACCACCATACAGCGTGCAGATCAACATACGAGGGTTGTTCAATTTAAGATGTCACCACCCCCTTAAAAAACGTACCTCTCATCTCAGCAACTTGAAACTTTTACATCCCCTCGAAGTATTCTCCGTTGGCTCGAATGCAAATTTCAAGCCTCCTACGCCAATTCTCAAGCGCCCTCTGGTAGTCGGTTTTAGGCAGACCGGACAACTCTGATCTTACGGCTTTGGCGAGGTCTTGTACCCGGTCAAACTTACGCCCAGCGAGCTTTTCCTTCAGAGCAGGGAACAGCCAGAAGTCGCATGGGGCCAAGTCGGGGCTGTAGGGTGGGTGGTCCAAAACTTGGATTCCTTGCTCGCTCAGGAAGGTCGTGGTGACCTTCGCCTTATGGACACTGGCATTGTCATGCAGAAGAAGGGTCCTCTGGGTGCTGACGGTTGGGCGCTGCTCATGGATTTTTCCTACAACTTTTGGGAGCACAACTTGGGTATAGTAGGAGGCAGTGATTGTTGATTTCTCAGGCAAAATGTCAATTGCCACAAGGCCTTGCGTGTTGAAAAAAATAGAAAACATTCGCTTGCGACTCTGGAATCCTGGGCGAAGAACAACTGGTCGGTCTCCGTCAGGGCCAACCCACATGCGGTTGCAGCGTTTGTTGGGATGCCGTAGAATGTCAGCCAACTCTCGTCTCCCGTCACTAAGTCACACAGTCGTTTTGGCCCATTGGGCTCAAACTCGTCGAGCAGTTTGCGTGAACATGCCACCCGCTGCTGCTTCTGATCATCGCTTAAGAGATGTGGCACCCATCTTGCAGCCAGTTTTCTCATGTGAAGGTCTTTGTGCAGAATGTTGTTAATGGTGCCAATTGAAAGCTCACATGCCTCGCTTAATTCCCGCACAGTCGAATGTGGATCCTCCTCTATCAGTCTTTTCACAAATGCAATGTTTTGTTCGTTCCGAGCTGGTAAAGCTCGCTCTGCACGATTACCCCAATCAGATGGCGCCCTACCTGCTCTTAATTGTTTGACCCATCTGCAAACTGTGCGGTAAGACACACAATCCGTTCCGTAAACAGCTTGCAAATCTGCGTGTATCCTCCTACAATCGTCACCAAGTTGTAGCCTTGTGAAAGTGTAGAAACGAAATTGCTCATTGGTGACGTCCATTTTTTTCAGGCTCAGCTGTTTGAAACACAGTTGTAATTACGTCATACTCCGAGTTGCGTCATGACGTCAACTTTATTTTCTGCAATTCTAATCAGGTAAACTTTAAAGTTGTGTTTGGTATAAACATTTTTCTGTGCGGTGCTTCGTTTCCAAACGGCAAGCCTAGTGTCATCTTAAATTGAACAACCCTCGTATCACATCAGCAAAGGTATGTAATATACCCAACCCGCTCACGTACATGTGGCAGTACGACCTCAGCAAATAACTATGTATAAATATGTAAGAGAGTTCAACAATCTCCTCTTCCAGTGGGAGCTTTAACAGTCGCTTTCAGCAACACAACATTCACAAAAACTGTCACAGCAAATATTTTTCATGGCACAGACCTCGCTGGCACCATCAGTAGTGTCCTAACACAGTTCACACACTTGGCTGCACCGAGCCCAAGTCACGGTCTACAGCACCAACCAGACAAGCAAAGCCGCTACAAGAACACAGTCCAAAGTGGTGTCCCACAGGGCACATCCATACGGTGGAATATCAAATCAAGACTACTGACCTGGCGGTCAGCCTCTCCACGCCATCATGATGGAGAATCCTGAGGCCCTTTACTATACAAGTACACTACTGACCTGGTGGTCAGCCTCTCCACGCCATCATGATGGAGAATCCTGAAGCCCTTTACTATACAAGTACACTATTGACCTGGCGGTCAGCCTCTCCACACCATCATGACGGAGAATCCTGAGGCCCTTTACTATACAAGTACACTACTGACCTGGCGGTCAGCCTCTCCACGCCATCATGATGGAGAATCCTGAAGCCCTTTACTATACAAGTACACTACTGACCTGGCGGTCAGCCTCTCCACGTCATTAAGACAGAGGCAGCGGCTGGGCAGGGCGTACCCCACACCCGACGGTAACCAGTTCCAGGTCGGACTCAGGGGCCTTACCAACACCTGGGGATCTGCATAACTACATTGTTACCAAGCCTAATACCTACATATTTATCGTCCTGGTCTTGTCACCAGCAGTCACTTCACTAGGGTTTAGGGGAAAATACCCATAACATAGTCTACAAAGTTTCAATAAAATGTGTGCATTATGATAGAAAAATTCCTGGACTATGAATTGTAGTACTGACCTCTATTCCATGGACTATGAATTGCAGTAGTGACCTCTATTCCATGGACTATGAATTGCAGTACTGACCTCTATTCCATGGACTATGAATTGCAGTACTCACCTCTATTCCATGGACTATGAATTGTAGTACTGACCTCTATTCCATGGACTATGAATTGCAGTACTGACCTCTATTCCATGGACTATGAATTTTAGTACTGACCTCTATTCCATGGACTATGAATTGCAGTACTGACCTCTATTCCATGGACTATGAATTGCAGTACTGACCTCTATTCCATGGACTATGAATTGCAGTACTGACCTCTATTCCATGGACTATGAATTGTAGTACTGACCTCTATTCCATGGACTATGAATTGCAGTACTGACCTCTATTCCATGGACTATGAATTGTAGTACTGACCTCTATTCCATGGACTATGAATTGCAGTACTGACCTCTATTCCATGGACTATGAATTGTAGTACTGACCTCTATTCCATGGACTATGAATTGTAGTACTGACCTCTATTCCATGGACTATGAATTGTAGTACTGACCTCTATTCCATGGACTATGAATTGTAGTACTGACCTCTATTCCATGGACTATGAATTGCAGTACTGACCTCTATTCCATGGACTATGAATTGCAGTACCGACCTCTATTCCATGGACTATGAATTGTAGTACCGACCTCTATTCCAGGGACTATGAATTGTAGTACTGACCTCTATTCCATGGACTATGAATTGTAGTACTGACCTCTATTCCAGGGACTATGAATTGTAGTACTGACCTCTATTCCATGGACTATGAATTGCAGTACTGACCTCTATTCCATGGACTATGAATTGTAGTACTGACCTCTATTCCATGGACTATGAATTGCAGTAGTGACCTCTATTCCATGGATTATGAATTGCAGTAATGACCTCTACTCCATGGACTATGAATTGTAGTACTGACCTCTATTCCATGGACTATGAATTGCAGTAATGACCTCTATTCCATGGACTATGAATTGCAGTAATGACCTCTACTCCATGGACTTCCACTTGCAGTACTGACCTCTACTCCATGGACTTTCACTTGCAGTACTGACCTCTACTGCATTGACTTTCACTTGCAGTACTGACCTCTATTCCATGAACTATGAATTGCAGTAATTCTTTCTTTCTTTCTGCGTACGCAGGCTGATACTCCTGCGGACACTCCCTGTATAGCCAGGCAGTGGAGTTTTGTGTGTATGACCCTTTTCTATCCCGTCATTAAGGCAGCCATACTCCATCTTCGGGGAAAATTGCAGTAATGACCTCTACTCCATGGACTATGAATTGCAGTACTGACCTCTACTCCATGAACTTTCACTTGCAGTAATGACCTCTACTCCATAGACTTTCACTTGCCGTAGTGACCTCTATTCCATGGACTATGAACAACAGTAATGACCTCTACTCCATAGACTTTCACTTGCAGTAATGACCTCTACTCCATGAACTTTCACTTGCAGTACTGACCTCTATTCCATGGACTTCCACTTGCAGTACTGACCTCTATTCCATGGACTTTCACCTGCAGTAATCACCTCTACTCTATGGACTTTCACTTGCAGTAATGGCCTCTACATCATGGACTTTCACTTGCCGTAGTGACCTCTATTCCATGGACTATGAACTGCAGTAATGACCTCTACTCCATAGACTTTCACTTACAGTAATGACCTCTACTCCATGAACTTTCACTTGCAGTACTGACCTCTATTCCATGGACTTTCACTTGCAGTACTGACCTTTATTCCATGGACTATAAATTGTAGTACTGACCTCTACTCCATGGACTATGAATTGTAGTACTGACCTCTATTCATGGACTATGAATTGCAGTAATGACCTCTATTCCATGGACTATGAATTGCAGTAATGACCTCTACTCCATGGACTTTCACTTGCAGTACTGACCTCTACTCCATGGACTTTCACTTGCAGTACTGACCTCTACTCCATGGACATTCACTTGTAGTACTGACCTCTATTCCATGAACTATGAATTGCAGTACTGACCTCTACTCCATGAACTTTCACTTGCAGTAATGACCTCTACTCCATGGACTTTCACTTGCAGTACTGACCTCTACTCCATGGACTTTCACTTGCAGTACTGACCTCTATTCCATGAACTATGAATTGCAGTACTGACCTCTACTCCATGGACTTTCACTTGCAGTAATGACCTCTACTCCATGGACTTTCACTTGCAGTACTGACCTCTACTCCATGGACTTTCACTTGCAGTACTGACCTCTATTCCATGGACTATGAATGGCAGTAATGACCTCTACTCCATGGACTATGAATTGCAGTACTGACCTCTACTCTATGAACTTTCACTTGCAGTAATGGCCTCTACACCATGGACTTTCACTTGCCGTAGTGACCTCTATTCCATGGACTATGAACTGCAGTAATGACCTCTACTCCATAGACTTTCACTTACAGTAATGACCTCTACTCCATGAACTTTCACTTGCAGTACTGACCTCTATTCCATGGACTTTCACTTGCAGTACTGACCTTTATTCCATGGACTATGAATTGTAGTACTGACCTCTATTCCATGGACTATGAATTGCAGTACTCACCTCTATTCCATGGACTATGAATTGCAGTACTGACCTCTATTCCATGGACTATGAATTGCAGTACTGACCTCTATTCCATGGACTATGAATTGTAGTACTGACCTCTATTCCATGGACTATGAATTGTAGTACTGACCTCTATTCCATGGACTATGAATTGTAGTACTGACCTCTATTCCATGGACTATGAATTGCAGTACTGACCTCTATTCCATGGACTATGAATTGTAGTACTGACCTCTATTCCATGGACTATGAATTGCAGTACTGACCTCTACTCCATGAACTTTCACTTGTAGTACTGACCTCTATTCCATGGACTTTCACTTGCAGTACTGACCTCTATTCCATGGACTTTCACTTGCACTACTGACCTCTATTCCATGGACTTTCACTTGCAGTAATGACCTCTATTCCATGGACTTTCACTTGCAGTACTGACCTCTATTCCATGGACTTTCACTTGCAGTACTGACCTCTATTCCATGGACTTTCACTTGCCGTAGTGACCTCTATTCCATGGACTTTCACTTACAGTACTGATCTCTATTCCATGGACTTTCACTTGCAGTACTGACCTCTATTCCATGGACTTTCACTTGCAGTAATGACCTCTACACCATGGACTTTCACTTGCCGTAGTGACCTCTATTCCATGGACTATGAATTGCAGTACTGACCTCTATTCCATTGACTTTCACTTGCAGTAATGACATCTATTCCATGGACTTTTGACTTGCAGTACTGACCTCTATTCCATGGACTTTCATTTGCAGTACTGACCTCTATTCCATGGACTTTCACTTGCAGTACTGACCTCTACTCTATGGACTTTCACTTGCTGTAATGGCCTCTACACCATGGACTATCACTTGCAGTACTAACCTCTATTCATGGACTGACCTCTATTCCATGGACTATGAGCAGTACTGCCCTCTATTCCATAGACTATGATTTGAAGACTGCTATCACTCCGCCTCAACACCACCACTGGTCCCGTCAACCTGATCAGCGTCTATGCGCCAACACTCAGCGCCACCAAGGAAACAAAGGACGAGTTCTACGATCAGCTCGACTCACTTATCCAGAGGATCCCCAAAGACGAGCAACTGTTACTGCTGGGTGACTTCAATGCCAGAGTGGGCGCTGACCATGACTCCTGGCCCTCCTGTCTCGGAAAGTTTGGTGTGGGAAAGATGAATGAAAATGGGCAGCGACTCCTGGAGATGTGCTCATACCACGACCTCAGCATCACCAACTCCTTCTTCCAGACAAAGCCTCAGCAGAAAGTGTCATGGAGACACCCTCGCTCCAAGCACTGGCACCAGCTAGACCTGATTATCATCAGGCGGTCTGCCTTGAGGCGTGTCCTTTTTACTCGCACCTTCCACAGCGCCGACTGCGACACCGATCACTCGCTGGTGTGCAGCAAGATCAAGCTCCAGCCTAAGAAGATACAGTGTTGATTCTAGGATTTCAAAAAAGGGGGCCCAAGGGCCCCCTCACATAAAAAAAGGGGGCCCATAGGGTGAAAATGGGAGGCCCTCAAAACGCGTGAAAATTCAGATTTTAAAGCTTAATCACAATGATTACATTATGGCCAAAGTAAACTAAAACAACAAAAAGAAACAAGAAACGAGTTACATTTTATTACAGAAACACACACACACACACACAAACACACACAGAGTACACACACATTCTGACATACCTTAGAAGACTTGTCTTTTTCTGGTGGTGCATGTACTCAGCTGAGCTCCCTTCTTGGCAGTCATACAGCAAGTGAGCAAGTCTGTTGTCACCTCATCATAGAATCCAGCAACTCTAAGCCTACCCCACAATTAATTCAGTCTCTTTATATGAAGTGACCATCACTATTGTCAAGATTTATATACCATCACCTTAAGAAAACCCTTTAACTGTGAAAAGTCACTGTGTACACCTTCACCATACACAACTGAAAATATGTACAGCCCACAGAACTCCATTCATTTCTTGTAGATCCTCCTATCCTTCTGTTGCTTCCACTCTGCTGCAGCAGCTGTGAAGTCATGGTCATTGATGGAGGACCTTCACATTTGATGGTCATCAGCACATTGAGGCTGTCTTCTTTCAGCCTGTTTCTCCTGGCTGTCTTGATGGCATTTTGGGCAGTGAAACCACGCTCACAGTCGGAACATGCCGTGTCAGAGTCGATGTTCGATAGTTCTTGCACCCCGGCTTCGTGAACGTGTTCTTTTTTTGTGTTTCAGGCACAAGGAGCACATCATGCTTCCATCTTCTTCCTTCTTTAACCAGGGTCTGTCTTTCAACCATGATTCTTGAAACGCCTTGTAGAGTTTCTTCTGCTCCTCCGTTTTCGAACTGGAGGGATCGGCTTCGTTTTCACCATCTTCATTATCTTGCTGATCTTCGGGTTCACTGGCACTTTCAATCGTTTCGCCTCCGGCGTCGATCGGCTGAGACACGCTATCGCTTGACTGAGTAGCCGTAACGGTGGCTGTAGACTCATTATCGGCTTCCAGCTGATGATCTTTAGATATATCAGTGCGTTTTTTCTTCGTGAAGGCGAAAGAAAACAGAGTGTTTGGCTTCGCGCGCTTCATCGTTGAAGCCGACATGAGGACTGTTGAACTGCCAGTACCGCTGATTGGCTCAACTGCTGCTTCTCGGCCAATGAAAAAATTTGGTAGAACGCGCGTTCGGCTAAAGGAATTGCTCAGGAGGCTATACACACGGCAGCGGCGAAGCCGCGCTGGTTGTGCAAAAAACGCGTTCGTTCTCTTTTTTTTGCGGCTTTTGGGCCGCGTCTTTCGCGATTTTTTGCGGCCTTCAGAAAAATATTGCGGAATCCCGCAAGGGCGCGCTCTAGAATCAACACTGAAGATACATCGCTCTAGGCCTGAAGGCAAACCTCGCATCGATGCGAACAAGACCACACATCCTGACAAGGCGGCGGAATTTACCCAAGCCCTCTCCGAGGTGTATCGAATCAGACCCTCCCGGTGGCTCAGCCATGAGAGATGGGACTACATCAGAGAGACAGTACACAGCACTGCCATGAAGATTTTTGGAAAAAAGCAGACCAAGAACAACGACTGGTTTGAGGCCAACTCCTCCACACTCACTCCAGCCATAGAAGAACGCCGCAGCGCCCACCTGGAATACAAGCGATCCCCAGCCAGAGAACCCTGCAGGTGTACAGATCTGCAAAGAGCAAAGTACAGAGATTAGCAAGGCAGTGCGCTAACGACTACTGGCTCCAGCTATGTCAAAGCATCCAGATATCGGCTGATACTGGAAACATCAAGGGCATGTACGACGGCATCAAAAAAGCAATGGGCCCCACCAAGAAGACTACAGCTCCACTGAAGTCTGCCACGGGCGAGACCATCCAGGACAAGGACAAGCAGATGGAGCGATGGGTGGAACATTATTCCGAATTGTACTCCAGACAGAACCACGTCACCGACGAGGCCCTTGATGCGATTGAAAGCCTCCCCTCATGCGGAACTGGATGAGAACCCACTCTGGCAGAACTAGAGAAAGCAATCCGGAGCCTGTCCTCAGGAAAAGCACCAGGGAAGGATGGCATACCACCAGAAGTCATCAAGTGTGGCGGCAGTGGCACTACTTGAACACCTGCACAACCCTTTGTCAGTGCTGGGAGGAAGGAGCAGTACCTCAAGACATGAGAGATGCCAATATTGTCACATTATACAAGAACAAAGGCGACAAAAGTGACTGCAATAACTACAGAGGAATATCTCTCCTGAGCATTGTAGGCAAAGTATTTGCAAGAGTCGTCCTGAACAGGCTGCAGAAGCTCGCTGACAGAGTGTACCCAGAGTCGCAGTGCGGGTTCGCTCGGAGAGATCAACCATCGACATGGTCTTCTCCATCAGACAGCTGCAAGAGAAATGTAGAGAGCAGCACAAGCCCTCTTTCTGGCCTTCATTGACCTGACCAAGGCATTTGATCTTGTCAGCAGGATGGTCTCTTAACGTCCTAGCGAAGATAGGCTGCCACACCAAGACTTTTGAGTGTGATCCAGTCTTTCCACGACGACATGAAAGGCACAGTGCAGTACGACGGCTCGACATCAGATGCCTTCACATACGCAGTGGAGTCAAACAGGGCGTGTCTCGCTCCCACCCTCTTCGGCATCTTCTTCGCTGTCCTGCTGAAGCACGCCTTTGGAACATCAACTGAGGGTGTTCACCTTCACACCCGATCAGATGGCCGACTGTTCAACCTGGCTCGGCTGAAGGCAAAGAGCAAAGTACGGGTAGTGACCATCAGAGACATGCTGTTCGCAGATGACGGTGCTCTGGCCACCCACACCGAAGCAGAGTTACAGAGTCTGATGGACCGTTTGCAAAGGCTTGTGATGAGTTTGGCCTGACAAATAAGCTTGAAGAAGACGAACGTGATGGCTCAGGATGCGAACAAACCCGCATCACCATCAACAACCATGAATTAGAGGCCGTTAGCCAGTTCACGTACCTCGGTTCACCATCACCGACAACTCTCTCTGGATACAGAGATCAACAGAAGGATTGGCAAGGCCTCTACCACCCTGGCCAGACTATCTCAGAGAGTGTGGAACAACAGATGTTAACATTGAACACCAAGATTGCTGTGTACCGAGCCTGTGTGCTAAGCACTCTCTGTACGCAGCGAATCCTGGACCCTGTATGCCTCACAAGAGAAGAGGCTGAGTGCCTTCACATGCGCTGTCTCCGGCGCATACTTGGGATCACATGGAGCGATCGCGTGACAAACAACGATGTGCTTGAGCGTGCAAAGATTCCCAGCATGACCACTCTTCTCCGTCAGCGTCGCCTCAGGTGGCTTGGTCATGTGCGTCGAATGGACGACGGCAGGATCCCCAAGACATTCTGTACGCAGAGCTTGCCTCTGGCAAGAGAACAACTGGAAGACCACAACTCCGCTTCAGGATGTTTGCAAGCGCGACTGAAGGCTCTCGACATCGAACCAACACCTGGGAAGAGCTTGCTCAGGACAGATCCAGCTGGAGACACACTGTGAACACTGGGCTGGAAGCTAGCGAAGAGAAGCTCCGGAAGCTTGACGACGCAAAGCGTGCACAGAGAAAGAACAAGCAGCTGCTGCCAGCAGCTGACTCGGCCTTCAAGTGCATCAAATGCAGCAGAGACTGCCACTCCCATGTGGGTCTATACAGCCACAGCAGACGCTGTATGACCAAAGGAAACATTTGTAAAGGGCGCAAATCCATCGTCTCCCGAGACTAACGGATTGCCAACAACAATGAGCAGTACTGCCTCTATTCCATAGACTATGATTTGCATACCAAAATATTCCATGAACTATGACCTGCAGTGCTGACATCTCTTCATGACCTATGACCTTGCAGTACTAGACCTCTATTCATTGACTACGACATGCACACTGACTATTAAATGGAGTTGACCATGCAGTGCTGAATCTTTTCATGACCTATGACCTTGCAGTACTGACCTCATCACTGTCCACGGCTTCCCTGTGAAATACAGCACAGCGCGGGGCACAATGCGTTCCCGGATGAAGTGACCATCTCAAAGTCTGCTGCCAGCAACGCCTCCATGTCTTCATCCTGCCATCACACCCATACCACTGTTACATCTCTGACATCACACCAATGCCACTGTTACATCTCTACGCCTTGGCTTAAGGCTGTGTCAGACCAATTGACATAGGCCAGAACACCAAGGCTACATCAAAATGTTGTTATGCTCTGCATAGTTATGTGGGGATTGTCTTCAGTCGTGACAAGCTCCTAGCATAACATTATCAGTCTCCCAAATCCCCGAAGTCGGAGTGTGGCTGCCCATGTGGGGGGTAATCAAAAACGGTCACACACGTAATGTTCTCATCCCCAGCTGATGCATTTGTGCCATAGTATTCAAATGCTTCGGCTGTTCGGATGATCCCTGGAGTCTTTTAGCCAGGGTACGACAACAACAACAACACTGTTACATCTCTGACATCACACCAATGCCACTGTTACATCTCAGACATCATCACACTCATGCCCCTGTTACATCTCTGACATCACACCAATGCCACTGTTACATCTCAGACATCATCACACCCATGCCCCTGTTACATCTCAGACATCATCACACCCATGCCACTGTTACATCTCTGACATTATCACACCCATGCCACTGTTACATCTCAGACATCATCACACCCATGCCACTGTTACATCTCAGACATCATCACACCAATGCCACTGTTACATCTCTGACATTATCACACCCATGCCACTGTTACATCTCAGACAGCATCACACCCATGCCACTGTTACATCTCAGACATCATCACACCCATGCCATTGTTTTATCTTTGACATCATCACACCCATGCCACTGTTACATCTCTGACACCATCACACCCATGCCACTGTTACATCTCTGACACCATCACACCCATGCCACTGTTACATCTCTGACATTATCAAACCCATGCCACTGTTACATCTCTGACATAATCACATCCACACTGATGTTACATCTCTAACAGCATATCTACTCTGATGTTACATCTCAGACTCTAACATCATGTCTACACTGAGGTTACATCTCTTACATCATCCCATCCACACTGACGTTACACCTCTAACATCATGTCTACACTGATGTTACATCTCTAACATCATGTCTACACTGATGTTACATCTCTTACATCATCACATCCACACTGATGTTACACCTCTAACATCATGTCTACACTGATGTTACATCTCTAACATCATGTCTACACTGATGTTACATCTCTTACATCAACACATCAACACTGATTTTACATGTCTAACATCATCACATCAACACTGATGTTACATCATTAACATGATCAAATCAACACTGATGTTACATGTCTGACATTACTTTCTACACTGAAACACCGATGGCCATGAACTGTTTAACTTGAGGGGCCCAGAAAAATGAACCCTTCATTCAGATCCGGACAAAATACCGTCTCCTTTTCTCTCATGATGTTTTGACTGTTAGCTTGCTGTTTTGAATGGAGCACAATTGCATCAAATAAAGTCAATGTAATTCCTACCCCTAGGGCAATCCATCCCACACTCACCAAGTCATCCTCGTTCTGACCTTCCGGCACTGTGGACAAAGGTCATGTGTTAGTGTCGGCACACAGCACACTGCCTTTCCCTACACTGCCAGGGAAACAGCCCCCACAGTCCACACCTCCCACCCCTCACACCACCCCACTTCCCTGCAAGCCACCAAGCGTCTGCCCAATCACCAAACAGGGCTGAGCATTGAAACACGTCTTAAATCAAACATTTCCACCACTAAACATTCCCCATTCAAAATTAAATCCAGCAGACTGACATTCAATCTTGACAACTACTACTTAACAATCCACTTACTGCACATACTATGTAGTCCCATTCTGTTTGGTGGATTTAACAGACGGATGACCACTGTCCATTCTGCCCTAGGGCACTGGTCTACACAGACTGCTGTGATGTCGCTGATGACCACTGTCCATTCTGCCCTGGGGCACTGGTCTATACACTGACTGCTGTGAGGTCACTGGTGACCACTCCATTCTGCCCTGGTCTCTACACACACACTGCTGTGAGGTCACTGGTGACCACTCCATTCTGCCCGGTCTCTACACACACACTGCTGTGAGGTCACTGGTGACCACTCCATTCTGCCCTGGTCTCTACACACACACTGCTGTGAGGTCACTGGTGACCACTCCATTCTGCCCTGGTCTCTACACACTGACTGCTGTGAGGTCACTGGTGACCACTCCATTCTGCCCTGGTCTCTACACACACACTGCTGTGAGGTCACTGGTGACCACTCCATTCTGCCCTGGTCTCTACACACACACTGCTGTGAGGTCACTGGTGACCACTCCATTCTGCCCTGGTCTCTACACACTGACTGCTGTGAGGTCACTGGTGACCACTCCATTCTGCCCTGGTCTCTACACACACACTGCTGTGAGGTCACTGGTGACCACTCCATTCTGCCCTGGTCTCTACACACACACTGCTGTGAGGTCACTGGTGACCACTCCATTCTGCCCTGGTCTCTACACACACACTGCTGTGAGGTCACTGGTGACCACTCCATTCTGCCCTGGTCTCTACACACACACTGCTGTGAGGTCACTGGTGACCACTCCATTCTGCCCTGGTCTCTACACACTGACTGCTGTGAGGTCACTGGTGACCACTCCATTCTGCCCTGGTCTCTACACACACACTGCTGTGAGGTCACTGGTGACCACTCCATTCTGCCCTGGTCTCTACACACACACTGCTGTGAGGTCACTGGTGACCACTCCATTCTGCCCTGGTCTCTACACACACACACTGCTGTGAGGTCACTGGTGACCACTCCATTCTGCCCTGGTCTCTACACACACACTGCTGTGAGGTCACTGGTGACCACTCCATTCTGCCCTGGTCTCTACACACACACTGCTGTGAGGTCACTGGTGACCACTCCATTCTGCCCTGGTCTCTACACACACACTGCTGTGAGGTCACTGGTGACCACTCCATTCTGCCCTGGTCTCTACACACACACTGCTGTGAGGTAACAAATGACGGCCAGCTACAGTTCTACTCTTTGCTGTCAACTTCTTCACGCGTGGTGTAGGACGTCACTTGTTTTCAATGCCTCATGGCCTTTCTCTGTATATCCACTTTACCATCACATGAAGGGAACACTGCCTTCGTTCTTGGTGACCATTTTACCACCACACAAAGGAAACAGTGCCACAGGTTTTTTGTTGGCCTGTGACAACTTCACCAGAACCACAAGGAGGCAGCCCCAGTGACTGACGGACACTGGCCTGGCAGTGGGGGATTACACAGGCTTCACTAACTGCCGTGATCTGTATAGTGCCTGATGCTGTGTTTGCTGCAGCGCTGCATCAATCTTCATCTTCATCCTCAAAACATCTCATTTTTCATTCCATTCCATACTGTAAGGCATGCTCATACAGGGTTCCTACAGACTCCCAAGAACAAAATTCAAGGAGTTTTCAAGGAGCGTTTATTTTATTTCAAGGCAAGAGGCGGCACGAAAATTACACCATTGTTCTTTTAAAACTTTTTTTTTCTATTGTTTATGTTTAAAAAAAAAAACATGGAAAAAACATATTTGGGCGATTTCAAAGCTCTTGTGTGATATGGGGACCAGAAATGGTGGCAAAATTATGAAAATTGAAAAAAAAAAAAGGTTCATGACAAGAACTGTATTTGTATCATAATAACAGACATAAGGCACTTGAAGCATGACTTTTCTTGTTTTGCTGAGCTATAGTAATGCAATGACAAAAGGATTTTTATATCCTGTTTTGCTGAGCTAAAGTAATGCAATTACAAAAGGATTTTCTTCTAAACTGCTTTTTTTTCAATAATTTTTTTCCATATGGCTTCGCATTTCATTGCTTTCGAATTATTCTGATAGAAATAGCAAATGATAAGTGCTGTTTTGACTTCAAATATAATTGCATGCAGAAATCATTTCTGATCAAAAGAAAAAAAAATACCAAGCTAGCTAGTCTGGATCCAGAGATATTGAATGAAAGTGAGGTGCAAAGCCAAATGTCGCCAAATACTTTGATTTTCCCTCACCACACTGAAATCCTTTGGTGATTTGACCATCTGGAAACACTGTTTGAAAAATCTGAGAATTCTGTTCACAAGAGCTGAAGCTTTGGTGCGCGTTTACAGTGTTCAGCGTCCACAGAATTTCAGATTTCAGCACATCTGTCTTTCAGCAAAACGAGTCCACTGTGGCTGAAGAGCTGGTACTGGATTCGCGCACAGACACATCACGATCAGGATTTAATGACAACATTTGCGTTCGACACTGCTGCTGCCTTCTTGTTCGTAAGAAAGTACGAGATGGGTATCGCTGCTGAAGATCTCGCCGCCAGTAGAGCCACGTGCTTCTTTCCTTTGCTGTGGCTAGTCGGGGCACTCTCGCACATCGAAACTTTTTTTGCAGACTGTGCACTAGCAGGCATGTTTGTTGGCTTTGTCTTCTCTCGCCCAGTCAGAAAACTCCGGTTTATCCAACCACAGACGGTTGAAAGCACATTCCCCCCCAGGCATTTTCAAGCTCCATTCACAATGAACTGAACAAGCCGGAAACGCAAGACCTTTTCTTCACGCATGCGTAGAATTAATAAATTGCGGAAGTTACAAATTATCTCCCTTGGTTCATTCTTTAGCAGACGACAACGTGGGATCGCGATGATGTAAAAATTTTGAAAATAATTTTTCATCAACCTGAACGCATAAAAATCAAACTGCCGGTTTTTTTTCTTGCCACATTAAAAATATTTTGGAGACGATGGTTTGATTTTCAAGGGTTTTCAAGGTTTGGTCAACATAACCACATTTTATTGATTTTCAAGGAGTTTCAAGGTCTTGAAATTGGCTCTCAGAAATCAAGGAGTTTCAAGGAGCGTACGAACCCTGTCATACACACTGTTACTTACAGATCCTCTCTTTCATTTCAATGTATACAACAGCATCCTCTCTTTTACTTCAATTTATACTATAGTATACCCTGTAATTTACATCATCATGCCTTTTATTTCAAGTTGTAGCATATTAGTATTACACTCTATAAAATCTACAACATCCAACTGTCACTTCAATTTGTACTTTACTACACTCTTTATATTTTACAACATCCTGACTCACAATTTGTACCATACTACACAATGTAGTTCACAACATTGTTTCAATTTGTACCATTTTACACTCAACATAATTTACAACATCCTGACTTTCTTTTCAGTTGTACCATATTGCACTCTACGTAATTTACAACATCCTGACTTTCATTTCAATTTGTACCATATTCTACTCTACATAAATTACAAAAGCCAGATTTTTATTTCAGTTTGTACCATATTACTCTCTATATGATTTACATCCTGACTTTCATTTCAATTTGTTCCATACTAATTTTTATACAATTTAGAACATCCTGACTTTCAATTCAATTTGTACCGTATCACATGTGTATTGTATAACATCCTGATTGTAAATTCTTACCATAAGACATCCAATGATTTACAGCACCCTCATTTTCATTTCAATTCAGTTTATTTTGTTCTGAAATTTACAACATCCTAACTCTTACCATAAGACATCCAATGATTTACAGCACCCTCATTTTCATTTCAATTCAGTTTATTTTGTTCTGAAATTTACAACATCCTAACGGTCATTTTAATTTTTACCATAATACGTTCTGAAACTAGAGATTAGCAATAACTTTTTCATTTCCATTAATTCTGAGACTAGGAACATCTCTTTCATTTCCATTCCATCTGTATTATATTCTGTAATTTACAACATCTGACTTTCATTTCAATTCATATCATATTACACTTTGTGACTAACAACATGTTCCTTCATTTAAATTTGCACTACATAATATTCTGTAAGTTTTGAAAATCCTGACTTTCATATTGTTTTATGTTCTGTGACTACTTAATCTCCCTCTTTCATCCAAATCCATATCATATTACACCCAACGATCAATCAACATCGTGCCTCTCACTTCAATTCACAGCATGTTACGTAAGTATTTAAACAGTAAGTGACCTTCAGGAGGGCTGAAGAAGTTGAAGAAGGAGTCGTTCTGTACAGTCTTGGTGACTGTGCGGGTCAGCCCTTTGCCTTTGTGCTTCTGCTTCTTCTTCACCACCTTCACTGTCACATTCTTCCCCTTGTTCCACGAAATGGGACAACTGCAACACAGACACACCTCCCCACTCATAATCAATCCCTGTGTTAAGTAATGGGGCAAGTACAACACATACCCCAATCATTATCAATTGTTGATTTATGTAATAAGGAAACTACAGCACACACATTCATTGTAATCAATCCATAGGTAATGTAATGAGGCAATTACAGACATTCGTCAAATCAACCCGTTTAATGCGCTGTTGCAATCCTTGTGTTATGTACAGGAGCCATGACAGCACACACCACTCATAAACAATGCATGTGTTGTATAATGGGGTACCTGTAACACACATCCCAATCATAATCAATCCCTGTGTTATATTATGGGGGCAACTACATCACACACTCCAATCATGATCAATCTGTGTTATTTCAATGGGGCAACTATAACACACACACCCCAATCATAATCAATCCCTGTGTTGTATTATGGGGGCAACCACATCACACACTCCAATCACAATCAATCTGTGTTATATCAATGGGGCAACTATAACACACACATCCCAATCATACTCGATCTCTGTGTACAGCTACAACACCCGCATCATTCATCATCAATCCCTGTGTACAGCTACAACACCCACATCATTCATCATCAATCCCTGTGTACAGCTACAACACCCACATCATTCATCATCAATCCCTGTGTACAGCTACAACACCCACATCATTCATCATCAATCCCTGTGTACAGCTACAACACCAGCATCATTCATCATCAATCCCTGTGTACAGCTACAACACCAGCATCATTCATCATCAATCCCTGTGTACAGCTACAACACCTGCATCATTCATCATCAATCCCTGTGTACAGCTACAACACCCACATCATTCATCATCAATCCCTGTGTACAGCTACAACACCCACATCATTCATCATCAATCCCTGTGTACAGCTACAACACCCGCATCATTCATCATCAATCCCTGTGTACAGCTACAACACCCACATCATTCATCATCAATCCCTGTGTACAGCTACAACACCCACATCATTCATCATCAATCCCTGTGTACAGCTATAACACCCACATCATTCATCATCAATCCCTGTGTACAGCTACAACACCCACATCATTCATCATCAATCCCTGTGTACAGCTACAACACCCACATCATTCATCATTAATCCCTGTGTCCGATCATAGAAAAGAGATAATCTGATCTACAACAGCAAGAAATTCCAATAGTGTATTAACCCTTACACGCCAACGTCGCCATTTGGCGACAACATAGCCGACCGCCAATGTCACCAAAAGGCGACCATGTAGGGTTACCTAACTCCCGATACTCTCACGATCCAAGTTCATGAGATAAAAAGCCAGCAATAAACGTCATAGTTGGGGGATGGTCTGGCCCGTGCTCACAGCCATTTGCTTTGTCAGAACACTATTCAGTTCAGTATTTTATCAACTTTATTCCGATTGTTTTTCCATTCACTACGACGTCACCACCAAGCACTTGACGTACTCGACCTTGCCAAACATTTACCACAGATCAAGTGCTGGGAATATTGAATTGACGATCAGTTGTTCCTACTACAGATGAAGAAGACACAGATAGTCACGAGGAAACAACGATAGTGAGGGCTTGACCTAATTATTGCAACGTGAGGCGTTGGACCGTGGCCAAGTGGTAGGGAGAGACAGCTGATGAGAGATAAGACTAGACGCCCACTTACTACTGCTTGTGCCTCAGTGTTCTGGTGTTGAGCCAGTCAGCACTGACTGACTGTTCACCAACTATGTGAGGGAGCAAACTAAGACTTTAGGCAATGAACTTCACACACATGCTGTGGGCCGACTCTTGCTGGTCAAGGTCGAAGGGGACATGGCCGACTGACACGTGAGAGGCGAGCCACAGAGACGTGTTTGAGTGAGTTTTATAATCAGCTGAATGACTCTCAAGGGTTCAGAGACCAACAGGCACATGAATGACTTTGTTTTTATAAAGAAAATATTATTGTCGAGAGTGAAAGGGACGTGTGTGTGTGTGTGTGTGTGTGTGTGTGTGTGTGTGTGTGTGTGTGTGTGTGTGTGTGTGTGTGTTCCTTTTTTCTTTCTTACATGTGTACCAGTCAGGCATAAGAATATGTGTGTGTGTGTGTGTGTGTGTGTGTGTGTGTGTGTGTGTGTGTGTGTGTGTGTGTGTGTGTTCCCTGCTATTGGAGAAGTTGTATTTGTGGCTGTTTCTTCCATTTTTCTGTTGCAAATACCATACTTTCTAGTCTTCAATTGTGGGTGGAGTATTTTTCCTCCCTTGTTAAGAGTATGTTGGCATTCTTTCTTCAATTTTCACGCTTAGAAGAAACATAACATTTTTTTTTTTATTTGCTTTTTTTTGGGCACTTGAAATTACTAAAAATTTGAAATTATTGTTGGCTTACCATTACTAACATGTTATGATATAATAAAGTACATGTATCTCCTCTATTTTACAAAAAATAGCATGAGAATTTGTTGTTTAGTTCCAGAGATATCCGCGTTTCACATATGCTGGTATAAAATAAGAGCTTTTTTGGAAAAATGGCTGGCGATGGGGATTTATGCAAAATAGAATGTCTGGCGGTGAAAGGGTTAAGGAAAGAAATCATGTGACCTATAATCAGCAGGAGGACCATGCTAAATTATGGTTATGAAGGCCACAAATCATACAAAATGGAAGGGGGGAGGCGGAGACAGATATACTGACTACAAATGGCAGGACAAAGGTAGACTGACCAACAAAGGCAGAACAGATGAGAAAGACAGAACAGACAGATATGCCAATGAACAAATACAAACCAGACAGAGAGAGCAGACCCCCACAGACGCCTTACCCGACACATCGGATGATCTCTGGTCCCTCGTAACCAAAGGGGTCGGAGGGATCTTGTTCAAAACGCATGGTGTACTGTTTGGTCAGCAGAGTCTCTGTGAAATACTCGTTGGGCTCAAAATGGAATTCTAACGTGAAACCCTGCCAGACAAAATCCACTTTGATCACCACCACACTCACGATTTTCTGTCCTGGAGGCATCACACTTAGCTCATATACTCAATACAAAGGAACCCTCCATCTCCTGTCCCATACTGCAAGTAGTGGTCTGCAGTGGGTTTATCAGGCCACACTTGTTCACAGTTGTTCCAACCTCAAAGTATGCTCCTGGCCATGGAGAGTCCCCTTTATAAAACTGAACTCTTACATTAACCAGCGACTGGGCAGATAGCTCAACAGGAAAAAGTTGGCAGGTGTGGAGAAATGTAATGACTGAAATGGTATAAAATGGTATGGTAGCATGCTTTGTTTAACCCTCTGCATTCAAAAGTTTATCTCAGAAACTCTTCCTACTACTTTTCTACTTTTTTAAAAACATGAAGCACCATAGCTGGGTAGTGCTAAAACAAGCACCATTCTTCCACTGGTTTTAGCTTGGCCTAAGAAAGAAGCTTTACTCACAGTGGGTGTATACAAATGAATGATAGAAAATCACCACTAAGCCCAAGTCACAGGTAAACAGCAGGCTAAGGTCAGTTTTATATGAATGCTGTGGACTTGCATTTGGTGGGCTGTGGCAAGATAAAATGCCACAGGGTTTAAGATATGGTGTGATGTGGTGTTACGGAGTAGTGTTCAAGGTGTGGTGTGATCTGCTATCACACACAGCAGAAAAGCTGGATGCAGGGAAAGAAACTTTCCATATACTATTCACTCTGTGTGTGTGTGTGTGTGTGTGTGTGTGTGTGTGTGTGTGTGTGTGTGTTGTGTGTGTGTGTTATGTGTGTGTGTGTGTGTGTTATGTGTGTGTGTGTGTGTGTGTGTGTGAGTGTGTGCGAGTGTGTGTGTGTGTGTGTGTGTGTGTGTGTGTGTGTGTGTGTGTGTGTGTGTGTGTGTGTGTGTGTGTGAAGTGAGCAGGGGACTGACCTTGGACTCTCCCTGGGAGAACTTAACTCGGATGTCCTGTAAGTGATTCAGGATGGGCTCATCGTGGGGCTGCAACAGAGAAAGGTGGCTCCCATATGCCATCAGGTGGTGATTTACCATCCCCTCCCTCTCCTTCCCACCTGCAACTGCAGGCCACATTTATATCCACAGAACTGCTGACTTCTCTTGGTCATTACCTCATGAACACTGTGGCCATTTTTTGCCTGGCAATGAGGGCTCTGCCTTCCAAAGGAAAGTACATATCATGGTATGCACAATAACACATTCAACACCGCCTTACAACAAAGCTTGTTTAAATTTCACATGAACAGATACCAAACACAGACAGAAAGCCAGCAAACTAGATTCTTTAAAAGTTGTTAGATCAACAATTTCTTAAGCTATCCTGTCACAACCCTCTCCAACCCCATCCCCTCCCTTCTCCCCATACATTTAGGGGGAAAAATACATGCTGAAAAACAAAACTAAACAAAGCTAAACATGAATCTCTTGTCTTCAAATCATACTTAATATTTTCTTGCTTTATAACCATAACCGACACAAGAAAAGAGACAAACGTACAGACTCATCTCTCACACACACACACACACACACACACACACACACACACACACACACACACACACACACACACACGCGCGGCTGGAGAACAGCTAACTTTAAAAAAACTCTGAAAGAGCAGCCTAGGCCCTGGTGGGGCATCAAAACTGGAATTTAAACAGTTTGGAAGAACTTTTTATTGTCTCTCATGATACTTTCATAACAATGCAACAAGCAGAGAAATCAAAAGAAAATAAGTAGCCGCACAAACACATGATTAAACACACACACACACACACACACACGGAGGCATGCACACTTCTGAACTGTCTGAAAATCACACTATCACAGAGAAACTACAATCTCTTTCAGCTTATCGGAAAGAACTGTGTAGAAGCTCCTAATCTGGGTAGCTTCCCTTGGACTAAAGCTCAGGTCCAAATTTAAAAAAAAAAAAAAAAAAAAAAAAAAAACCAGCATTTCTACAAAGCTGGGCAGGTCAAAGACAACATGACAGTGTGGCCATGGCCATGAACACAGCCCTGTAACCCCTGTGTACACAGATGACATGACAGTTTGGCCATGAACACAGCCCTGTAACCCCTGTGTACACAGATGACATGACAGTTTGGCCATGAACACCACCCTGTAACCCCTGTGTACACAGATGACATGACAGTTTGGCCATGGCCATGAACACAGCCCTGTGGCCCTGTGTACACAGATGACATAACAGTTTGGCCATGGCCATGAACACAGCCCTGTAGCCCCTGTGTACACAGATGACGTGACAGTTTGGCCATGGCCATGAACACAGCCCTGTAACCCCTGTGTACACAGATGACGTGACAGTTTGGCCATGGCCATGAACACAGCCCTGTGGCCCCTGTGTACACAGATGACATGACAGTTTGGCCATGGCCATGAACACAGCCCTGTAATCCCTTGGTACACAGATGACATGACAGTTCGGCCATGTCCATATCCAATATCTACCTGCACCATCTCCTGATGGAGATCGACAGTATGAAAGGTACAGTCAGAGGTACACTCCCCACACCACACCAACCTGCATCATCTCCTGATGGAGATCGACAGTATGAAAGGTACAGTCAGAGGTACAGTCCCCACACCACACCAACCTGCATCATCTCCTGATGGAGATCGACAGTATGCAAGGTACAGTCTGAGGTACAGTCCCCACACCTCACCTGTCTGTACTATGAAAGGTAGAGTCCCCACATCACACCTAACTGCACTATGAAAGGTACAGTCCCGACATCACACCTGTCTGCACTATGAAAGGTAGACTCCCCACACCACGCCTACACACAGTATGAAAGGTAGAGTCCCCACACCACATCTACCTACAGTATGAAAGGTGGAGTCCCCACACTATACCTACCTGCACCATCTCTTGAAGGAGATCCACATTCTTAAAAATGGTCAGCCAGAAACCTGGTATCCCCTTCACATCTGAAACACACACACACAGTCATTAGTCGGGGGAAATAGCTCCATGCTAGAACATCCTAGTCTGTCCAGGATGGAGACCTGTCAAGGGATGGCAGGCTGACAGACACTCTGTCATTGGTCAGGGGAAGTATTTATCTCAGCAAACTTATCCTGTACACCAGCCACAGTGGCGTAGTGATTAGCATCACAGATTTCTGGCTAGGTGGCCATGGGTTCCATTCACAACAAAACCATTGTGGGACTTTTCTGTTCCAACCTATCCAGAGCTGTGTTTGCTACGGGCTGTGTTAGGAAGACTGCAACCACGCAGTGGAGTTTTATCCACTTACGGGGATGCATCTCAGAGAGTGTTGCTCAAATTTCGTGACCAGCACAGCAGGTGTCTGTATCTCACTGGCCTGGTTAATGGCAGGATATATATGGAAGAAACCATAGAGTACAGCCATGTCATTCATTCCGAGGCCAGAATGGAACTCCAAAGCATCATCTTCATCATCCTCCGTCTCATCAATCAGCATAAATTCATGCCTCAAATTCTGTGATCTTCTTCATCATCCTCCGTCTCATCAAGCAGCATAAACTCATGCCTCAAATTCTGTGATCTTTCATGCCCCGCACTAAACATGACCCAGCTTCAATATCCTCTCTGCGTCTGTCCCCATGGTGAATTTGCGTCAAGGTCACCAAAAGGGGAAAATTCAAGGGGACTGTTGAAGGACAGATGCGGTGGCACCCTTAGAGACAAGGAAGGACAGGGGGGAAGGGGGCTCACTAATGCAAGCTCTACAACTAAGCAAATATTGTTGTCACTATGTCAGTAAGGGGCTTAGTGTGCGGTGTACTGCTTACACTGGATCAGAGCAAGCTCCACAGACCACCACCAAGTGACTCAGCAGCAGGGAAGGGTCTCCACTGATGGGTGGTCTCATGACAACTTGACACAGACTGCTCCCTGTGGATTGCCAGTGCCATGGCAGTGGTGGAACAAGCCACATATGGATGTGGATGGGAAGCTGGAATGAACGGCGTGGAGTAGCACAAAAGACAGCAAAATACAAACAAAAGTTTATCCTGTGCTAACAGGTAAGGAATCTGATGACTTACAGTTAAAACAATCTATGGGAAAAAACAGTCTTGCCTGGAGAATGTTGAGGAGAGAGTCAAAGTGACTGTTGACAACAAAAAAATTAAGAGTCCACTACTGAAAACTGGGGATCAATTATCATTCATAGTTGTTCATACCGCTCCCCCCCTTTTTTTTTTTAACTGGCTACTAATCAATATTCAAACCAGTGACATCACACAGTGTTCTTGTATCTACTACCTTAAAAACATCACTGTTTCAACAGTATATAGAATTATACCCCATGTCTACAGAAACTGGAATTGTTTAGAATTATATCTAATGCCTACTGAAACTGCAGTGACCATAACTATTTACTGAGTTATACCCAACGACCATGGTCACCTAAAATGTCTAGACCTATATCCAATGCCCTTAGAAACTGCAGTGACCACACCAACAATGTATAGAACTACATCCAATGCCCACAGAGACTGCAGTGACCACACCAACAATGTACAGAACTATATCCAATGCCCACAGAGACTGCAGTGACCACACCAACAATGTACGGAACTACATCCAATGCCCACAGAGACTGCAATGACCACACCAACAATGTGCAGAACTATATCCAATGCCCACAGAGACTGCAGTGACCACACCAACAATGTATAGAACTACATCCAACACCCTAAGAAACTGCAGTGACCACACCAACAATGTATAGAACTATATCCAATGCCCTTAGAAACTGCAGTGACCACACCAACAATGTATAGAACTACATCTAACACCCTAAGAAACTGCAGTGACCACACCAACAATGTACAGAACTACATCCAATGCCCACAGAGACTGCAGTGACCACACCAACAATGTATAGAACTACATCCAACACCCTAAGAAACTGCAGTGACCACACCAACAATGTATAGAACTACATCCAACACCCTAAGAAACTGCAGTGACCACACCAACAATGTACAGAACTACATCCAATACCCACAGAAACTGCATTGACCACACCAACAATGTGCAGAACTACATCCAATGCCCACAGAAACTGCATTGACCACACCAACAATGTGCAGAACTATATCCAATGCCCACAGAAACTGCAGTGACCACACCAATAATCTGCAGAACTATATCCAATGCCCACAGAGACTGCATTGACCACACCAACAATGTGCAGAACTATATCCAATGCCCACAGAGACTGCAGTGACCACACCAACAATGTGCAGAACTACATCCAACACCCTAAGAAACTGCAGTGACCACACCAACAATGTGCAGAACTACATCCAATGCCCACAGAAACTGCAGTGACCACACCACCAATGTACAGAATAGATGGGTGAAACCAGGAAAAAATGAAAAGCAGGAAGGCCAGGGTGGACCTTCAGTCTTTCATTCCTCACGTATGACAGACACGACATTGGAAGCAGGAAATGGTGTCCTGCACTGTCCCGAGTCCTTCACTCTCAAAGCGTTGGCTTGAGCTCCAGTCACACTATGAATAAGTACATCCATGAATCAGGGCTTTTTTCTTCCCCTTTAATGTCAGGGATTTCTGCAGATATGAGAAGAAGTACACAGCCCAAAGAAACCAACCTAAATCTGCTCCCGACTTTTTTTGGGTGAAAGCCCCATGACAGAGGTGCTGAGAATGCAGTCAGCTGCAGGCTGTAGGCAGGGACTTGGCAGGGCAGGAACTACACAGGAAGACTGAAAGAACCCTGTGTGTCACCTCATTTTCTGTAACTATCTCAGCTAGTGCAGATACCAATTCTTCATTACCTTTGAAACATCAATCCAGCCACATCCACCACTACCACTTAACCACCCATACGTCCACCACTGGTAACCCCACATTTGATTTCTAGGAAAACTTCTAGCATTACCACACTGTTTGAAGATGTCTGTTAAACTGGTTGTGGCCAACTTCAGCAAAGCCCTTGGGCTGTGAAAATCCTAGCAGCCCACCATAAGTCAGACTCCATGATGACAGCAACAGTCACCCTTAACTTGTCTGTGACATTTTTCACAGAATTCTCAATCACTGGTTTCAGACTGCGCATTAACTCCTTCCATCGTCTTGCAACACAAACAGCCAACCACTCACACCTGACTTTACCTGGGAACTTGAAGAGTAAACTACCAAATCATGCCTGTCTTCGAGCACAGAAGTGCTATTTGAAACATGATAGCATCATGTCAAATCAACTTGTTATACAGCAGGATTCGGACCAAGAAAATGGTGGTCAGTGAGACGAATACCTAAGATGATGAAGTTGTTAAACATAAGATGAAAGAAAGGCTGGACACAGCACACAGACATCCATTCAGATATCTTCTTTTTTTTCATATAGATGCACTCTCTTGTCAGTTAACTCTCTTGATAAGCGCGCGTCCGCTAGCGCCCAACCGGACATCACACAGCCAAAAGGCCCAGCGCCTGCCAGCGCCCAGTAAAACATGTGGCAACAATGGGCGCCGCCATGTTTCTCGTAGAAAAGGAAGTCTCGCGAGAACATGACTTCCTTCTTCCTGTAGCCATTCACTTCCGTTTGCAAAAAAACGCGAGTTGATACATGCCATAGTTCTCGAGTTATGAATTTTTAAAGTTTTGAGGTCGAAATGCTTACAGTGACCTAGATTTCGACTGGGATGAGGTTCCAGATATGATAAACGATTCGGAAGAAAGTTCTGAAGAAGAAGATTTTTTTCTCCTGAGTAAATGGCTCATGTGATATTCTTCAAACTTACGATATAGCAACATACATATTCATAGGAATTTTAAAAATTATTTTCATTTCATTATTTCCTTTCCTCTCTAATTTCTAAATTGGGTAACCATGTTCAAATTACCATGGTTTTCGGCGTAACTAAGCTCAGGTAAGTGCATACTGAAGAGGGTTAAGCATTCAAGAATGCTGGCGATTTGTTCAAGTTGACAAACGGTCTGTCACAGGAGACAGATCCACTCAGTTTTTTTTTCTTCTTCCCCACAAAGTAAACCATTTTCAAATCCATCACAGAAAATATAGTCATTCTGACTTTTGAATATATGTCATTGCAAAGAAAACAATAATGTTATATAACAGCATGCAAGTACAGTCAGCACTAGGTTTTCTAAAATAATCAATGTCAAACAAGTAATAAACAAAAACAAACATCATGAGAGCTCAAAAAGCCATGTAGACTATGCAGGTGCACTGGCATTCCCTTCAAACTTCAAAGGCAATGTGTTAGTGTTGACTTCACCACTCTGGATGGATCCCATACTTACAAGAAAGAGGTAAAAGACCAAAATGGTCAGTTTTAAATGCAATCAACACAAAAGCAGACACATTCATAAGAGCAGACAGCACTGTTTCTTAGAAGGTAAAAAGATCTGCATGATTCACCACCAAACTAACAGGCACACAGAAAAGCACTAAGGCACAACATATACACATACACGGACACACCTTCCTGTGCCGTTTCATCTTCTTTGGTGTCTGTAACTGCCGCTTTCTTTTTCAGTTCATCCTGCAACATCCAGAAATCATGCACAAGTTCATATTGCAACAAACATCAATCACACCTTTCAGCTCATCTTTTTTTTTCCAACAAAGATTTTAATGCAACATTACAAGAGTTGACAGTCGCGCAAAAAGAGGACAGTGCACAGAGACAAATCAAAACTATTTCTGTTTCAGTTGCTGCAGGAAAAGTCAACGAAACGATTACAAAAATGAAGACAATATATATCCACAAATACATACTTTCACTTATAAACACATAAACCTGAACACATTCGCATACACAACACATCACACACACACCACACAACACACACATATAGAGAGAGAGAGAGAGAGAGGGAAAGAGAGCCTTTCAGGTCAACTTAACCACCATTCACCAATCACACACCAGTTACACCTTACAAAATGCATCACCAACATCGGTCAATCAACTACATGCATCATACACATCCATTCATCCTCACAATAATCTCAACCAAAGATCAATCCATACACATCCAGAGATCATGCACCAGTCCATACTGCAACACACATCAGTCCCATCTTACGGTCATCTTACCACAGTCCATCAATCTCACACCATTCAACTTACAACATACCATCATGTACACATCAGTCGATCAAACATCATTCATCAATCATACATCAGTTCCTCGTACAACATTCACACATACATTCAATCATATAACAATCATAAAACATAATCATTCCACTACAAAAAACCTCACACCTACTATCACTCCCACATACCACAATCATCAGACACACCATTTACGATCATTTCCAACAATACAAAAACCAAAACCGTTCCACTTACAAATAATCCCAAACATACAACAGTCGCTCTATACCAACATACATCAATCATACCTGTCAGATCACCTTGTGACATTCAACAATCACACCAGTCCGTTCATCCACAACAACCAACACACTCACCTTTTTCAGTTTATCTTAGAACATTTATCATCACACACAATTTTTAAGTTCATCTACAACATACAAAAACTACACATAAGAATCAACTTACAACAATCAAAATTCACACAATCAATTCATCATTAGCGCCTACATAAACCAAAACACCCATACATACTGAAAACATATATCAATCAAACACCACAATTCCCTTACAATGTTCGTCAAAAATAACATCAGGTCACTTATACCTCATACACAACCATTCATCTTAACAAGAAACATTCAACCACAGCCATGAATCTAGAGGCGTCACAACTGCCACAAAGTAAAAAAAAAAGAGACATCAACTCACCATCACGTGTACACAATGACAGCGCCAACAACAGACATCAAAACGCATTTGTACAGTTCTAAATGACAGCGCCCCACAACAACATACAATCAAAATACCTGTGTACACAATGGACAGCGCCCACAACCAACAACATCAAAACGCAAGTGTACACAAAGAACCGTGCCCACAACAACAGACATCAAATAACATGAGTACACATGACAAAATGCCATCGCCCACAACAACAACATCAAAATACAAAGTGTACACAATGACAGCGCCCAGAAACAGGACAATCAAAACGCATGTGAAACACAATGACATCGCCCAAAACAACAGACATCAAATTGCATGTTGTACACACTGACCGCGCCCACAAGAACAACAGACATCAAAACGCATGTGTACACAATGACAGCGCCCACATCAACAGACATCAAACTCATGTGTACACAGAGACAGTGTCCACAAACAACAGACAACCGAAATGCATGTGTACACAGAGACATGTCCACTATAGGCAACAACAGACATGTAACAGTTACAGTGTCCAACAGACTATACATCTAAAGGATGGCATCACAGTAACACTGACCACACAAAAAACACCCACAGACATGCCCCACAGGGACCGAATCCAGGCTGAAGGTCCAGCCCACCCAAACCGCCAGTTTGTCCTCCTGTCCTCGTCAACTTTCTTCTCCTCAACAGATGGCCAGTCACACTCTTTCTTCTACGGGCTCGTGACGAACCCCCGCACTATGGCACATCTCCGCTGTACTACACGACAAAAACCACAGCTGGTTTTGGTACCTTTGGGGTTATGGTGACATGTGAAACACATACACACACACATTATTATCAGATACAATTCACACACACACACACACGCACACATTATTAACAACACAATTCCACATGCTCAAACACACACACATTATTTATCAGGCACAATTCACACACACACACACACATTATTATCAGGCACATCACACACAACACACATTATTATCAGGCACAATTCACACACACATTATTATCAGGCACAAATCAAACACACACACACATTATTATCCAGGCACAATACACACACACACACACTAAATAACAGGCACACATTCACACACACACACCATCATTAATCAGGCCCAATTCACCACACCCACATCACACACACACAGCACACACACACACACACACACACAACACCACACACACACTATTTTAACGACACAATTCACACACACACACACACACACACACACACAATTATCAGATACAATTCACACTCACACATAATTATTAGACATCAATTCAAACTCACAAACACATTATTAATCAACACAATCACTCCACATACACACACACACACACACACCCACACACACACACACACACACACACACACACACACAGGGCACAGAGAGAATGACCCACCTCTCAAAGACAAGCAGCGTAGGAAGCAGCGTACAGACACACCAGCTCATCACCACCCGTAGAAGCGGACTACTACTTAAAGACCTCATTCTGCAAGTTTCTTCAAGGCTTTCAGTCGCCGTTGAACCACCTTGGCAGTCTGTCAAAATGGGGGCAGGACCGATATAACAGGGGTCCCGTGACAGGGCATCAGGACAGACAAACATGTTAACAGAGGTCAGCGACAGGCATCAGGACAGACAACAATGTTGACAGAGGTCGTGACAGCATCAGGACAGACAAAACAAAGAACAATGTTAACAAAGGTCAGCGACAGGCATCAGGACACATCAATGTTAACAGAGGTCTGTGACAGGCCATCAGGACAGACAACAATGTTAACAGAGGTCAAGCGACAGGCATCAGGACACACATCAATGGTTTAACAGAGGTCAGTGACAGCATAGGACAACAACAATGTGAAGGATACAATGACAGAGGTCATGCGACAGGCATCAGGACAGACAACAATGTTAACAGAGTCAGCGACAGGCATCAGGACACACATCAATGATAACAGAGGTCAGTGACAGGCATCAGGACAGACAACAATGTTAACAGAGGACAGTGACTGTCATCAGGACAGACAAACAATGTTAACAGAGGTCCGCGACGGCAACAGACAAGACAAACAATGTTAACAGAGTCCGCACAGGCCTCATGACAGACAACAATGATAACAGAGGACATGACAGTCATCAGGGACTTAACAGAGGTCCGCACAGGCATCAGGAACAGACAACAAAGTTAACATAGGTCAGTGACAGCTCAGGACAGACAACAATGTTAACCGGGGTCAGTGACAGGCAACAGGACAGACAACAAATGTTAACAGAGGTCCGCACAGCCAATCAGGACAGACAAGCAATGTTAACAGGGGTCAGTGACCAGGCATCAGACAGATAACAGGGTCCGCGACAGCCAATCAGGACAGACAACAATGTTGACAGAGTACAGTGACAGGCCGCCAGGGGTCATGATTAACGAGTGAATAAAGGTAGAGAGAAGCCAGCATAGACCTCAACTTACACATGATTAAAGCAGAGGGAAAACCATCAATAGACCTCTACTATCTGAGTGAATAAGCTGACAAAGAGCTGACAGTACACCTCTACCTATGACTGAGAAAGAGAAAGAGCCAGCATACAACCTCTCTATGACTGAGAAAGAGAAAGACCCAGCAGTACACCTCTCATTACAAGTGAAAGAAGGCGGGGCGAGCCACTGTTGACCTACTTACGTGGTGAATAGAGGCAGAGGAAGACCTCTCCACACAAGTGAATAACGCAGAACAAGGCTCTACTTATGACTGATAAAGGCGGAGGCAAACCTCAACTCACAAGAGAATAAAGGCAGAGGGGAGAGCCATAATTAGACCTCTAAATACAAGTGAATACAGGCAGAGGGAGACCTCTATATAGCAAGAAGAATAAGGTGGAGGAGATCTCTATTACAAGTGAATAACGTAAGAGGGAGACCTCTACTTATGAGTGAATAAACGCGGAGAGAGACCTCTATTTATTGAGAAATAAAGGTGGAGGGAGATCTCTACCTTACGAGGTGAAAAACAGCGACGGAGATCTCAACTTATAATGAATAAATTGCGGAGGGAGACCTCTACTTACGAGTAAATAAAGGCGGTGGGAGATTTCTACCACAAGTGAATAAAGGCGGAGGGAGATCTCTACTCATTAGTGAATAAAGGGCGGAGGGAGATCAATACTCATTAGTGAATAAAGCGGAGGAAGATCTCTACTTACGAGTAAATAAAGGCGGAGGGAGAATCTCTACCTATCCCTGTGAATAAGAGAGGAAGACCACTACTTACGAATGAGGGAGAACTCCACAACCGCGTGAATAAAACGGAGGAAGACTTCAACATATTCGAGTGAATAAAGGCGGAAGAAGACCTCTACTTACCAGTGAATAAAAGCGGAAGAGACCTCTAATTACGAGTGAATAAAGACAAAGGGAAGAACTCTACTTACGAGTGAATTAAGGTAGAATAGATCTCACTTACAGTAATTAAGGTGGAATGAGATCTCAACTTACGAGTGAATAAAAGCGCAGGGGGTAGATAGATAAGATAAAGTTGCTTATAGCCCACCCGAACCGCAGAGGGCCACATCAGGGCTATCACCACGATAAAATCAACTCACCAGTCTAAAAAAAAAAAAAAAAAAAAAAAAAAAAAAAAAAAACAACTTTCAACAAACATCTCGTTAAACGACAACCGTCTACAAACGCAACCAGAAACTTTGTTAAAAATCTTTCTGCCGTAAAAATCATAAATCAAATGAAAAAATGATATCTCTTCTCAAAAACTCAGGATCACGTCAGGCGGGACCATCCTGAACAGGATCTTCATGGACTCCGCTGTAAAATGGTTGTGTAAGATAAATAAGAATAAGATAATGTTGCTTAAAGCCCAGCCGACGCAGAGGGCCACATCGGGGCTGTCTCCACGTTAAAATCAACTCACCAGTCATTTAAAAAAAAAAAAAAAAAAAAAAAAAAAAAAAAAACCAACTTTCACACATCCGTTAAATGACATCGTCAACAAACGAACCAGAAACTTTGTTAAATATCCTTCTTCCTAAAAATTCTCAAAGCAGATGAAAAATGTTTAATTTCTCTCAAAAACCCAAGGATCCACGTCAAAGCGGGACATCCCTGAACAGGATCTTCATGACTCCCGCTGTAAAAATGTTTGTGTCTCACATCGTGCAAGTCCCAACACCCTAAAAGAACATGTTTCATTGTGAGTGTGCAATGACAAGGAATTCACACACGGACTTCTTCACTGCTGTAAAAGGTAAGAATGGGTAAAATACGAATGGCCGGTGTGCAGCCGGCCACAGAACCGTTTCTCTTTTACGAACCACCCGACGTAGATGGAGGAAGTCTTTAAGTTTGGACGGATCTGAAAGAGTTTGTTATTCGTCTCTGTGAGTGTCCAATCCTCCTCCAGAGGTCTCTCACATAATCGTTAATTTTGGGTTTCACACATCTAGGCAGGGGATATAAGTGTTGGACAGTTTCTCGCCTTGTGGCGTTCTAGGCTAAACGATCAAACCATTTCGTTCCCCGCCGATGCCAACATGGCAGAACCCAAGCAAGAGTAATGTTGTAAACACGTCCCCTTCAACATGCTAAAAAAGTTCAAAAAAAAGTACAAGTTCTGATGCTGAAGTTGCGGCCAGCAATGGCCTCCAAACTGACAGCGAATCCGACAGAACCAGAAAGTCCCCTCCTCGAAGAATGGAGATATCTTCAAAGCCAGTACTTAGCAGAAATTTCAGCAGAATAGACAGAACATGGATAAGGATAAAGTTGCTTATAGCCCACCGAACCGCAAGGGCCACATCATGGCTGTCACCCACACGTTAAAATAACTTGACCAGTCATTATAAAAAAAATAAAATAAAATAAAATAATATAAAAAAAAACATTCACAAATCTCAAATGACATCGACTACACGAAACCAGAAACATAGTTAAAAATCCTCTTTCAGTAAAATCTCAAATCAAATGAAAATGTTTAAATTCTTCTCTCAAAAACCCAAGGATCACGTCAGGCGGGACATCCCTGAACAGGATCATTCATGGACTTCCGTGTAAAAATTGTTTGTGTCTTACATCGTGCAAGTCCCAACACTCTAAAAAACAAGTTTCATTGTGAGTGGTGCATTGACATGGAATGCACACCCGGAGCTTCTTCACTCTTTAAAAGGTAAGAATGGGTAAAATACGAAGGGCCGGAGTGCAGGCCGCACAGAACCGTTTCCTCTTTACGACCACCCACGTAGATGGGAGGAAGTCTTTTAAGGTTTTTGGGGACGGATCTGAAGAGTTTGTTTATTCGTCTGTTTGTTCCACTCCACCTGCCAAGTCTCTCTTCACATAATCGTTAATTTTTCGGTTTCACATCTGAGCAGGGGATAAAAGTGTTGGACAGTTCTCTCTTGATGCGTTCCTTGGCTGAACGATCAAACCATGTTCGTTCCCGCGCCGATGCCAACATGGCCAGGAACCCAAGCAAGATAATGTTGTAACCGTCCGCCTTCAACTTGCTAAAAAGTCAAAAAAAAAAAAAAAAAAGTAAAAGTTCTGGATGCTGAAGGTTCGGCCAGCAATGGCCTTCCCAAAGCTGCCAGCGAATATCCGACAGAACCAGAAAGTCCCTCCTCGAAGAAAGGAGAATTATCATCAAAAAGCCAGTACTAAGCAGTAAGTTCAGCAAATAGACAGAAGCATCTGAATGTATTTGTTCCACAATATCTGAGAAGGAGCCCCAGGGCAGTATGCTGCACAGGCCACTCCATCCTCAGAACTTGGAACCGTCAGTGAAAAACTTTTTGATAGGATATTAGGAACAGAGCTTCGGCAAACAAAGCCTAGTACCCAGAAGCTGGTAGACTCCATACGAAAGCTGCGAGATCAAAACGAATCCTCTGGTGTGATAAAGGTCCATGGAGTTGATCCGGAAAACATGGAAAAATCGAAACTACTACAACTCCCAGGTCTATACCTGCATTCCCGCACTGAGGCTGCATACGAAGCCCAAACGGCGGAAAAACATTGCGGGTTTTTTCAAACTTACTTTGGAACGGAGGACAAAAACAACAGGTCATAGGCAGATTCTGCGTTTTCTGAGAACAGTCGGATGTAATCATTCAAAGACAGTTTCAGCCTACGGTGGACATGCAGGTTTCACCAGCCCTCTGCGTACAGCTGTACCCAGGGTGGTGCGGAACGCCTCCAGACAGAGAAACGAAGCCCTTGATGTGGATCGGGTCCAAAGAAGTTTTGAGGTAAGAAATCTTGCGTAGCCGAACACATTCACAACCGTAGTCCAGTTTAGAACAACCAGGCTCTGTAAGTGCAACAAAGAGTTTTCTTATCAGTGCCCCAGTCCGGTGTGTGCTACGACCCGCAAATATTCATGCCTTTTGGCAAGCAGTATTGAGGTTTTAATATGCTGAAAAGTTTAAGTTATTGGTCCAAAATGACTCCAGAAATTTGGCCTCTTTGACAGCTGGAATGGGAGAATTTCCCTTACTTGAAGTTTCCGGATCTGGAAAAGACTGACGGGAAATTTAATGGAAGTGAATACACTGGGTTTTTGTAGCAGAAAAAGGTTGAACCGTTTTCATCCGCCACCGATGATTTTATCTAACGGCAAAGCAGGAGCCAGCGCTGGACACCTTCGGGTACAGCTCCCAGTTGCGTAGACAGCAAAATCAACCCACAAACAATGAGCATTCTGAAAACCCTGCTGAAACTGATTTCACAATGTTGTTGATCTTAAATACTAAAGAGGGCTAGGGATTATATCTCCCTCTGTGGAAACACCCAACATCCTGCTCGAGGACATCAGAGCGAGTGGTGCCAACCCGGACCTGAAAACTGTACCGTTCTGCCAAAAAAAATTTGAATAAAAAGCGGAAGATGAGACCTCGAAAAACGTCCAGATCGTGGAGATCATGGAGTAATCCCCGACTTCCCAGGTGGTATCGTAGGCCTTCTCCAAGTCAAAGAAAATCCACTGCATGCTGTTTTGTTAAAAAAAGCGTCCTACTTGTAGATTCCAGACGAATCAAATGGTCAACTGTACTACGATGTTTGCCGAAACCACACCTGTTTCTTTCGCCAAAAGGCCATCGTTTCAAGTTTCCACATGAGCTAGCAATTGACCAATATTTTCATTAATTTACAAACACAGCTGGTCAAAGCTATGGACGGTAATTTGAAGGATTAGAAAGGCATCTTTTCCAGGTTTTGGGATGGAAATAAAGAGGGCTGTCCGCCAGAGGTGGGAAAGCAACCTGTAGTCCACACGTTGTTGTATACCTGTAACATGATATCAGACCTTCTTGCGGAAGATTTTCAATAGTTGATAATGTATGTCAATCTATACCTGGAGAGGAATCGCTGCCCAGAGAGTAAGGCAGATTTCAGCTCGTTAATGTAAAAGGAAGATTGTAGTCTTCCATGTTGTCGGATTAAAAGTAGCAGGGAGATTTTCTTTACGGCTTTGTGGCTTGACAAAAGTGACTGATTTTATTAAAAGGAGGAATCTTTCAATGGTTGAAGCAAGCAGATCTAGCGCAACTGCATTCTTTTCTGTTATTAAAGAATCCAAAACTTAGAGATGTTCACAGTGGACAGTGTTCATTTTTCCCTTTGATTTTCTTATGAATGTTCCACACTTTTTTTCTTTTAGAAGTTTTGATGTCAGCCTGAGCAGAAAGCTTCTTCTCCAGGACCGACGATTACTGATTTTTAAAAGTGTGTGCTTGATTTAGCACGGAGTTCTGATGGCTCGAGCGTTGGGACCCCGAAGGTCGATGGTATACTCTGACGCTGAGCCCGTTTTCTAACTTGGAAATTTGTTTTGGCATCTGAATCAAACAGGGTGTTTTGGGCATTTGAAATTTAATCGGAAGAACATTGGAATACAGTTTTTAGCACATTTGATCAAAGTGTTAGTCAAGATTCTGCTGGGTCTGGACTCTGAAAAAGAAAAGCAGTGTCCTGGAACTCCTTAGAAATAGTGTCCTGCAAAATAGATCCCAGATTGCTTTTCTTATAATTGATGATGTTGAAGACCTGAGGCGGTTCACTAATATGGGCTGTAAAAGAACAGGTGAAATGGTCACTTCCGTGCGAGATCCGCATGGACAGACCACTCATAGTCCCAGGACCACGAGGGGTCACAACCACAAATCTAAGCACGAAAAGTGAACCTGTGGAAGAGTGGAGGTAAGTTTCAGATCCGTCGTTCAGGTACAACACAAATTCCAAATCCTACAGGATATCCTCAATCACAGAACCTCAAGGATGACGTACCGCACTGACCCCAAAGAGGATTGTACCGTTAAAGTCACCCAACCGCAAGAAAAAAAGGTCGAGGAAGTTCTCCTATCAGACCGACAAGGTCCTGACGACAAACCGGGGGAACAGAAGGAGTAGATAAAGAGAACAGATTCACAAGTCTTGTGGAATGGGACTCTCCGCAGCTACAGGCCTGAAGGAGGAACAGAGATCGACAGGACTATACAACAAAGTTAATTGTGAAAGGAAAGGGCAAACACCGCCCACAGCCCAACGAGAATGGTTGTGCAGGTTTTGAAAGAATATTAAAGCCAGCAAAGAAAAGGTCCTTTTGGCTTAGAATTTGGTTTCTTGAAGAGCCACGACAGAAGGTTTCATAGACTGACACAGAAAGCTGCACTCCTCGAAGTTTGGAATTTAGACCACGTATATTGCCAAAGGAATATTTAATACCATGGTGCAGAGGGCGAAAAGGAGAGAGATCAGGTCCATCTCCTCATCAGCAACTGCGGCCAATGGAGGAGTGAACCTTATTTTTTAGTTGCACTGGACTGTGTGGTCCGTTGACCCGCTGCGCAGACTTGCCCGCAGGTGACAAATGCCTGAAATAGAGATGGGAGGAGGTCTGGACTTGGGAAGACGGTGGTTTCTTCCTTATCTCCACCATCTCCACACTGGGTTAACTCCCTTGCCCTCACTGCACTGGACAGAGGATTTCGAGGGGAATTGCTGGTTTTTTTTTAATCCTGCCCACAGCAGATGTTTAGACTGCTGGCATCTGAGGGTTGGCGATTTTTTACCTCCACCAGGGGCAGTCACTTTGGTTGGGAAGGTGGTGGAACTTGCTACACCAGAACAGACAGATCTTACCTTTGCAATGTTTTTCGAAAACGTAAAGTTATCAGTCTGACAGCAGACTGACCGAGTTGAAACTGTAGAACTTTCTCTTTACCGGCCGAGCAAACGAAGCAGCTATCGGCGAACTGACTTGCCCACAAAACCCAGCTTGCGGGCTTCAAAAAAGGAGATCTTCTTTTCTGTCTTAACCTTTGTATGGCAGATTCCTGACTCCACAGAGGACAATTCCGTGAAGAGGAGGATGGTCGCCACCGCCGTTTGCACAATGTGCGGATCTTTACCACGGCCCCATCATGGGTTGCTTGCAGCAAAATACCACACACCTCCTCCCAGAACAACAGGGGGTCTTCTACATGGCCAAACTTCTGGCATCGGAAGCACCTCAACGGGGACGGAACGTAACAAATGAACCCTGACAATCAGTAGCCGACTTTTGATGACCGGCGGCAAGTGCAACAGGGTTGCAGAAATGACAAAGAGGTGTTGGTGGCCACTCTTTCTGCCAACCCCTCTTCTTGATAGTCACACTGCTCACCCCGTCACAGCCCGGGATGCCAGTCCGTTTTGAAATTTCTGCCTCTGAAACACCTGATAATTCCCTGCAGAGGCGAATCACCTCCTTTTGATGAATTTAATTGTTGTGGGGATTTACCCTGATCTCCCATTCCACAAGTTTCGTTGCCTTCAGCCTGTTTCAGATATGCGTTTTGTGACTTACATTGAATAGAAAGGAACCATTCCCTCAACCTCTTGATGGACCGAGGTCAACCCCGCTAATAACCTTAAAGCCCTTTTGGATAGCAAAAGGCTCTAGAGCTGAAAGGGGTCCTTTCCTTGCTTCCGTTCCTTCCATAACGACCAGGAAGCCCAATAAACCTGTCCTTCTCTGTCGTACCCCCAATATCCGAATCGCAGTCAGAATCGAAATCCCCTGAAATAGGGATGCTGCCTTCCTCTTTTTTGGGGGGATGAATTTTGAAAAAAGCCATATTGAGTGAATTTGAGTTTCATTCCCTCCCTTACCTCGCACCCACCTTGGAGTCCAACGAAGGGGCCATGGCCAAGAAACCATGTCTTACACCATCCAGGCTTCGGAGAGACATACACAAGCAATGCAACCAACCCTAACCCCCCTGAACATGCTCAACCCCGGGAACATAGAGCTGAGCACCTGCAGGGGTTTACTTGGGCCCGCTGGGAAACTGCCCGTCTGACCCAACACCCAAGAAGGGGAGCCGATTAGTACACCAACCCTGGCCAAAGTGTACACCTGACTAGGAGAGGTCCGAGACCAAAGTGATGTGTTGAGAGCGATGGCTCTCTTCATCACCAGGTCTCATCCCCTCCACACAGTCGCACCGCACGGCAAAACGCGCGGACTATGAGACCACAGAGAGAAAAGGAGTGGTGGAAAAGAAGACTTGAAGGGGAGACGAAGATAGAAAAAGGGCCAAATAAGGGAGGCAGAAACAAGAAAAGGAGAAAGGAAAGGCGGTTACTCTTAGTCAGGATCCTCAACCTTAGCCTATCTGACATGGAAGCCCTACCAGGGGCATCAACTCCTTACCAACGTTACCTTAGGCCAACAGCCTCTGCACCTCTCAGAGGTGCTAGAAGCAGTGGTGGAAAAAAACCCTATCACCAAGTATTGATGCCCCCGCCCAGCAAAGCCTAAGGGATCACTGGACCACGCAAACCCTTCCGAACCACGACAAGGACGCAACCCCCCGGAGGGAGACAGAAGCCTCGTGAATGTATATGTTCCAACAATATCTGAGAAGGAGCCCCAGGCAGTAAGATAAGAAAAGATAATGTTGCTTATAGCCCAGGCCGACCGCAGAGGGCCACATCAGGGCTGTCACCACGTTAAAATAACTGAACCAGTCATTTATAAAAAAAAAAAAAAAAAAAAAAAAAAAAAAAAAAAAAAAAAAAAAAAAAAAAAACTTTCACTCATCCGTTAAATGGACATCGTCTACAAACGAACCCGAAACTTTGTTAAAAATCCTTCTTCCGAAAATTCTCAAGAACAGAGGAAAAATGATAATTTCCTCATCAAAAACCCAGATCCATCAGGCGGGACATCCCTGAACAGATCTTCATGGACTCCGCATAAAATGTTTGTGTCCTCACATCGTGCAAGTCCCAACACTCTAAAAGAACCATGTTTTTCAATTGTGAGTGGCGCATGACATGGAATGCACCACGGAGCTTCTTTCACTCCTTTAAAAGGTAAGCATGGGTACAAATAACGAATGACCCGTTGCAGCCGCAAAGGAACCGTTTCCTCTTTACGAGCCTCCCGACGTGATGGGAGGAAGGTCCATAAGGTTTGGGAACTGATCTTAAAGAGATTGTTACTCGTCTGTTGTTCCAATCCTCCTGCCAGAGGTCTCTCACATAATCTTAACTTTGGGTATTCACATCTTGAACAGGGGATTATAAATGTTGGACAGTGTTCTCTCATTGGCGTCTTGGCTAAACGATCAATACCATATCGTTCCGCCGATGCCACGGCCAGGAACCCAACAAGATACTGTTTGTAACCGTCCGCCGTCTCAACATGCAAAAAATACAAAAAAAGAAAAAGTTTCTGGATGCTGAAGGTTGCGGACAGCTATGGCCTCCAAATCTGACAGCGAATCCGACAGAACCAGAAAGTCCCTCCTCGAAGAATGGGAGATTATCTTTCAAAACCAGTACAAGAGCATAAGTTCAGGCAGAAATACAGAAGCATCTGAATGTATATGTTACAACATATCTTAGAAGGAGCCCCAGGGGCAGTATGCTGCACAGGCCACTCCATCCTCAGACTTGGAACCGTCATGAAAAACTGTTTGATCGATGGAATTTTGGGAATAGAGCTCGGCAATACAAGCCTGTACGCCAGAGAGCTGGTAGACTCCTACGGAAACCTGCAAGATCAAAAACGAATCTCTGGTGTGAAAAAGGTCATGGTGTTGATTCCGGAAACTTGGAAAAATCGAAACGACTCCCCAGGTCTATACCTGCATTCCGCACGTGAGGCCTGCATATACGAAGCCCAAACTGCGGAATACAATTTCGGGATAGTTTCAAACTTAACTTTGGAACGAGGTCAAAAACACAGTCATAGGCAGATTCTGTGTTCTGAGAACATCCGGATATAATAATTCAAAGACAGATTTCAGCCTGCGATTGAACAGTGATTCACCTGCCTCTGCGTATAGGCTGTACCCAGGGTGGTAGCGGAACGCTCCAAGACAAGACGAACCCTTGATGATGGATAGGGTCCAAGAGTTTGAGGTAAAGACGTGCGGAGCCGTACACACACACCCGTAGTCCAGTATTGAAACGGAACCAGGCTCTGTAGAGGTGCAACAAAGTTTTCTATCAGCCCCCAGTCGGTGAGTGCTAACACCCCAGAATATTCAGTGCCTTTTGGCAAGCAGTTTTGAGGTTTTTAATATGGCTGAGAAAGTTAAGTTTTTGGTCGAAAAATGACGTCCTCAGAAATTTGGCCTCTTTAAACAGCTGAATGGGAGATTTCCCAACTTGAAGTTCCGGATCTGGAAAAAAACTGACGGAAATTATGGAGTGAATACACTGGGTTTTTGTTAGCAGAAAAGGTGAAAACCGTTTTCATCCGCCCTCCGCTGGTTTTTAACTACGCAAAGCTGGGCGCTGCGCTGGCACTCGGTTAAGGCTTCCAGTTGCGTAGACGGCAAAATCATCCACAAACAATGAGCAGTCTGAACCTGCTGAACTGATATCACAATGTGTGTTGATTTTAATACTAAAGAGGGCAGGATACAGTAAGCACCCCGGGGGAACACCCAACTCCTGCTCGTGGACATCACGAGAGAGGAGCCACAACCCGGACCTGAAACTGTCTTTCTGCCAAAAAATTATTGAATAAAAGCGTAAGAATACCTCGAACACACCAGATCTTGAGATCATGAAGGATCCCCGACTTCCAGGTGGAATCGAAGGCCTTCTCAAGTCGCAGAAAATTGGCCACTGCGACGGCCTGTTTAAAAAAAGCGTTCCTAAGTGTAGATTTCCAGACGAATCAAATGGCCAACTGTACTAACGAAGTATGCGGAAACCACACTGTTCTTTATTCGCCAAAAGGCCATCGGTTTCCGAGTTTTTCCCACATGAGCCTAGCATTGACCATTTTTTTCCCATCAATTACAGACAACAGCTTGTCAAAGCTATGGGACGGTAGTTAGATGGATTAGAAAGAATCTATTCCAGGGTTTGGGGATGGGAATACTAGGCAGTCCGCCAAGAGGTGGAAAGCCAACCTGTAATTCCACACGTGGTTGTATAACCTGTAACAGGATGATCAGACCTTCTTGCGGAGATGTTTCAATAGTTGATAATGAATAGTCAATCTATACCTGAGAGGAATCGCTGCAACAAGAGAGTAAGGCAATTTCAGCTCGTTAATGTGAAAGTGAAGATTGTAGTCGTTCCATGTTGTCGGATGAAAAGTTGCAGGGTGATTTTTCTTTTATGGGCATTGTGTTTTCACAAAAAGTGACTGATCAATTAGAAAGTAGGAATTCTTCAATTAAAGCAAGCAGATAGCAACAGCTTTCTACTCTGTTATAAAGAATCTCCAAAACTTTAGGATGTTCACAGTGGACAGGAGATCTTCCATTGATTTTCTAAATGATGTTCCACACACTTTTTTCTTTTGGAAGTTTTTGAAGTCCAGCCTGGAGCAGAAGCTCTCCAGACCGACTTTACTGATTTTTAAAAAGTGTGTCCTTGATTTAGCACGGAGTTTCTGATGGCTCGAGCGTTGACCCGAAGGTCGTTGGTATAGACCATACGCTTACCCTGTATTCTAACTTTAGAAAATTGTAGGCATTCAGAATCGAACCATGGTGTTTTGGCATTTGAAGTTTAACGGAAGACACTGAATACAGGCCTAAGCACATTTAATCATAATGTAAGTCATGATTCGCTGGTCAGGACTCTGAAAAAAATCAGTGTCCCTGAACTCCTTAGAGAACATGGCTGCAAAGAGTCCCAGTTTTGCTTTCTTATAATTTAAATGCTGAGAGACAGAGACATGTTCAGTTATTCCAGGGTGTAAAGGACAGGGAAATGGACAATTCCTTGCAGATCGTCATGGACAACCACTCATAGTCCAGGACCAGCAGGGTCACAAACCGACAAATCTAAACACAAAGTGAACCTGTGGAAGAATGGAGGTAAGTTGCATGATCCGTCTTCTACAACAACAAAATCCAACCGAAAGGACATCCACAATCAGCAGACCTCTGGATGACAACCGGTACTACCCCCAAAGAGGTTGTGACCGTTTAAAGGTTCATCCCAACACAGCAAAAAAGGTCGGGAAGTTCCCCTAACAGCCTGATCATCGCTGACGACAAAGCCGGGACAGATGGAGGTAGATAAAGAGAACAGATTGTGACACTCTTGTGGAAGAGTGACTTCTCGCAGACTACAGCCTGAAGGGAGTAGATCAGAGCGACAAGGACAATACAACAAAGTTTTGTGATAGGAGAAGGGCAACATCCCCCGACAGTCCCAACAAGGAAGGTTGTGCAGGGCTTTGAAAGAATAAAAAGCCCGAAAGAGTAAAAGGTCTTCTGGCTTGATTTGGTTTCTTGAAGAGCCACGACAGAATGTTCATAATTGACACAGAAGCAGCAGCTCCTCTAAGTTGGAATAGACCACGTTATTCCCATGGATTATTGTATTATCCCATGAGCAGAGGGCGCAAAGGAAGAGAATCAGGAGGTCATCTCCTCTCAGCATCTGCAGCCAATGGATGAAACATATATTTTTAGTTTATTACTGGACTGTATTTGTCTTTGGAACCCAGCTGGCAGACTGCTCGCAGGTGACCAAGGCCATGGAATTTGGAGAGGTGGAGGTCTGGATTTGGGAGATGGTGGAGGGTTTTTTCCTAGCACCACCATCTCCACACTGGATGGAACTTCCCTTGCCCGCACGGGCACTGGACAGAGAAGTTTCGAGGGGGCACTGCTGGTTTTTTAATCTGCCCAGCAGTAAGATGTGTAGACTGCTGGGCAGTCTGAGGTGGCGGATTTTTTCCTCCACCAGGCAGGTCACATCTGGTTTGGAAGGTGGTGGACCTGCATCCACCAGAAGCTGACAGTTTTTTTCCTTTGCAATGATCTTCGAAAACGTCAAGTTTAACAGTCGAACAGCAGACCTGACCGCTTTGAACTGTTTAACTTTCTTTAAACGGCCGAAGCGAACAAGAAGCTGTCGGCGACGACTGCCCACAACCAGCTTGCGGGCTTCGAAAAAAGGAGATCCTTCTATTTATCCTGTCTTATAAACCCTATGATTGCAGATTCTTGAATCCACAGAGACAAGTTCCGTGAAGAGGAGGGATTGGACGCCACCGCAGGTTTTTTGTTTAGCACAATGTGCCGTATCTTTTTAACACGGCCCATCATGGTTTGCCTTGAAGCAAATACCATACACCCTCCTGCCCAGAACAACGGTCCTCTGACATGGCCAAATTCTGGCATCGGAAGCACCTCAACGGGGGACGGAACGAACAAAAGAACCCGGAACATTCAGGTAGCCGACTTTGATGACCGGAGGCAACAAAGGGTTGCAGAATTTCAGAAAGAGGGTTGGTGCCACTCTATTCTGCAACCATTCTTGATAGTCACCCTGCCACGCTCCGTCACACCTGGGATGCCCACTCCGTTTTGAGTTCTGCCTCTGAAACACCTGAAATTCCCTGCAGCGAATCACATCCTTTGATGAATTTAATTGTGTTTTTGGGAGTTACCCTATCTCCCCTGTCCACAAGTTTCGTTGCTATTCAGCAGCTGTTCATATTGCTTTTTGTTACTTACATTGAATAAGAAAGGAACCATTAACCTCAACCTCTTGATGGACCCGAGGGTCACCTGCTATACCTATGAAAGCCCTTTTGGATAGCAAAAGGGCTCAAAGCAGAAAGGGGTCGTTCATTCTTTTCTTGGCTTCCGTTCCTTTCCATAACGAGCCAAGAAGTCCCACAAACCTGTCTTCTGTCTTTCGTACCTCCATATCCGAATCGCTGTCAGAAATCGAAATCCCCCTGAAATAGGGGAAATGCTGCCCTTCCTCTTTTTGGGGATGAGTTTTTGAAAAAGCCATGTGTATTTTAGTATATTTCATCCCTCCCTTAACCGCACCCCCTTGGAGCCAACTAAGGGGCCAGGGCCAAGACACCAATGTCTAGACCCCTTCCAGGGCTTCGGGAGAGACATACGACAAGCAGAAGCAACCAACCCTATCCCACTAACCCCCCCCGCTGATCATGCTCAACTCCCGGGAACAGAGAGCCTGATGCACTGCAGGGGTTACTTGCCACTGGGGAACTGCCCGTCTTGACCCAACCCCAAGAAGGGGAGACCGATTAGTAACACGCCGGGCCTAAGTGTACTCCCTGTCTAGGAGAGAGGTCCGAGCCAAAGTGAAGTTGAGAGCGCCTGGCCCACTCAAACACCAGGATCTCATACCCTCCGACACAGTCGGCACCGCAAACGTCCAACGCTGCGGAGTCTAAGGAGACCCCAGAGAGAAAAGAGTGTGGCAAAGAAGCTTGAAGGGAGAACGAATATAGAACTAAGGTCCAAATAAGGGAGGCATAAAAACAAGAAAAGGAGAAAGGCGGTTAACTGTTAAGTCAGATCCTCACCCTTAGCCTAACTGACATGGGAAGCCCTACCAGGGGGGGGCCCCCCCCCCCATCACTCCTTAACCACGTTACGCTTAGCCAAACAGCATCTGGCACCTCACAGGCCTAGAAGCAGTGTGAAAAAACAGCCTATCTCCAATATTGAATGCCCCCGCCAGCAAAAAGCCTAAGGATCCCCAGGGACCACGCAAACCCTCACGACCACGACAAGGTCGCACCCATCCCCCCCCCCCCGGAGGGCCCCAGGGCAGTAGGCTGCAGCAGCACTCAATCCTCAGACTTTGAACTGTCATGAAAACTTTTTGATAGGAAAGGAATTTAGGAACAGAGCTCGGCATACAAAGCCTTGTTACGCCAGAGAGCTGTAGACACCTTAACGGAAAGCGCGAGTCGAAACGAATCTCTGGTCTGAAAAAGGTCCCATGGAGGTTGATCCGGAAACTTGGAAAAATCATAAACTACACCCAGTCTATACCTGCATTCCGCACCGTAGGCAGCCATACGAAGCCCAAACGGCGGAATACATTCCGGTTGTTCAAACTGACTTTGGAAACGAGTGTCAAAAACCACAGTCTAGCAGATCCTGGCGGTTCTGAGAACAGTCGAAGTACTAATACAAAGACATTTCAGACAGCGTTGACCAGTGAGGTTCACCTGCTCTTTGCGTACAGCCTGTACACAGGAGGAGCGGAACGCACCAAGACAGAGACGAAGCCCTTGAAGGTGGGATAGGGTCCCAAAGATTTGAGGTAAGATGATCTTGCGAGCCGTACACAGCACAACCTAGTCCATTTAGAACGGACCAGGCTCTGTAGATGTGCAAACAAAGTTTCTTAATCAGCCGCCCATACGTGTGTGCTACGACCCGCATAAAATCAGTGGCCTTTTGGCAAGCAGTTTGAGGTTTTTAATAATGCTGAGAAAGTAAAGTTTTTGGTCAAAAAATGAACTCCCAGTAATTTGGCCTCTTTAACAGTTGGAATGGGAAGATTTCCCTACTTGAAGTTCCGGATCTGGAAAAAAACTTGGACGGAAATTAGGGAAGTGGAATACACTGGGTTTTTGTAGCAGAAAAGGTGAAACCGTTTCATCGCCCACCGATGGATTTTATCTACGCAAAGCTGAGCTGCGCGGACACTCTCGTGTACAGGCTTCAGTTGCGTAGACAGCGAAATCATCCACAAACAATGAGCAGCTTAACCCTGCGAACTGATTTCACAATGTATGTTGATCTTAATACTAAAGACGGCAGGAAGATTTATGCTCCCCTGGTGGAACACCCACCCTTGCTCCCGTACATCAGAGAGAGTGGTGCCAACCCGACCTGAAACTGTCGTTCGGCCAAAAAAATTTTGAATAAAAGCGAAGATGACCTCGAAAAACCCAGATCGTGGAGATCATGAAGTTATCCCCCCCGATTCCAGGTGGTATCGTAGAGGCCTCTCCAAGTCAAAGAAAATTGCCACTGCATCTGTCTGTTAAAAAAGCTTTCCTAATTGAAGATTCCAGACGAATCAAATGGTCAACTGTACTACGATTTTGCGGAAACCAACACTGTTCTTTCAACCAAAAGCCATCGGTATCGAGTTTCCACATGAGACCAGCATTGACCAATTTTTCCATCAATTTACAGACACACAGCTGGTCAAAGCATGGGACGGTAGGAAGATGATTAGAAAGATCTTTTCCCAGGTTTGGGATGGGAAAATGAGTCTGTCCAGACAAGAGGGTGGAAGCACCTGTAGTCCCACACTGGTATGTATACCTGGGGGTCAAACAGGATGTTCAGACCTTCTTGCGGAAGGATGTTTCAATAGTTTGATAATGTATTCATCTATTACTGACGAGGAATCGCTGCAAGAGAGTAAGGCAATTTAACCAGCTCGTTTAATGTCTAAAAGGAAATTGTAGTACTCCATGTTTCGGATGAAAAGTAGCAGGGAGATCTTTACTTTTACGGCTATTGTGTTGACAAAAATGACTGGATTATTAAAAAGGAATTCTTTTCAATGGTTGAAGCAAGCAGATTAGCAACTGCTTTCTTTTCTGTATTAAAGAAAACCCGAAAACTCAGAATGGTTCACAGTGGGACAGGTGTTCTTCCCTTTGATTTTCTTAATGAGTTCCACACTTATTTCTTAGAAGTTTTGTAGTCAGCCTGGAGCAGAAGCTTCTCCTGACCGACTATACTGATTTTAAAGTGTGTCTCGATTTAGCAAGGAGTTTCTGATGGGCTCGGGCGTTGGGGACACCGAAGGTCTTTTTATTCCTGACGCTTAGCCGTTTTCTAACTTTGGAAACTTGTTGTCATTCTGAATCGAAACCAGGGTGTTTGGGCTTTGAAGTTTATGGAAGAACACTGGAATACAGCTGTTATCAACATTATCATATTGTTAGTCAAGAGATTCTGCTGGGTCTGAACCAGAAAAAAAATCAGTGTCCTGAATTTCTTTTGAAATATGGCTGCATATAGATCCCATTTTGCTTTTTTTATAATTGAGTTGTTGAGAACCAGAGCGTGTTCAGTTTAATACAGGTTTGTAGAAGACAGGAAATGGTCCACTCTTCCGTGCAGAAATCGTCCCCATGGACAGACCCACTCATATCCAGGACCACGAGGAGGGGAGTGAGGGGTTCACAAACCGACAAATCTAAACACGAAAGGAACCTGTGGAAGAGTGGAGGGTAAGTTGCAGATATCCGTCGTTCAACAAACACAAAACCAAATCCGAAAGGACAACCTCAATTAGCACCCTCTGGATGACGTACAGACACACCCCAAAAGAGGATTGACCGGTAAAGTCACCCAACAGCAAAAAAAGGTCGAGGAATTTCTTCTATCAGACTGACAAGGTCCTGACGACAAACCGGGACAGAAGGATGTAAATAAAGAGAACAGATTGTCAACAGTCCTTGTGAGAGTGACTCTCGCAACAACAGCTTGAAGGAGGTAGAACAAGCAACAGGACTATACAGTAGAGTTGTGAGTATGAAAGGGCAACACCCCCGCCCGACCATCCCAACGTGGATGGTTTGTGCAGGATGAAAGAATATTTACAGCCAGAAAGAGTAAAGGCTTCTGGCTTTGAATTATTGAGTTTTTCCTGAAGAGCCCTACGACGAAGTATTTATAGATTTGGGGGGGCACAAAAGCTGCAGCTCCCAAAGTTGGAATTTAGTCCACGGATAATCCAATGGAATATTGTATAATCCATGGTGCAGAGGGCGAAAAAGGAGAGAGATCAGGTCAACTCCTCTTCAACGTCTTGGTGCTAAAGGTGTAAATTTATTTGAGTTTGTACTGGGACTGTGTTGGTCTTTCAGACCTGCTGGCAACTTGCCAACAGGTGAAAGGAGGCCTGGAATTGGGAACGGATGAGTTCGTCCTTCCTATCTCCACCATCTCCACACTGGTTGAACTCCCTTGCCGCCGGGCACTGGACAGAGGAAGTTCGAGGGGGAATGCTGGTTTTTTGAAACTGCCCAGCACAATTTTAACTGCTGGGCAGTTCTGATGGGTGCGGATTTTTTGTCCTCCTCACAGGGCAGACAATTTGGGTTGGGAGTGGTGGACCTCCTTCAACCAGAGTGACAGTTCGTACTTGCAGTGTCTTTCGAAAACGTAAAGTCAACAGTCTGAACAGCAACTGTCGAGTGAAACTGTGGGAACATTCCTTACAGCCGAAGCATAGGAAGAGGAGTCGCGCCGACTGCCCCACAACCTGCTTGCTGCCTCAAAAAAGGAAATTATTCTTTTCATTTGGATTCATTGAATGAGCGGATTTCCTCGAAACAAAGAGGGCAGTATTCGTGAAGCGGATGGATATGGTTTGCCACGTCAGTCACACATCATTGCCCGATCTGACAGGCCCATCATGGGTTGCCTTGCAGCAAACACCACAAAACCTCATGTCCCTGAACAGCGTTACCTGACATGCCAAACTTCTGGCACCTGATGCAACCTCAACAGACGGACACTAACTGAACATGAACAAGTCAAGTAACCAACTTTGATGACCGGAGGCAGCACAGGGTTGCAGAAGGCAGAAAGAGGTGTTTTGTGTGGGCCACTCTCTCTGAACCCTTCTTAACTGTCACCCTGCTCAGCCTCCGTCCCACCCAGGGATGCCAGCTCCGTCTTTAGATTTCAGCCTCTGTACACCAGAAAATCCCTGCAGCGAATACGCCTTTTGATGATTTTAACTGTTTGTGGGGAGTTACCACTGATCTCCCCTGTCCACAAGTTCTTTGCTCACAGCTGTTCAGATTGTGTTGGTGATTTACACTGAATAAGAAATGAACCATTTCCTCAACCTCTTGAAGGACCGAGGACCACCTGCTAAAGACTTGAAAGCCCTTCTGTATGGCGAAAGGGTCTCAGAGCTGAAAGGGGTTCTTTCCCTGCTCCGTCCCTTCCATCACGAGCCAGAAGCCCAGAATCCGTCCTCTGTCGTACCTCCATATCGGAATCACTATCTGAATCAAAATTTCCTAATTGGGTATGCAGCCTTCCCTTTTTTGGGGATTGTTTTTTGAAAAAGCCAGATGTATTTTATTTTATTTCATCTCTCCCTTAACCCACCCACCTTGGAGTCCAACTAAGGGGCCAAGGGCCAAGAAACCAATGTCTTACCCCTTCCGCTTCGGGTGAGACATACGACAAGCAAGGAAAGCAACCAACCCTATCCCCCCTTGATCAAGCTCACCACCCGGGAACAAGAGAGCTGAGCACTGCAGGGGTTTACTTGGCCAGCTGGGGAACTGCCCGTCTTGACCCAAACCCCCAAGAAGGGGAGCCGATAGTACAACCACCCGGGCCAAAGTGGTACTCCCTGTCTAGGAGAGTCCAGCCAAAGTGTATGTGTTGAGAGCCGCTGGCCCACACAATCACAAGGTTCTCATTCCCCCTCCGACACTGGTCGCACCCACGGCTAACGCGGCGGATCTTAAGGAGACCACAGAGAGAAAGGAGTGTGGAAAAAGAAGACTTGAAGGGGAGCACGAAGATAGAAAAGGGCCAAAAATGGGAGGCAGAAAACAAGAACAGGAGAAAGGCGGTTACTGTAAGTCAGATCCTCACCCTTAGCCTATCCTGACATGGGAAGCCCAAACCAGGGCATCAACTACTCCTAACCAACGATACGCTTAGGCCAAACAGCATATGCTTCACCTCTCAGCCTAGAAGCAGTGTGATAAAACAGCCTATCTCCAAAGTATAGATGCCCCCCAGCAAAGCCTAAGGGATCACTTGGACCACGCAAACCCTCCGACCACGACAAGTCGCACCCCCCGGAGGGAAAATGTTTGTGTCCTCACATCATGCAATCCCAACATTCCAAAAGAACATGTTTCATTGTAGTGGCGCAATGACATGGAATCACAACGAGCTTCTTCACTCTTTTAAAAGGAACGAAAGGTAAAATACGAATGCCGGTGTGCAGTCCGGCACAGAAACCGATTACCTCTTTAAGACCGACCCGACGTAGAAGGGAGGAAGTCCCATAAGGTTTGGACGATCTGAAAGAGTTTGTTATTCGTCTGTGTGTTCCAATCCTCCTGCCCAAGGTCTCTCCAACATAATTTTTAATTATGGGATTCACATCTGACAGGATATAAGTGTTGGACAGTTTTCTCTCTTGTGCGTATCTTGGCTAAACAGCACCATTTCGTTCCCGCCGATGCCAACATGACCAGAACCCAAGCAAGATAAGATAAGATAAGATAATGTTGGCTTATAGCCCAGCCGACGCAGAGGGCCACTCAGGGCTGTCACCACGTAAAAACAACTCACCAGTCATATTTCAAAAAAAAAAAAAAAAAAAAAAAAACCTTTTCACACATCTCTTAAATGACATCATCTACAAACCGAAACAGAAACTTTTTTAAAAATCCTTCTTCCGTAAAAATTCTCAAAATCAGATGAAAATGTTAATTATTTCCTCTCACAAACCCAAGGAACACGACATGCGGGACATCCCAGAACAGGATCCTTTCATGGACTTCCGCTGGTAAAATGTTTGTGTCTCACATCGTGCAAGTCCCAACACTCTAAAAGAACAAGTTTTCAATGTGAGTGGCGCATGACAATGGAATACACCCACGGAGCTTCTTCACTCTTTAAAAGGTAGAATGTGTAAAATACAATGGCCGGTTGCAGCCGGCACAGAACCTTTCCTCTAAACACACCACCACCCGACGTAGATGGGAGAAGTCCATAAAGGTTGACGGATCTGAAAGAGTTTGTTATTCGTCTGTGTGGTTCCCAATCCCTCCCTGCAGAGGACTCTCTAACATAATCATTAATTTTAGGGTTTACACACTGAGCATGGGATATAAGTGTTGGACAGTTCTCTCTTGTGGCGTTCATGCTATACGATCAACCATTTCGTCCCATCCCCGCCCTATGCCACATGGCCAAGGAACCCAAGCAAGAGTTAATGTTGTAACCGTCCGCCTTCAACTTGCTAAAAAGTTCCAAAAAAAATAAAAGTTCACTTGATCTGAAGGTTGCGGCCAGCTAAGGCCGCCAAGCTACAGCGAATCCGACAGAACCAGAAAGTCCCCTCTCGAAGAATGGAGTATCTTCAAAGCCATTACAAGAGCATAAGTTCAGCAGAATAGACAGAAGCAACTGAATGTATATGTTCCCCTACAATATCTGAGAAGAGCCCCAGGGCAGTAGCTGCACATGCCACCTCCATCCTCAGATTGAACCCCGTCAGGGAAAACTTATTGATAGGATGGGAATATGAACAGAGCTCGGCATACAAAGCCTGAACCCAAGAAGAGCTGGTAAATCCTTACGGAAAGCAGCGAGATCAAAACGAATCTCCCATCTGGTGTTAAAAAGGTCCATTGGAGGTTGATCCGGAAACGTGAAAAATCGGAAACTACTTCCCAGGTCTATACCTGCATTCCGCAACGTGAGGCCTCATACGAAGCCCAAACGCGGAATACATTTCGGGTTATTTCCAAACTACTTTGAACGAGGGTCCAAAAACACAGAGTTCAAAGGCAGGATTCTGGCGTTTCGAGAACAGTCGGATGTAATAAATCAAAGACAGTTTTCAACCTGCGGTTGACAGTGAAGGTTCACCCGCCTCATGCGTACAGGCTGGTACACAGGGGTGGTGCGGAACGCTCCAAGACAGAGACCAAGCCCTTGCTGGTGAATAGGGTCCAAGAGTTAGAGTAAGGACGATCTTGCGAGCCGTACAAACAGCACAAACGTAGTCCCGTTTGGAACGACCAAGCTCTGTAGAGGTGCAGCAAAGTTTTCTTATCAGCGCCCCCAGTCGTGTGCGCTACGACCCGCAAATATTCATGCTTTTCTGCAAGCAGTTTTGAGGTGTTTGATGAGGCTTGAGAAAGTTAAGTTCCTGGTCAAAAATGACTCCACAGAAATTTGGCCCTCTTTAACAGCTGGAAATTTGGGAGAAATCCCTACTTGAAGTCAGGATCTGGGAAAAACAGCCGGGAAATTATGGAAGTGAATACACTGCGTCTTTGATGGAGAAAAGTGAAACCGTTTCATTCCGCCCACTGATGGATTTTTTATCTACGCAAAGGCTGGAGAGCCTGCGCTGTACCTATACGGTACAGGCTTCCAGTTGTCGTAGACGAGCGAATCAATCAACAAACAATGAGCATCTGAACCCTGCTGAACCGAATGAACAATGTTGTTGATTTTAATACAAAGAGGGCAGGAACAGTATGCTCCCCTTTGAACCCCCAACTCCGCCTCGGACATCAGAGAGAGTGGTGCCAACTCCGGACCTGAAACTGTCGTTTCTGGCCAAAAAATTTTGACTAAAAAGCAGATGATGACCTCGAAAACCCTGCGAGCGAATAAAAGCAGATTGGAGACCGCTATTTACAAGTGAATAAATGCGAGGGAGTCCTCTACATACAAGAGAATAAAAGGCGGAGGAGGTCTCTACATAAATAAGATAAGATAAAGATCTTATAGCCCACCGACCGCAGAGGCCACCATCAGGCAGTCACCACGTTAAAATCAAACTCACCAGTCCAATTAAAAAAAAAAAAAAAAAAAACTTTTCACACATCGCGTTAAATTACATGTCAACAAACGAACCAGAAACTTATGTTAAAAATATCCTATCATCCGTAAATCGCAATTCAGATGAAAAATGTTAATTTCTCTCAAAAACCCAAGTATCCCTTCAAGGCGGACACCCTGAACAGGATCTTCATGGACTTCCGCTGTAAAATGTTTGTGCTCACATCGTGCAAGTCCCAACACTCGTAAAAGAACATGTTTTCATTGGTGAGTGTGCATGAACATGAATGCAACCACGGACATCTTCAACTCTTTAAAAGTAAGATTGTAAAATACGAATGGCCGTTGTGCAGCCGGCACAGAAACCGTTTCTCTTTAAAACGAACACCCACGTAGATGGGAGGAAGTCTTTAAGGTTTGGACGGATCTGAAAGAGTTTGTTATTCGGACTGTGTGTTCCAATCCCTCCTGCCAGAGTCTCTCACATAATCGTTAATTTTGGGTTTCACACATCTGAGCAGGGATGATACGTGTTGGAAGTTTCTCTCTTGTGGCTTCTTGCTAAACGAACAACCATTTCGATCCGCCGATGCCGAACATGGCCAGGAACCAAAAGCCGAGTAAATGTTGTAACCGACCGCCTCAACTTGCTAAAAAGTTCAAAAAAAAGTAAAAAAAGTTCTGGATGCCTGAAGGTTTGCGGCCACTATAGCCACCAAAGCAGACAGCGAATCCTACAATACCAGAAAGTCCCCACCTCGAACAGAATGGAGATTAACTTCAAAGCCCAGTACTAGAGCAAGTAAGTTCAGCAGAAAAGACAGAATCATCTGAATGTATATGTTCCAACAATACCTTGAGTAAGGAGCCCCCAGGGCAGTAGGCTGCACAGGCCACTTCTCCATCCTCAGACTTGGAACCGTCATGAAACTTATTTGATAGGATGGGAATTTGGAACAGAGCTCGGCATACAAAGCCTTGTATGCCAGAGAGCAGGTAGACTCCTTAACGGAAAGCTGCGAGATCAAAACATGGGTCTGTGTGAAAAAGGTCCATGGAGGTTGATCCGGAAACTTGAAAAATCGAAACTACTACTCCCAGGACTATACCTGCATTACCGCACGTGAGGCTGCATACGAAGCCACCAACGGCGGAATACATATCGGGTTTGTTTTCCAAACTTACTTTTGAACGGAGGGTCCAAAAACACAGTCATAGCAAGGATTCTGCGGTTCTGAGAACAGTCGGATGTAATAAAATCAAAGACATTTTTCAGCTGCGGTTTGGAACAGTGGAAGGTTCACTCTGCCTCTGCTTACAGCTGAACACAGGGGTGGTGCGGAACGCTCCAAACAAGACAGAAGCCCTTGAAGGTGGATAGGGTTCCAAGAGTTGAGGACGATGAGCTTGCGACGGACCGTACACAGCACAACCGTAGTCCGTTTGGAACGGACCAGGCTCTGTAGAGGGCAACAAGTTTTCTTATCATCGCCCCCAGTCGGTGTGTGCTACGACCCGCAAATATTCAGTGCCTTTTGGCAGCAGTTTTATTGAGGTTTTAATATGGCTGAGAAAGTTTCGTTTTTGGTCAAAAAAACCTCCAGAAATTTGCTCTTTTGAACAGCTGAATGGGAGATTTCCCTACTTGAAGTCCGGATCTGGAAAAAAACTGACGGAAATTATGGAAGTGAATAACTGGTTTTTGTAGCAGAAAAGGTGGAAACCGATTTCCATATCCGCCCCACCGAAGGATTTTTATCTACGCAAAGCTGGAGCCTGCGCTGGCCACTTCGGGTACAGGCTTCCAGTTGCGTAGACAGCAAAATCATCCACAAACAATGAGCAGTCCTGAACCCGCCTGAACTGATTTCACAATGTTGTTGAACTTAAAACTAAAGAGGGCAGAGATAGTAATGCTCCCCTTGAACACCCAACTCCGCCGTGACAACAGAGAGAGTGGTGCCAACCCGGACTAAACTTCGTTCTGTCTGTATCTGTGGCTGCCAAAAAAATTGAATAAAAAGCGACTATGACCTCGAAAACCCAGATCGTGAAATCATGAAGTATCCCACCCCAGAATTCCAGGTGGTATCGGTATCCTTTCTCCAAGTCCACAAAAATTGCCACTGCAGCTTCTTATTTTAAAAAAGGCGTTCTCTAAGTGTAGATTCCAGACTAACAAATGGTCAACTGTACAAAGAATGTTTGCGGAAAACCGCAACACACTGTTCTTATCGCCAAAAGGCCATCCGGTTTCGAGGTTTCCCACATGAGCCTAGCATTGACCATTTTTTCCATCAAATTACAGATCCATCAGGTCAAAGCTATGGGACGTTAGTTAGATGGAAATTAGAAAAGATCTATCCAGGTTTTTGGGGATGGGAATAATGAGGGCGTCCCGCCAAGAGGTGGAAAGCAAACCTGTAGACCACACGTGTTGTATACCTGTAACAGGATAGTTCAGACCATACCATCTTGCGGAAGATGATTTCAATAGTTGATAAAAAAGGTATGTCATCTATACCTGATAGGAATCGCTGCAAGAGAGTAAGCAGATTTCAGCCGGTTTAATGTAAAATGAAGAGTGTATCTTCCATTTTGTCGGATGAAAAGTTGCAGGGAGATTTTTCTTTTAGGGCTTTGTGTTTGACAAAAGTGACTGATTTATTAGAAGGGGAGAATTCTTTTCAATGGTTGAAGCAAGCAGATTAGCAACTGCTTTCCCTTTTCTGTTATTAAAGAATCCGAAAACTTGAGATGTTCAAAAGGGGGAACGGGTGTTTCTTCCCTTTGATTTTCTTAATGATGTTCCACACTTTTTTTCTTAGAAGTTTTGATGCAGCCTGGAGCAGAAGCTTCCCGGGACCGACGTTTATTTGATTTTAAAAGTGTGTCTTGATTTAGCACGGAGTTTTCTGATGGGCTCGAGCGTTGGGACCCGAAGGTCCGTTGGTAACCGACCTGAGCCCGTTTTCAAATTTTGGAAATTTGTTGGCATTCTGAATCGAACCAGGGTGTTTTGGGCATTTGAAGTTTATCGGAAGAACACTGGAATACAGGCTTTAGCACATTTAAATCATAGTGTTAGTCAGAGTTTCTGCTGGGTCGGACTCTGAAAAAAAATAAAGTGTCCGGGAATTCTTTGAAATAGTGGCTGCAAATAGATCCCAGTTTGCTTTTTATAATTGAGATGTTGAGAGACAGAGACTGTTCAGTTAATACAGGTTGTAGAAGGACAGGGAAATGGTCACTTCCGTGCAGATCGCATGGACAGACCACTCATAGTCCAGGACCCCGCGAGGGGTCACAAACCGACAAATCTAAACACGGAAAGTGAACCTGTGGAAGAGTGGAGGTAAGTTGCAGATCCGTCCCTTCAGACCCAAAACAAATCCAAGTCTGAAAGACATCCTCAATCAGCAGACCTCTGGGTGACGTACCGGCACTACCCCCAAAGAGGATTGTGACCGTTAAAGTCACCCAACAGCAAAAAGGTCGAGGAAGTTCTCCTATCAACTGACAAAGGGCCTGACGACAAACCGGACAGAAGGGGTAGATAAAAAAGAACAGATGGTCACAGTCTTTTGGAGAGTGAAATCTCCGCAGCTACAGCCTGAAGCGAGGTAAGACAAGCGACAGGACTATACAGCAAATTTTTGTTAGGAGAAGGGCAAAAACCGCCCGACAGTCCAACATGGATGGTTTGTTGCAGGGATTGAAAGAATATAAAGCCAGAAAGAGTAAAGGTCTTCTGGCATTGAATTTGAGTTTCCTGAAGAGCCACGACGGAGGGGTTATAGACTGACACAGAAGCTGCAGTCTCCTCAAAGTTGGAATTTAATCCACGGATATACCAATGTATATTGTACTATCCATGGGTGCAGAGGGCAAAAGGAGAGAGATCCGTCATCTCCCTCATCGACATCTGCCGCCCAATGAGTTGAATTTATTTTGTAGTTATACACTGACTGTGTTTGTCTTGGAACCTGCTGGCAGACTGCCCCGCAGGTGACAAAAGCCTGGATTTGGAGAGGGGAGTCTGGAATTGGGAGATGGTGGGAGGTTTTTAATTAACTCCACCATCTCAACACTGGGTGGAACTCCCTCGCCCCACGGGCCTGGACAGAGGAGTTTCGAGGGGGAAACTGCTGGATTTTTTATCTGCCCAGCAGCAGATTTGTAGACTGCTGGGCAGTCTGAGGGTGGCGGATTTTTTGCCTCCACAGGGGACAATCATTTGGTTGAGAGTGGTGGACCTGCTTCCACCCAGAGTTGACAGTTCGGACTTGCAGGTGTCTTCGAGAACGTAAGTATCAGTCCTGACACAGACTGATCGATGGAAACTGTGGGAATTTTCCGTACAGCCGAAGCATAGGAAAGAGGCGGTCGGCGTCTGACTGCCCCAACCTGCTTGTGGGCTTCAAAAAAGGAAATTTCTTTTCAGTCTTTAGTCTTTGAATTGCGGATTCCTGAATCCAAAGAGGACAGTTTCTTTGAAGAGAGGGATGGTCCGCCACCCGCAGTTTAGCACATTGCCGGAATCTTGACACGGCCCATCATGGGTTGCCTAGCAGCAAAACACCGCATACCTCTTGCCCTGAACAGCGGTCCCTGACATGGCCAAACTTCTGGCACCTGAAGCAACCACAATGGGGACGGCACATATAGCTGAACAATGAACATTTAAGGTAACCAACTTGATGAACCGGAGGCAGCACAGTGTTGGCAGAAGGTCAAAAGAAAGAGGGTGTTGGTGGCACTCTCTCTGAACCTTCTTTATCGTCACCCTGCGCACCTCCGTCACAACCCTGGGACGCCATCTCCGTATTTTATTTCCGCTCTGAAACACCCGCCAGAATCACTGCATCGAATCACACCTTTGGATGAATTTACTTGCTTATGGGGAGTCCACCCCTGATCTCCCAGCTCCACAAGCTTTTTTGCCTTCTGCAACTGTTTCGGATTGCTTCTGTGATCGAACATTGAAGAAAAACGAACCATTCCTACAATCGTTTTAAATGGACTAGGTCACCTGCTATACAATGAAAGAGACCTTTTGTAACAGCAAAAGGGCTCCAGAGCTGAAAGAGTCCTTTCCTGCTCTTCCCTTCACCACGAGCCAGGAACCCAGAAACCTGTCTTCTGTCTTACCTCACTGTCAGAATCAACTTCTGTTTCAAATTCCCCTAAAATAGGGGATACTGCCTTCCTCTTTCCTTTTGGGGGGAAGTTTTTAAATGAAGTCATATTTAGTTTTTTATTGTGATTCATCTCGCCTAACACACCCACCTTGGAGTCCAACTAAGGGGCCAGGCCAAGAAACCAATGTCTTGACCCCTTCCAGGCTTCGGGAGAGCAAACGACAAGCCAGAATGCAACAACCCTATCCCCCCTGATCAGGCCAACTCCCGGGACAGAGAGCTGGAGCACTGCAGGTTTACTTGGCCACTGGGGAATGCCGTCTTGACCCAACCCCAAGAAAGGGAGCCAATTAGTACACCCAGGGCCTAAGTGTATCACCTGTCTAGGAGAGGTCCGAGCCAAGATGATGTGTTGAGAGCGCTGGCCCCTCAATCACCAGGAACTCATTCCCCCTCCGACACATGTCGCATACCGCACGGCAAAACGCCGGCGGATCTTAAGGAGACCACAGAGAGAAAAGGGGAAAGTGTGGAAAAGAAGACTGAAGGGGAGACGACGATAGAAAAGGGCCACATAAAGGAGGCCAGAAAACAAGAAAAGGAGAAGGCGGTTACTCTTATCAGGATCCTCACCCTTAGCCTATCTGACATGGGAAGTCCCAACCAGGGGCATCAACACCTTACCACGTTACGCTTAGGCAAACAGCATCTAGCACCTCTCAGGCCTAGAAGAGTGTGAAAAAAACAGCCTATCCTCCAGTATTGCTGCCCCGCCAGACAAAGGCCCTAGGGATCAATTGACCCCACGCAAACCCTCCTTCCGACCAACGACAAGGTCGCAACCCCCGGAGGGTACCGCTGGGAAATGCCCCATTGTCCAGACCCATTGGAAGGGTAGAATGGACCTGATTGGGCTATTGACACCCATATCTCATCAGACATCGTTAGGTACATGTGATGACTATGCAACAAGATACCTGAGGCCATACCACTGATGTGACTACTGAGTCTGTGGCGAAGCAGCGTTTGGAATGTGGACGCAACCGCATCTCAAAGGAGGTGCGTTAAACGATACAGGAAAGTCAGTTCATGAGTCGAGACAAAGACGGAGGTGTTCTGTTGTGGCGATGAAAGGACTGCAAACTACGGCCCGAGACCATGCCAGTGTAACGGGCCTCGTTGAACGGTTTCAATGGAACACTGAAAAGAATGCTCAGGAGGCTGATACAAGGAACAATCTCAGGATATATAGGGGATTTTCGGCTCTCTGTTGGCATACAGAGAAGTTCCTTCCTCAGGCAAGTACAGGATTTGCCTGTTTGATTTGCGACGGAGGAAGTCAGAGACCCCATGCAGATAGTGAAGGAGCATCCTGAAAGAGACTTGCGGTGAGTACGTATTGACATGAAAAACATCACAGCTGAGTCATGTGCAATTGCCCAAGAGAACTCTTAGAGGCAGCTTTCCGAAGAAATACAAGCGCCACTCTGACCTTAAACCAAGAAACTCACAAGATTCAGGGTAGAAGCAAGGTTTTGGTGTCTCAGGCCAGTCACAAACAACAAGCTAAGCTAGCTCGGAAGGCGATATGTGGTCATTGCAAACAAGGCGAGGCTGATTATCAAATCAGAGTAGGGCCCAAGGTCAAGCTGTTCCACACAAACTTGTTGAAACAGCTCATTGAACAAAAAGCCCATGTTTGTGCCAGAAACAGTTGTGGCTTCATCGTAGTAGAGGAAGGCAAGACAAGGATAAACGGCTGCAATTATTGGAAAAAACATTCCAGTCATCCCTCTACAAGAGACAGAAGGACCAGAAGATGTCTAAATACGAGCTGAAGGTGAGACTTTAAAACGTGACCTCTAAAACTGGTGGACCAATATTCAGATATACCTGACAGATTGTTCCATCATGGCACCAATATGATGAATAAAAATCAAATTGACTACTGCCGCACCAGTGGAGAGCGAAGCCTTACCCTGTACCATTCATCGCACAGAGATATACTGTGAAGGCAGAGGTGAAAAGCATGCTGAACATAGGCAAATCGAACCATCCTATCACCATTGCAGCACCTATCATCTCAGTCAAGAAGGACGGGAAGACGCAGATTCTGCATTGTCCTATCGTCGTCTAAACAGAAATGGTGGAGTTCAATCGAAGAACATATGCTCGACAAAGCATATCTCTTTGCCAACCTGGGAGAGAAGACGGGTATTCAGCAAGCTCGATCTGTCAACGGCTATTGGCAGATACATGGCTGAGGAAGATCATCCCACAGAGCTTTCGCACTCTGCAAGGACATTCCATGGGAAATCAGGCCCTCTGTATTGTGCACATCAGGAGCTGTCTTGGAGCCGGAATAGCTCAGTTGGTTGAGCGCCGTGACTCGTAAACTTTGGTGATCCTGGGGTTGGCGTCAAAACCTCTGCCGGGGCATTTCGGTACAGGGGGATTTTTCCCTCCGGAGTTAACATTGTTCCTGGCTTCCATTTCCCATACAGTCCTTCGAATGAGACTATAAACCGAGGTTCCGCATGTGAACGCACGCATACATCTTGCACACACGTCAAAATCCCTCACCAACGGTCGGAAGTGTAGCCAGTTTGGCCGGTGTATGGATGACACGCTACACATAGCATGCACCCTGCGTGGGAAATGGAAAGAGACGGAAGTAAAGGAAAATAGTGTTCGAATAATGACCGATACTGACTGGATGACACGAAACGACTGAATGACGCGCTAGATCACTGGCAGCTCTTCAGTCGGCACTACCCAGGTAGCAGCCCTTGTGTAAACCGAGTGTTAATTGTCAAGCGCTTAGAGCATGCCTCTAGCCGAGAATAGGCGCTATATAAGTATCAGTATTATTATTAATAATACATTTACGAGGAAGATGAGGAACCTGCTGCAACCTCTGGGATAGTGATATATCCACAATTTATTGATGACATCTTGGTAGCAACCAAAACCAAGGAAGAACATGTGGCTATTGTAAAGAGTTTACTGCAACGAGAGGCATCGTTGTCGGTAAAGCCCACGAAGTGCAAATTTGGCTGCAAGGAGTCTCGTACTTGGGTTCCGGATCAGACAGGGCCGATGCCAACCCAGAGAGGCAAGGTGAGAGAATCTGAGCAGCTCCACGTCCCCAGACCAAGAGCAGTCCGAAGTTTCCTGCGTTGTGGGGTTCTACAAGGGGGGGGGGGGGGGGTGGGGTTGTCATACCCATTTATTGGACATCAACCCTTCCCTGACAAACCTGACAAAAGGCACATGTCAGGGACCCATACAGTGAATGACGAATGTAAGCGGCCTTTGAAAAGCTCCAACAAGGCGTTGGTCAAACCTACTGTATGTGCACTTCCAGTGACAGAAAAGCCATACGTTGCGTACAGGACACATCAGCACTGGGCTTGGAGTCAGCACTGTTGTCAAGATTAGAGGGGGAGCTGACGTTGGTGCATGTGCCAGCAAGAACTATCAACAACAGACTGAAATTGCCCTGTGATTGAACAGGAATGTCTAGCTCTTGTTGGGCAGTGGCGGCAAGTTTCCACGTCCACCATGGGGTGAAGTTCACAGTCAAACAGACCATTCCCCCCGCTGCAGTACCTTCAACAGAGTCAAGGTCGGCAAGTGGGCAGAAATGGCACGATGGGAATGTGAGCTTCAGTCAGCCCTATCAGTTTACTGTGAAGCCATCCCTGGCAAGGAGAAGGTCACAGCTGACTACCTAGCTATCGGTGATCGCGAAAGGAGTGAAGAATCAGTAGGATGCTAAAATTTGTGATCCTGTTGAAATGACAACCGTGGGTGACTAGGAAGTAGCAGTATGATAGGATATCCCACCTTCGAAACAAAACGATCCCACCTGTATGATGAAGTTGTGATCCTGTATAAGAAAAAAAAAAAATCAGAAACAAAAATATATGTGTGCAAAAGAAGACCCGACTGGGGGGGACAACAACGAGAAGTCAAAGATGGCTGGAAAAGATGTATTATGCTAGACTTTCAAGTTTTGCCTGCCATGTCATAATATGTCTGAATTTAAAATGGATGATTCTAACTACTTGAAAGGGGGGATATTGTCAACAGCGGGAATAAATGTGGTTATTAATATTGGTAACCCAAACATATAGAGCTGATTGTCTCAATATTTGTCCGGTTAATTTTGTGGGTTGCCATCGTGTTGAGGATTATCTCTGGTATGCTGATTTAAGGACCTAGAATTACCATCTTTGGGTGGCGAGTAATTATATAAGATCATATGTCACTTAACTACCGGATAGTAATGGCAGTATGGCGAGAGTTACAAGCTAGGCTTGTTGATTCTGCTGTTCATATGAGCGGGCTGTCGAGCTAAGTTCCCTAAACTCAGATGTTAGGCATCTGAGGGACGGTGTTCTGTGCCTGTCCTTGTTCCTGTGGATCTCACAGCTGCCTGAAGAGTTGCGATCCTAGTGGAGTGTTCGACAGTTTTGCCTCCCACATCTGTGGAGCCGTTGGAAAATGGCTGACGTGCCGTGAGCTCTGTAACCTTAAATAGTTCATCTGAGACGGTCAGCTATATCCTTGGGGGCTGTTGCATTGGCTGAACCATGAGGTGTTTTGCCACTGGATTTGAGGGCCAGAGCGGAGTCGGAACTGCCCACCCACTGTGTTCTGCGTGCGTCTTGAAAGGTGGGGTCAAATGTTTGTTTTGGTTTTTTAACGGATGCTCCGTTGAAGTGATGAGGAACGGGATGTGGGGAATTCCTGAAGCAACAAATTTAGGATGCGGACCTGAATTCAAGAAAAGAAGAACTATTTGAAGTTCCAAAGAGACTAGCACATTCTGACCTTTGTTCCAGGGTCCGAGTTTGGGCTATCGGAATAACTTGTGTGAATATATGGTACGAAACTGGAGAGAGCATAGTAGAATGAGAGAAAATATTTGATGCATTGTGTAAAATAAAAATGAAATTGTTGAAGATCAATGAATAAAATAGTGTGTGACTGTTATTGGAATTTTGTTGATTTAAGAGTAAAAAATGATCGGGTGGAGTTTGGTAATTTAGATAGGCCCCATTTCCACTTTGTTGGTTTATTTTAACCCAAATCCATTGTTCCCCTCTTCATTCAACCTCCCCCCCCCCCCCCCCACCCCCCCCCCCCCCCCCCCCCCCCCTCCCTGTAATTAGAATTCCTGCAGAAACTATAAACTGTTTAAAAAGCATTATCATAAAAACAGAGCCTAATTTGAAGATCCAAGACAATATTTTGATCATAGTTATATTGTATCTGTTCTCATTCCATGAACCAGAAATGTTCCCATTGAAAGCATGTCAAGACAAACAGCTTTTTGAAACCTATCGGTCAGTCCTACTCTATCTCCACTGGACATTTGTTGTCAAACCAGTCCATGGGTTAAGACAATATCCTAATTTGATCTCCCTGAGAAGTGTCAAACCTGCTAGTGCTCAATTTATATTTGGGTTCACAGACATACAGACAATATGCACTTTAAAGTCCTCTCCAGTCCTTGTCACATTTGCCAAGTTTTTTTTGCAGAAACATAACCATAGTTGTGACATTTGACCCTGAAAATGGACAAGACAGCATGAACAGCTACATGGAAAGCAGTCACACAAAATACCATGGTAAAGTAAGACCTGCTGCCCATTAAAACTAACTCCGAGACCAAAATTCCGACCAGCAGGACCACGCATATTGGAACATGTCAAATCTGTAATGGACACCAAAACCAAACCAACAGCAATGAAGCTGAGGAAAAGGCAGAACTAAAGGATGATGTGTGAGTTTACCTTAAAGCATTTTGCACACCTCACTCCCTCCACAATCTCCGGCACATACTTGTATGAGTCCAAGCAGCAGCATGCCACTCCTTCCCTTTGTCTATCTGCTCTAACTGATATAACCTGCATGAATACAGGTTTACAAAAAAGGAAAAGATGAATCCATTTTTCAACAACAAAAAATTACTATATAAGCAATTAAACTGTACTTTAAAGAAAACGTTATTACCAGTATGACCTGCAATCTTGTTAGACTTGGCAAAATTTTAGGGGTGGGGGGGAAGGGAGGGTGGGAAACAGGCCTTATAATAATACTAATAATAATAACGTACAATTATAGAGCGCCCTTTCGCACTAGAGCTCACACAGCGCTTTACAATATTCAACTATAAACTGTCCAAAAACAAAAATCACTATAACAAACCATAAACCCAGTCACTTCATCAATTATGACAATGAAACACAGCAAGGAAAGGGGGGGGGGGGGGGGGGGGGGCTAGCCAACCAACATTGACACCACACACACACACACACACACACAGCGCGCACGCGCGCGCACGCGCGCGCACGCACACTGTCAGTTTTCAAGTGTAACACTTACAACACGTAACGCCATGACACACCCAATAACAGGACAAAAATGTTTTCTATAGAAAAGATTCCTTGAACAGATGGGTTTTGAGAGCAGAGCAGAAAGCAGAGTCAGTTTTGGCAGAGCGGATCAAAAGTGGGAGAGAGTTCCAAACGGAAGGGGCTGCAAAAATGAAGGAACGTTCACCATAGGTTTTTGTTGAAACACGTGGCTTGCAGAGTGTGAGAGTGTCGGATGATGAGCGGAGTGTTCTTGCCGGTGTGTATATGCTAACCAGGTGAGAAAGATAGACTGGGCCAGATCCATTGACGGCGCGAAAACACATGCATGCAATTTTGTATCTAATGCGTGCTGCTATGGGGAGCCAGTGCAGAGTGTGGAGATGCGGGGTGATGTGGTCTCTACGGGGAACCCTCAAGACCAGGCGTGCTGCAGTATTTTGTAATCTCTGAATTCGTTGTATAAGATCTTGTGGGCAGTTTACAAGGAGACCATTGCAATAATCCAGACGGGAGAGCACAAATGCTGAAACGAGAATTTTTGTTGCCTCAGTTGAGAGGAAATGGCGAATTGAGCTGATACGACGGAGCTCAAAGTTAACTGAATGAATTACGTTTATGACCTGAGCATTCATTGTCAGATGTGAGTCAAGAACAACGCCAAGATTCTTTGCTGATTTTGAAAATGGAACAGTGGCATCACCGACAACAAGCGAGTCTGGTAATGGAGCAGACAGTGACGTTCTTGGTGAAGAAATGACTAAAGCTTCAGTTTTCTCATCGTTTAACTTGAGTTTGTTAAATGTCATCCATGATTTAACATCCTGAATACATGCTTGCATTGACTGAACCAGCTCGTTGACATGGCTGGTTCTGCAGACTTTTGTAACTGAGTATCATCTGCAAAAGAGTGAGACAGAACAGAGTGAGATGAGATGGTATCAGACAAAGGTGTTGTATACAAAACAAACAAAATTGGGCCAAGGACAGAACCCTGTGGCACTCCATAGGCGATTAACGCTGGGTTAGATTTGCAGTCTTGAATAGATACAGTTTGAGTGCGGTAACACAATAAATGCAGACAGATGTGAACATTTCTGTGTAAAAGGATAGCCTACTGGGAACAACAACTTTTCTTCATAACTAGAGGTTTCTTTCACTATGACAACCATGCAGTTCCCCCTGAAAGGAGCCACTGCAATCCAAAATACAGGCATCAAGATGAAGATGGCTGAAAATGTTTTCAACACATTTCTGTCTGGCATTTCTCTAAGCATCCATTTACACAAATGCATGTGTCTTGTGAACTTTAAGCAAAGAACAATCAAAAAACCAAACCCACAACTCTCCTCAAAAACAAAAAGGAACTGTTCATCAAAGACAACTCATTACAGGCTCAAAAGGAAAGGAAATTGGGAGGCAGAGGACAGGGTGGGAGGGAGGGGAACGGAGAAGAGGTGAGGGCGCAAACATACACACACATACATGATCACCAATTTAAAAAATGCATGAAGTATCTACATTGAATATGACATAAAGAGAAACTTCTTCTCCATATAGTGATAACATGCTTATTGATGAAGAAATCTGATGCAGCTTACTAAATTCCAGATTCAGTGCAAACAAGATTACACACATACACCCATAAACAAAAATACAGATTTTGCATGAAAAACTACTGACATAAACATATACTCCTACAAAAAAATCATGATGATTTTGCATACAAATATACTCAAAATAAGATGATGATTCTGCTTGTCCATTCTGTGTGAACAAATGCATGTCCACTCCTGCATATAAGTTTAGCCTATCATGCTCCAGTCAGTGTGGACGACAGCATGTCTTTACACTTACAGACACAGAATCTTACAGTCTTGCATGCTCCAGTCAGTGTGGACGACAGCATGTCTTTACAGACACAGAATCTTACAGTCTTGCATGCTCCAGTCAGTGTGGACGACAGCATGTCTTTACAGACACAGAATCTTACAGTCTTGCATGCTCCAGTCAGTGTGGACGACAGCATGTCTTTACAGACACAGAATCTTACAGTCTTGCATGCTCCAGTCAGTGTGGACGACAAGAGAATGTAAATATCTTCGTTCAAGCTCACCCATGTTATTTTGCACGAAAACCCCCTTTTTACATCCAAGTCACGTCCATCTCATGTCACTTTTAGCCAAAAATTAACACCTGTTTCACAAAAAAATTAACACACAAAAACCTCTAAAATTGACGCAATCAGTACATTAAAACGGGGGCTTGCGTGCTAGATAAGATTTGGTGATCGTGAACAAAGATATTTACATTCTCTCCAGAGACATAAAATCAACTAAATAGTTATATGGCTTGACAGTTCTGCTATAGGCTTCTTCCAATCAATATTGCTGACTAGACCGCGCTTGCACGCGCCACTACACAAGAGCCTGCACCTTACACTGAATTATTAATCGGGTTAGCTGCCCACACGTGCACGTTCAACCAATCGGCAGGGAGTATGACGTCATTTTTGGCCGGGTAAGGCCAGATCTCATTATCCCAAAAACAGTTTTAGACATGTCTCCCGCGTGTAAGCCCCTTATCAAATCAAGTGCTGGGCTTAAATCACGTGACATTTTGTGTTGTTAGCAACAGGGCATAGCCGTCCTGTCATTTCACATTGGAGGCTGTACTGTGCAGGTGTGTGGCGCTTTTTCTTCGAGAGAAGTGTTTGCATATGACATAAAATATAGCTGCAGTTTCAGAAGACAGCGCGGATTCCGAGTTAGAAAAAGTTCTTGAATCGCAAATACCTTTTCAACAACTTTATAGATTAGATTATTCAGGCGTGGAAGATATGGAATCAGCTACAACTTTTCAACAAGCTCAAAATCTCTCATTACCACTGCCAACACCAACGGAATTGTGGACAGAGGAAGAAATGCTTATTTTGCAAGAGAATCAAGACTACTTTAAAAAAAATGACAGAAATAATTGAAAATATTAAAAGGGAAGGACCGCAGAATTTGCCAAAGAAGCCTAAAAGAAAGCTTGAGCAATTGTTAAAAGAAAAGAAAGGAGGCAAAAAAAGGAGAACAGATCTTTCAACGCCACAAGAATTACATGACTATCTTATGGCAAATCAGGCTGACATTCAATCAGCTATTTCCAGAGAAACTTTTACTGATCGGATATTTTCCAAAACAGCAAATGAAGCTGAAATTGTAGAAAGACTACAAAAAGGGATGAGAAATTTGAGGAGGCAAGATGCACAGTCCTTGTTAATTTACATTCAGTTCGGTAACTTCTTGATTTTGTGTAAACAATGGCAGGAAAATGAAAGGAAAGAAGGGAGAATGAAGGAAACATGGGCTGTTTGGTTGAAAGAAAAAACCGGGTATTCTGATGTTCACGCACGAAAATTACGTGCCGTTGCAAGTGTTCTTTTGGATACACAGGTTTTATGCTGTAGGACTTCCCTTTCGTTTCATTTCTGGCAAGCTGAATGAAATCAAAGCCATGCTGCAAGTGCCAGAATTTGCACAGTACTGGAAACGAGATCCATGCATGCCAAGCACAAGCGAGCTCCAGCAATCCCAGTAACCGCTCACGCAGCGAACGGTGGAAGGCAACCGCCGAAGCACAGCCTAAAAATAGAACCGCTCACGCGTGAGCGGTAGCCTACCTGCTGACATTCTCACTCCTGCCCTATGACTTTGTGTATAATGAAATGACTTTTGCTGTTGTGGTTGGTTGCTTCAACGTTTCACCTATTCACCTGCTTCACCGTTTCAATTCACCTGCTTCACCGTTTCAATTCACCTGCTTCACCGTTTCAATTCACCTGCTTAAAGGCTGTCTCAGACGGTCGCTGAGAGAACTTTGAAGAGATCTTGTGATTATTGATTCAGGACTCTGATAAGTGCTTTTAGTGACCGTCTCGAATTTACGTCGCTCAAGCGCGAACCACAAAAAGCCCCTTTTACATTCCCCTGCAAGCACCGCCCTGTTTATTGTGTGAATGATTCCCGTGTGTGGATGTGTGTGTGTGTGTGTGTGTGTGTGTGTGTGTGTGTGTGAATGAGAGAGAGGGAGAGAGGTGGAGACAGACAGACAGACAAAGAAGTAAACAGACAGACAGACAGAGATGTGGGAGTGAATGAGGGAGAGAGAGATGTGGGAGTGAATGAGGGAGAGAGAAACTGATTAATTAATTTTTTTTAATTTATAATTTTATCTGGTTTAAAAATGAAGCCCGAAGAAGTTAGAAAGCTTACTAATATACTTCACACGTTGAATTGGAAGGCCCATAGAGAAGAGTTAAGGAGAAGGTTTGAAAAATCAATTACTGATCTTTTTAATCACATAAAAATACAAACAAGCGTGAAGCAGGCCATCAGTAAAATACCAGATTCTTGGCCCCAACCAGTTGTAAAGTCGGTTATCATTTTAGTTGATTATATAGCTTCTCAAGATGTTAATTTGACTTTTTCTACCAGCCCTGAAGGAGTAACTATTCACTTTAATGAAGATTAGGTTTTACGATTAGAAAAGACTATAAATAACAGTTGAATTACAAATATTTTTTTATTTATTTTAGATTAAAAATGGCTGCCGAACTTAGTGTATCTGATTTAAAGAATTGTAATGAACTATTTAACGAGACAATTAAAGCGTTAAACATTGATTTTAGTGAATCTGGTTTTGAGAATGATGTAAACAATATAATAAATGATCATAGTGAACTATTTAACGAAGCAATCAAAGTGATGAACATGGACTGTAGTGATTCAGAAAAAGCTACAATGCTGGCGGGTGTTATTGTAAGGTTAACGTGCCTTGAAGTGTTGCAACGCTTGGGTGAAGAATTACAAGCGCGTTTTTACTTACTTTTATATACATTTATTTTTTTAATTTACGTAAATATTGTGGCTTTAAAAATGACGACCACAAGTAAATTCGAGGATGGAAAACTATATACGATGGAAGAAATATTATTTGGTAGTGACAACAATTAGGCAATATGTTTGGTGAAGTAGACATGGACATTATTAACCCACACAAACGCTAATGAAAGCGTGACACATGCTATCTCTAAAATCCCAGAGTCTCTTCAACGCGAGCCACCAGTAAAAGTGCTGTTGGCCGTTCTGATTGATTATATAACGCCTGATGATAGTAACATGGAAGTCTGGGTTTCAACTAAACAAAAAGAAGTAATCAGCTATCACGACTTTAACTCTAACTGGGCTGACTACATGCTTACACAGTTTAACCATGCAAGTGAGGAGGCAAAGTTAAGGGGTTCTGGCTGGTCTGAAGGAACAGTCCTTCAAATCAAATTGAGACAAACAAAGTTCTATCCTATAGTTGGCAATTCTCACCTTCCACTCCCAAAAGAGTTAGAGTTAAAACGAGCAGTCTTAAACATACATAATTCTGACAACATGTGTTTTATGTGGTGTTTTTTAGCGCATTTACATCCTGTTAAAAATCATGCAGAGTTTCTAATTATGAACAATATAAAGATAGCCTGAACTTTGATAACATAAACTTTCCAGTAAGCATAGAAAGTATATCTCAGTTTGAAGAGCAAAACAAACCAATCACTGTAAACGTAATACACATGGTCTGTAGAAGCCAATCTAGTGCCTCTAAGGATTTCTCCAAACGCTCCTACTTTAGGCGAACCGCTTAACAAACATGTAGACTTGATACTGTTTGCAGATAGTACAAAGAGTCATTATGTATTAATCAGAACAATAAGCAGACTTATGGCTTTTACATCAAAGGATCATGCTAAACAAGGGCTTTGTAGAAGGTGTTTGGTCAGAATCCCTACTATAGAAGCAGCCGCCAGTCATAAGAAACATTGTAAAAGTTTTGTAGACTGTGAAACCAAACTCCTCACACCTAAACCAGGGTCTAAAGTTAGTTTTAAAAATTTACACAAAATGCAAATGAGCCCATACGTGGTTTATGCTGACTTTGAATCGCTCTTACCGCAGTACTACGGTCCACAACAGCAAGAACAAAAACAACCTTATTAACCCACCATCAAATCTGTTCTTATGCGTTTATCGTTGTTAGGTCAGACGGTCAACACACGACACCCGAGATTTACAGAGGCCCCAACGCAGCTAGTAGATTTTTAGAGCAGATGAAACTAGTTCGTAATCACTACTCCAACCAACTAAATCTTTCAGACATTGTTATGACTCCTGAAGACCAAGAACGTTATGACTCATCTACACACTGTTGGATATGTAATAAAGAATTATTAGGCGATACAGTAAGAGACCACGATCACATTACTGGCAAATTCAGAGGAGCAGCGCACAACAATTGTAATCTTCAACTTAAGGTTGACCCCAAAAAATGGAAACTACCTATCTTCTTTCATAACTTACGAGGCTACGATTCTCATTTTATCATGCAAGCAGTAACATTCTGAATATAAGAGGGTTACTTGCATTGCGCAGTCTTCAGAAAAGTACATGACGTTTACTCTTGACTCTTTATCCTTTTATGACTCTGCCCAACATCTGATGGGGAGTTTGGATAAGTTAGCAGGATCTCTACAAGACTTTCCAATCACTGAACAATACTTTGACCCATCTTTAGTGCGTAAAGGAGTCTATCCTTATGAATACATGAACTCGTGGGATAGGTTTGACGAAGACTCACTTGCTCCTAAAGGCGCTTTCTTTTCTAGTCTTAGAGGCAAAGACATAACTGATGCTGACTATGAATACGCACAGAAAGCCTGGACAGAATTACACTGTCAAACGATGGGTGATTATCATGATCAATATTTATTGGCTGACGTGTGTTTATTAGCAGACGTCTTTCAGAACTACAGATCTACATGCATGAAACATTACAGCTTAGACTCAGCACATTACATCTCTGCGCCTGGCCTTTCTTGGGATGCTTTCTTAAAGTCTACAAACATCAAGATTGACTTAATATCTTATCTACCCACACTTCAGATGATTGAAGACGGTTTAAGAGGAGGTATTAGCATGGCCTCACATCCTTACTGCAAAGCCAACAACAAGTATTTAGATGATTATGATCCTACTAAACCGTCTAACTATCTAATGTACTTAGACGCTAACAATCTGTATGGATGGCCATGAGCCAGCCGCTTCCATTACGTAACTTCAGGATGTACACAGGGCATGGTACAAATAAAATTCAAGGAGCATTAAAGTGGTTGGGCAGTTTAACGTCAGATCAACAGTATGGGTTTATTTTAGAAGTAGACTTAGAATATCCTTATGAACTACACGATCTCCACAACGATTATCCTCTGGCCGCAGAAAGATTAAAAATGAGCCCCACAGAGCCTCCTAAACTTGTTCCCAATCTTAGGCACAAAACTAAATATGTGTGTCATTACAGACTCCTACAGTTTTACTTAAGACACGGTCTGAAACTAAGAGCTGTTCATAGAATCATTGCTTTTAACCAAGAGCCCTTTATGAGACCATACATCAAGAAGAATACTGATCTTAGAACCCAAGCCACTGACGCTTCAGAAAAAGACTTCTTTAAACTGATGAACAACAGCTGTTTTGGCAAAACTATGGAGAACCCACACAAACGTAAAGATGTGAAATTAGTTACAAAAGAAAACCAAGCGATTAAGTTTGCCTCTAAACCTAACTATCAAGACTTTAGAAGATTTAACGACAGCCTGGTTGGCATTATGATGAAGAAAAAGGATGTTAAGTTGGACAAGCCGGTGTTTATCGGCTTTACCGTATTAGAGTTGTCAAAGTTATTGATGTTAGAATTTCTGTACGACTACTTTAAACCACTGTACCCAGAAGCAAGAGTCCTTTACACAGACACTGACTCTTTTATTCTAGACGTCCCCACAGAAGACTTCTATAAGGATTTAGAAACTGAGGTGGCTAAAGGAGCTGATGGATGGTACGACCACATGTGACTATCCTAAAGACAGTCCTTTACATTCAACTGTAAACAAGAAAGTGATTGGAAAGATGAAGGATGAACTTAATGGGACAGTTATCAAAGAATATGTTGGTTTGCGGTCAAAGATGTACAGCGTTGCTAGCCAGACTTCTGTAATGAAGAAGGCTAAGGGTATAAGTAAAGAAGTTGTAAAAAAAATATAACTCACGACAACTACAAGCAAGCTCTCTTTGAAAACAAAGTATTTTATCACACAAATGTTAATCTGCGCTCTACTCTTCATCAAGTAAACACAACTGCTGTTAACAAGAAATCACTAGTCTCTAACAATAACAAGAGAATTTACGTTAATTCTGAGCTTGCATATGCTGTAGGGCATTGAGAACTTTAAAAGATTAACTTGAATGACTTGGCTTGTACTTAACTTAATAACCTAACAAGAACTTACTTAAGAACTTACTTAAGAACCTAACAAGAACTTAAAACTAGAACCTAACAAGAACTTAAAACTAGAACTTATTTTTTGCACTTAACTTATAATTTACTTGTACTTAACTTAAAAAGTACTTTCTACAACTAACTTAACTTGCACTTATCTAGTTCTTAACTTGTACTTTATCTAGTTCTTAAAAACTATTCCATAGAATTTCAAAATGGAGTGACTGGTGGCAGCGAACGAAGTAAAATTTAGAAATAGAGTTTATTTCTTACCACCAATAACATTGACAAACAAAGCACATGACAAGACACGATGCATTTCAACCACTTGGGTCTTCTTCAGGCGAAAAAATAAATCACATTTAACATTTGGGACAGTACAAACAAAGAACGAAAAACGAAAAAAAGAACGAAAAATGACTCATCCGTTGTTGTCCATGTAGGGGAGAATGGCCGGTAGGCGGAAATGACATGGGGGATTATGGGAAGGAAAAGGAGGGGGGGGGGGGGGTTGCGTAGGGGGAGGTGTGTGTGTGTGATATGATAGGGTTGTGTGTCTAGTTTATTGGGATGGTGTGATATCTTTGTGATGGTTGTGGTAATGGTGGATTGATAATAATGGGGAGGAAAAAAAAAAAGGGTTTGGGTGAATAAAATAAATGATTTCGTTGGGTGATGAAAGAGGTAGTTGTAGTTATGCGTGGGTAGTTGAGGTGTGTGGGTTTAAAGTTAGGGAGGGAAGGGGATGGAAGATAAATGGGTGATAAGGTATGATCGGGGGGGGGGGGGGGGGGGGGGGTGAAAAGGGGGGGGGGGGGGGTGAGGTGGAAAAAAAAAAAAGGGGGGAGGGGGGGGAGAATGGGGGGGAGGAGGGTAATGTGTTTGTGGGGGGGGGGGGGGGGGGGGGAGGGGGGCGAGAGAAGGAGAGCTCATATCTCATCATCATGGGGTGGGGGGTGGGGTGGAGGTTCAATAAATGGTGGTGTTTAAAAAAAGTGAACAATGCTGTGGGATGGTGTTCATTGCAACAGGTGAAATAATGTGTTGGCATACAATGGGGACAAAGGAAAAGAAGTGGTCAGTGGGGAAGGGGGGAAAAATGTGTGTGTGGTGTGTGTGTGTGTGTGAGTGTGTGTGTGTGTGTGTGTGAGTGTGTGTGTTGCAAGTTAGTGTGGTGTGGGTGTGTGTGTGATTTTGTGGAATATATAGTGGGTTGTTGTTGCAGTGGTGGACGGGTAATCATGTACTTGGGTTGGGATGCAGGTGATGCGGGGGTGAAGGGAAAGAGCAGGGGGGGGGGGGGGGGGGGGGGGAGTGGGTGGATAAGATAAGATAATGTTGCTTATAGCCCAGCCGACCGCAAAGGGCCACATCAGGGCTGTCACCACGTTAAAATCAACTCACCAGTCATTTAAAAAAAAAACCAAACTTTCACACATCTCGTTAAATGACATCGTCGACAAACGCACCAGAAACTTTGTTAAAAATCTTTCTGCCGTAAATCTTAAATCAGATGAAAAATGTTAATCTCTCTCAAAAACTCAAGGATCACGTCAGGCGGGACATCCTGAACAGGATCTTCATGGACTCCGCTGTAAAATGTTTGTGTCTCACATCGTGCAAGTCCCAACACTCTAAAAGAACGTGTTTCACTGTGAGTGGCGCATGACATGGAATGCACCACGGAGCTTCTTCACTCTTTAAAGGTAAGCATGGGTAAAATACGAATGGCCGGTGTGCAGCCGGCACAGAACCGTTTCCTCTTTACGACCTCCCGACGTGGATGGGAGGAAGTCCTTAAGGTTTGGACGGATCTGAAAGAGTTTGTTACTCGTCTGTGTGTTCCAATCCTCCTGCCAGAGGTCTCTCACATAATCGTTAACTTTGGGTTTCACATCTGAACAGGGGATATAAATGTTGGACAGTTTCTCTCTTGTGGCGTTCTTGGCTAAACGATCAACCATTTCGTTCCCGCCGATGCCAACATGACCAGGAACCCAAGCAAGAGTAATGTTGTAACCGTCCGCTTTCAACTTGCTAAAAAGTTCAAAGAAATGCAAAAGTTCTGGATGCTGAAGGTTGCGGCCAGCTATGGCTTCCAAAGCTGACAGCGAATCCGACAGAACCAGAAAGTCCCTCTTTGAAGAATGTGAGATTATCTTCAAAGCCAGTACCAGAGCAGTAAGTTCAGCAGAATAGACAGAAGCATCGGAATGGATATGTTCCAACAGTATCTGAGAAGGAGCCCCAGGGCAGTAGGCTGCACAGGCCACTCCATCCTCAGACTTGGAACCGTCAGTGAAAACTTTTTGATAGGATGGGAATTTCGAACAGAGGTCAGCATACAATGCCTTGTACGCCAGAGAGCTGGTAGACTCTTTGCGAAAAGCTGCAAGATCGAAACGAATCTCTGGTGTGAAAAAGGTCCACGGAGGTTGATCCGGAAACTTGGAAAAATCGGAAACTACTCCCAGGTTTAGACCTGCATTCCGCACGTGAGGCTGCATACGAAGACCAAACGGCGGAATACATTTAGGGTTGTTTTCAAACTTACTTTGGAATGGCGGGTCAAAGACATAGTCATAGGCAGGATTCTGCGGTTCTGAGAACAGTCGGATATAATAATTTAAAGACAGTTTCAGCCTGCGGTTGGACAATGAAGGTTCGCCCGCCTCTGCGTACAGGCTGTACACAGGGGTGGTGCGGAACGCTCCAAGACAGAGACGAAGCCCTTGATGGTGGATAGGGTCCAAGAGTTTGAGGTAAGAGGGTCTTGCGGAGCCGTAGACAGCACAACCGTAGTCCAGTTTGGAACGGACCAAGGCTCTGTAGAGGTGCAGCAAAGTTTTCTTATCAGCGCCCCAGTCAGTGTGCGCTACGACCCGCAGAATATTCAGAGCTTTCTGGCAAGAAGTTTTGAGGTTTTTGATGTGGCTGAGAAAGCTCAGTTTCTGGTCAAAAATGACCCCCAGAAATTTGGCCTCTTGACAGCTGGAATGGAAGATTTCCCTACTTGAAGTTCAGGATCTGGGAAAAACTGACGGAAATTATGGAAGTGAATACACTGCGTCTTTGTTGGAGAAAAGGTGAAACCGTTTTTCATCCGCCCATCGATGGATTTTATCTACGCAAAGCTGGAGCCTGCGCTGGACACTCGGGTACAGGCTTCCAGTTGCGTAGACAGCGAAATCATCCACAAACAATGAGCAGTCTGAACCCTGCTGAACTGATTTCACAATGTTGTTGATTTTAATACTAAAGAGGGCAGGAGACAGTATGCTCCCCTGGGGAACACCCAACTCCTGCTCGTGGACATCAGAGAGAGTGGTGCCAACCCGGACCTGAAACTGTCGTTCTGCCAAAAAATTTGAATAAAAAGCGGAAGATGACCTCGAAAACCCAGACGTGGAGATCATGAAGTATCCCCGACTTCCAGGTGGTATCGTAGGCCTTCTCCAAATCAAAGAAAATTGCCACTGCATGCTGTTTGTTCAGAAAGGCGTTCCGAAGTGTAGATTCCAGACGAATCAAATGGTCAACGGTAGTCCAATGTTTGCGGAAACCACACTGTTCTTTCGCCAAAAGGCCATCGGTTTCAAGTTTCCACATGAGCCTAGCATTGACCATTTTTTCCATCAATTTACAGACACAGCTGGTCAAAGCTATGGGACGGTAATTAGATGGATTAGAAAGATCTTTTCCAGGTTTGGGGATGGGAATAATGAGGGCTTTCCGCCAAGAGGGTGGAAAGCAACCTGTAGTCCACACATGGTTGTATACCTGTAACAGGATGTTCAGACCTTCTTGCGGAAGATGTTTCAATAGTTGATAATGATGTCATCTATACCTGGAGAGGAATCGCTGCAAGAAAGTAAGGCAGATTTCAGCTCGTTTAACGTGAAGGGAAGATTGTAGTCTTCCGTGTTGTCGGATGAAAAGTTGCAGGGTGATTTTTCTTTAAGGGCTTTGTTTTTGACAAAAGTGGCTGATTTGTTAGAAGAGGAGGAATTCTTTTCAATGGTTGAAGCAAGCAGATTAGCAACTGCTTTTTGTTTGTTATTAAAGAGTCCGAAAACTTGAGATGGTTCACAGTGGGACAGGTGTTCTTCCCTTTGATTTTCTTAATGATGTTCCACACTTTTTTCTTCGAAGTTTTCGATGTCAGCCTGGAGCAGAAACTTCTCCAGGACCGACGTTTACTGATTTTAAAAGTGTGTCTCGATTTGGCACGGAGTTTTTGATGGGCTCGAGCGTTGGGACCCGAAGGTCGATGGTATACCTGACGCTGAGCCCGTTTTCGGACTTTGGAAATTGTTGGCAATCTGAATCAAACCAGGGTGTTTTTGGCATTTGAAGTTTGTCGGGAAAACACTGGAATACAGGCTTTAGCACATTTAATCATAGTATTAGTCAGAGATTCTGCTGGGTCCGGACTCTGAAGAAAATCAGTGTCCTGGAACTCCTTAGAAACAGTGGCTGCAAATAGATCCCAGTTTGCTTTCTTATAATTTAGATGCTGAGAGACAGAGACGTGTTCAGTTAATACAGGTTGTAGAAGGACAGGGAAATGGTCACTTCCGTGCAGATCGTCATGGACAGACCACTCATAGTCCAGGACCAGCGAGGGGTCACAGACCGACAAATCTAAACACGAAAGTGAACCTGTGGAAGAGTGGAGGTAAGTTGCAGATCCGTCGTTCAGACAACACAAATCCAAGTCTGAAAGGACATCCTCAATCAGCAGACCTCTGGGTGACGTACCGGCACTACCCCAAAGAGGATTGTGACCGTTAAAGTCACCCAACAGCAAAAAAGGTCGAGGAAGTTCTCCTATCAGACTGACAAGGTCCTGACGACAAACCGGGACAGAAGGTGGGAGATAAAGAGAACAGATTGTCACAGTCTTGTGGAGGGTGACTCTCGCAGCTACAGCCTGAAGGGAGGTAGACAGAGCGACAGGACTATACAGCAGAGTTTTTGTGTATGAGAAGGGCAACACCGCCCGACAGTCCTAACGTAGATGGTTGTGCAGATTTTGAAAGAATATTAAAGCCAGAAAGAGTAAAGGTCTTCTGGCTTTGAATTTGAGTTTCCTGAAGAGCCACGACGGAAGGTTTTAGAGATTGACACAGAAGCTGCAGCTCCTCAAAGTTTGAATTTAGACCACGGATATTCCAATGGAATATTGTACTATCCATGGTGCAGAGGCGAAAAGGAGAGAAATCAGGTCATCTCCTCTTCAACGTCCGCTTCCAATGGAGTGAATTTATTTTGCAATTTGACTGGACTATGTTGGTCTTCAGACCTGCTGGCAGACTTGCCAACAGGTGAAGGTGGTCTGGATTTGGGAGACGGTGGAGGCTTCTTTCTCATCTCCACCATTTCCACACTGGGTTGAACTCCCTTGCCCGCACGGGCACTGGACAGAGGAGTTCGAGGTCGGGGTGCTGGTTTTTTAATCTGCCCAGCAGCAGATGTTGTAGACTGCTGGGCAGTCTGAGGGGTGGCGGATTTTTTGCCTCCACCAGGGGCATTCAATTTGGGTTGGAAGGTGGTGGACTTGCTACCACCAGAACTGACAGATCTTACTTGCAATGTCTTCGAAAACATGAATTCATCAGTCTGGCAGCAGACTGACCGAGTAGGAACATATGGGAGCTTTCTTGACAGCCGAAGCATAGGAAGAAGCTGTCGGCGTCTGACTGCCCACAACCTGTTTCCGGGCTTCAAAAAACGAGATCTTCTTTTCCGTTTTGACGCGTTGAATGGCAGATTCTTGAATCCAAAGAGGACAGTTTCGTGAAGAGGAGGGATGGTCGCCACCGCAGTTAGCACAATGGGCCGGATCTTTGCACGGCCCATCATGGGTTGCCTTGCAGCAAATACCACACACCTCCTTCCCAGAACAGCGGGTCCCTGACATGGCCAAACCTCTGGCACCTGAAGCACCTCAACGGGGACGGCACGTACAGCTGAACATGAACATTAAGGTAGCCGACTTTGATGACCGGAGGCAGCACAGGGTTGCAGAAGGTCAAAAAGAGGGTGTTGGTGGCCACTCTCTCTGAACCTTTCTTATCGTCACCCTGCGCACCTCCGTCACACCCTGGGACGCCAGCTCCGTCTTAATTTCTGCCTCTGAAACACCAGATAAAATCCGGCAACGAATCACGCCTTTCGATGAATTTAATTGTTTGTGGGGAGTTACCCTGATTTCCCTGTCCACAAGTTTTGTTGCTTTCTGCAGCTGTTCAGATTGTTTTTGTGATTTGCTTTGAATGAGAAATGAGCCATTCCTCAACCTCTTGATGGACCGAGGGTCACCTGCTATACCTTGAAACCCCTTTTGAATGGCAAACGGGCTCAGAGCTGAAAGGGGTCTTTCCTGCTCCGTCCCCTCCATCACGAGCCAGGAAGCCAAAAACCTGTCTTCTGTCGAACTTCGGTATCGGAGTCACTATCTGTTTGACAATCCCCTGAAATAGGGGATGCTGCCTTCCTCTTCCTTTTGGGGGAATGTTTTTTAAAGAAGTCATATTTAGTTTATTGTGATTCATCTCCCCCTTACCCACCCACCTTGGAGTCCAACTAAGGGGCCAGGGCCAAGAAACCAATGTCTTGACCCTTCCAGGCTTCGGGAGAGATATACGACAAACAGAACACTTACTACCCCTATCCCCCCTGATCATGCTCAACTCCCGGGGACAGAGAGCTGAGCACTGCAGGGGTTCACTTGGCCAGCAGGGGAACTGCCTGTCTTGACCCAGCCCCAAGAAGGGGAGCCGATTAGTACACCCGGGCCAAAGTGTACTCCCTGTCTAGGAGAGGTCCGAGCCAAAGTGATGTGTTGAGAGCGCTGGCTCTCTCAACCACCAGGATCTCATTCCCCTCCGACACAGGTCGCACCGCACGGCAAACGCGGCGGATCTTAAGGAGACCACAGAGAGAAAAGGAGTGTGTAAAAGAAGACTTGAAGGGGAGACGAAAATAGAAAAGGGCCAAATAAGGGAGGCAGAAAACAAGAAAAGGAGAAAGGCAGGTTACTCTTAGTCAGGATCCTCACCCTTAGCCTATCTGACATGGGAAGCCTACCAGGGGCATCAACTTCTTACCACGTTTCGCTTAGGCCATACAGCATCTTCACCTCTCAGGCCTACAAGCAGTGTGAAAAAAACCAGCCTATCTCCCAAGTATTGATGCCCCCGTCAGCATAGCCTAAAGGATCACTGGACCACGCAAACCCTCCAACCACGACAAGGTCGCAACCCCCCGGCGGGGGGGGAGTGGGTGGTGGGAGGGGGAGGAGGAGTACAGGGTAGATCAGAGGGTAGGTAGTTGATTGGTAGAGAACATGGGGGGGGGGGGGGGGGATTTAAGGGGAAGGATAAAACAAAATTAACATTAAATAGATGGAGGGTGGCTGTAACTACTGTATGAAGTGAGTGAAGGGGATGTGGTGGTGGTGTATGTATGTGTGTGTGTATGTATGTGTGTTGGTAGGGGATATTGCCAACTGATGCGGAAGTGGTGGGTATGTGTGTTTGGTTATTGTTGGATATTGATGCCTTGGGGGTGTAGTGTGCCCAGTTTGGCAATGAGATGGGATTCTTGAGTTGTGCGTTCAAAGCTGTCACTCTGTGACTGCCAGAGTGCCATAACTTTGACATGGTCGATGTTGTGTTGGGTGTGGTTGAAGTGTAGGGCGACGGGTTTGGGTCGGTGGTGGCGGATATCAGCCAGGTGTTCAGAGATGCGTGTTTCAAGTGTGCGTGATGTTTCCCCTATGTAGATCTTGTCACACAGCTGGCAGTGGATGGCATATATAATGTTGCGGCTCTGACATGAGAATGTGCGTTTGACTGTGAAGGAGTCTTTGGGGCCCTGTAAGATGGTGTCTGGTTTGGTGAGGGGGCAGATTTTGCAGTTGGGTTTAGAGCAGGGGTGAGTACCTGGTGGTGTAGCTGTGGTTCTGTTCAAACTGGACCGCACGAGGAGGTCTTTGAGGTTTTTGTCACGTTTGAATGTGATCATGGGTTTGGTATGGAAGGCGGGTTTGTGGTTATGTACAATGTGCCAATTGGATTTGAGGATCCTACAGATGGGGAGGGTGTGCGGGTGGTAGAGGAGGTAGGCTGTGGGTCTGTCTGTCTTGGTTGGATGCTGGGTTTCCAGAGCAGATGTTCTGGATACAGCTATGGTGCGGCGGAGTGCTGCATTGATGGTGGAACTGGGGTATCCGCGGTTGGTGAAGAATTGTGACATTTTGGCTGCTTGTAAGTGAAGTCTTCCTCGCTGGAGCAGAGTCTGCGAAGACGGAGAAAATTGTGAGTATGGGATGCTGTCTTTAGTGTATGGGTTGTGGGAGGATGAGTAGTCTAGGTATGCATGTGCGTCGGTGGGTTTGTAGAAAATAGAGGTTTTGAGTAGGCCTTCTTCAAGGGAGATGGTGATGTCTAGGAAGTTGACCGACTGCGAAATGGTGTAGGTAAGTCGGATAGATGGATGGAAGGTCTGGGCAAAGTTGAGGAAGTTGAGGAGGTCTTGTTTTGGCATAGATGTGGCTCCCAGTCCATCATCAATATACCTTTTGTACAGTTCAGGTGTGGGGCCTGTGTATGTGTTGAGTAGGCGGTGTTCCAAGTGTCCCATGAAGAGGCAGGCATAGGGCTGGTCCCATTTTGGTACCCATGGCAACACCACTAATTTGTGAAAATGTGTGCTTGTTGAATTGAAATGTGTTCAGGGTGAGGACTAGTTCAGCGAGTCCGACCAGTGTGGTGGTGGGAGGGTGTTGTTGGTTGGGGGGCCGTTTGTCAAGGAAAAATGTGAGGGCCCTCAGTCCATCAGTGTGGGGGATGGAGGTGTAGAGTGACACCACGTCAAGTGTGAAGAGGAGGCTGGGTTGAAAAGTGGGGTCTGTGTTGTGCGAGTTAATCATGTTGAGTGTGTGGGTTGTGTCTTTGAGGTATGTGGGGAGGCTTTGTACTATGGGTTGAAGGAGGAAGTCTAGGTATTGCGAAATGTGTTCAGTGGGGCAGCTGCAGGCTGAAACAATGGGTCTGCCAGGTGTGTTCATTTTGTGTATTTTGGGGAGTAGGTAGAAGGTGGGCTGTTTGGTGTCTGTCATAATGAGGAGTTTGGCTGTAGTGGGTAGATTGTTGAGTCTGATTTCTTCTTTGATTGAGTTAGCAATGAGTTTCTGGTGTTGAGGGAGGGGTGATGTTGTGAGTGGTGTGTAGAAATTTGTGTTGGACAGTTGTTTTTGTGCTTCTGCTATGTATAGTTGTTTGTCCCAAACTACAACTGCACCACCCTTGTCTGCTGTTTGATGACAATGTCCTGTCGTTCTCTTAGTGATTTGAGGGCTTTCTGTTGGTTTTGTGAAAGGTTGCAGTGTCGGACAGGTTTGGATTTGATCCGGCTGATGTCTATTTTGCATGTTTTTATGTAGAGTTCAACTTCACTGGATTTGTTTGAGGGTGGTTGGCGGAGCATTGGGGTTTGAAATAGTTGAGTGAAGGTGTCAGAGTTTTGGGGTGGTGGGGGCCTGGGTATGCTTTCAAGTGCTGCCATCCAACGAAGTTTCCTAAAAAACCTTTCCACATCAATGTGGTTCTGGTAATTATTGTTGGTGGTGGGTTGAGTTGGGATGAATTTAAGTCCTTTTGTTAAGACTGATCTTTCATCGTCAGAGAGGGGGAGGTTGTCAGGGATGCAGTAGACAAGATGGTGGTGGTGATCAGATGTGGTAGTGGGGTCAGGATTGTGGGTTGTGGAAGCAGAATGGTCCGGGCGAGTACTTGTTTGTCTGTTTTGTAATTGTGATAGTTTGTTTTGTTTGGTCTGGTTGCAGTGGTTGTAAATGAGTTGGTTGTGTGTATGGATGAGTTGTCTGAGTTTGGAGGCAGGGGCTGTGGGCATGATGATTGTTGTTTGTTGTTTGAAATGTTGGAGAAGATTGGAGAGAGATTTCATGGTGAAACTGAGTGTTTTTATATGTGCCAACATGAGTTTACGACTGGCCCGGAAGAGAATCTTTTTGGTGGTAGTGATGAGAGTGGTGTTAAGGAGGTTGGAAGGGGTGTGGGAAAGCGAGAAGCCACGAGGTGTGATGTGTAGTTTAAGACATTGTTTAAGAAAGTTGAAATGGGATGCTGATTTGGTTTTCTGAAACTGTGTTTTGGCATAGCCTAGTGCGAATGGTTGGATGATGGGTGGTAGAAACTGAATGGACCTGCAGAAGCTGGCACGGGTACGGGAGAAAATTTGGGCAGTTGGCATTGTGTTGTGGTGTTAGTTGTTGTTGGGCAGGTAGTGGAACAGAGACGAATGGGAAATCAAGAATGCAGAATGACGATTCAAAGTGTGTAGTTGGAAGTGGAGGTGATGGAGAATGGAAGGTGGGACAGTCAAAATCAAAACAAAACAAAATAGAATCAAATGGAGGGCAGTGGGAGTGAGAAGTGGTAGTCAGCGTTCACAAGTACATGGTGGGGAGTCGAAGACGTGACGTGAAATACAACACAACAAAGGGCATCAGGGTTGACAGGTACACACACAAAAAAAGGTTGAAAACAGGACGTGAAATGCAACACAACAAAAGGTGTCAGCGTGCACAAAGATATCTAGAACAGGAGACGTGACGTAAAATAGAGTGTGGAAGACGAGACGTGGAGTACAACACGACAAAGGGTATCAGTCATTATGAAGCTCAGTAAAATTTCAAAATGGAGTGACTGGTGGCAGCGAACGAAGTAAAATTTAGAAATAGAGTTTATTTCTTACCGCCAATGACATTGACAAACAAAGCACATGACAAGACACGATGCATTTCAACCACTTGGGTCTTCTTCAGGCGAAAAAATAAATCACATTTAACATTTGGGACAGTACAAACAAAGAACGAAAAAAAAAGAACGAAAATGACTCATTCGTTGTTGTCCATGTAGGGGAGAATGGCCGGTAGGCGGAAATGACATGGGGATTATGGGAAGGAAAAGGAGGGGGGGGGGGGGGGGGGGTTGCGTAGGGGGAGGTGTGTGTGTGTGATATGATAGGGTTGTGTGTCTAGTTTATTGGGAGGTGTGATATCTTTGTGATGGTTGTGGTAATGGTGGATTGATAATAATGGGGAGGAAAAAAAAAAAAAGGGTTTGGGTGAATAAAATAAATGATTTCGTTGCTGTAGATCCATAGAAAATGGATCTACAGCAGGAGGTTGCACTTTTTTTGCAGAAGCTGGTTCTTCTTTTACTGTGGGGCTAGCGGCTTTGTTGCTAGGTATGGTGTTAGGTATTTGTATGCTAAAAAACCACCCCGGCAACAACAGCAGCAAATACATAATAATACATCTTATCGTTTGATTGTGATTGTGTTGTTGTTAATTGGGTTGTTGTTGGCGGCGGCGATGTTGTATTACTATCTAACAATTTTTGTTTTGCTGATTGGTTTGCTTTTTGCAGTCTGTTCCATTCAGCTAGTTTACGCCCAGCCTCAACACGTCCGGGACTTTTAGACTTAGTAACATTACTCACTTGTGGTACATTCACTTGTAGTACATTCTGCTCCTGTGGACTGTCCTGTGGAGTCGCAATCTTCTTCTCCTGATCGCTCATTTTTTTTATTGCGATTAAATTTAATATGATCAAATTAATATGATTAAAAGTAATTAATCCCATAATGAATGGGCATAACATAGTCCCAAATCTGTAATACATGTCACATGCAAGAGTTTCTAGTGATTTGTTTAAAACCGGATCTTGTGATAAGTCATATTTTAAATCTTCTTCTGAATCAACTGGCGCCATCTTACTTACTAACTTAGCATATAAACTAATCATTGTCTGTCCCACCGATCTAACCATTTTTGACCCTAGCTGTGCTTCGTACCTAGCGTAGTACTTCTCAACGTCTGATGTAGACAGTTGTTGGATTTGTTCAACACTTAGTTCAGTGCCTAAATACTGTTTAGTTTTTCCACACGCAGCCAGAGAGTATAATCTTTCTTTATGGCAGTGGTCTGCTTGCTCCTCACACTTTAATAGTTCGTCACAATCCATTTTAAAAAGCAATAAAAAATAATATAATACTTTTAAAACCATGAGTTTAACGCTGGTTAATTATGCAGTGCCTATCGTTGGTGTTATAGTCTATTCAACCCTTGCAAAATGCTTGTTAGGAATAAAACCGCCCAACATGGGAAAGATAGAAGATTCGCCAAAACTAGTTGCAACTTTATTTTTAGCTTTAACAACAAAAGATTATTTGATTAAAAGCACATAGACAGTCTTTCATATTATGATTATTTTAATTATTTTTTAGTTAATAAAAAGATGAGTGAAAAAAAGATTATCAATACAATTTACCACTCTGCTGTGATTAGCGGCCTTAGTATAGGCTATAGCGCGTTAGCAAAAAACATGTTTAAAATGAAGCGGCGGATCTAGGAAGGTTAGACATTGAGGACTTGTTAAGTTATAGTTGTAATTACTGCAGGGATTGCG
>CM031616.1:52784341-52794847 GCA_018398815.1 Conus ventricosus
TTTTAGGGCGCTTTTCATACGAAATACAGGACAATGAGGTAACAGAAAGTGGATTTTTTATTTTAATTACAATGCGCACCCGAGTCACTTAGGTCTATGGGCGAAGTGACGTTGATTTGAAGTTCAGTATATATTCATCTTTTCAGTTCTAACAGAAAAAAGGAGCAATGCCAAAAGTTGCAAGTATCTAATTTTGGTTTCCCACGCGATAGTTCGTCGCAATCGAGTAATATGGAAACATTGCTGCAAACAGTTTCGTGTCGTCTTCAGCAGATCGGAAACTGTGATGATTGTTGATGGCATGAATCATCCACAACACTTCAGCTTTCAACTTTTAACACATCTGTCCCACTAACTTGCTGTTATTGTGGATTGGCTGACGATTCTTACTGAGGAAAGGGTCTGACCTGATGTTGATGAATTTGATGATTGCCGAACGAAGTGCATGCGACTAACTACCAGCCTACTCGCGTTTTCCAATTCCACATATTTTTCCTCTTTCCGGACTTGCAACCGCGATTCGCCCACTGCCCGAACATCAACGGTCTTTTTGCACACTTTACGGAAAAAACGCATGTTTGTGTGTCTCTGCATTCAGTGATCCAGCTTCGATATTCTTCCTTCTGTAAACCACAACGGATCAAATGCGCAATTTCCCTTAGGCATGATGACAGACGCAACAGTGTTGGCATTCACCGAAGATTTAGGGAGCATGGCGCACTTTGTCGGAAGTCGAACTGCGCATGCGCAAACAATAACCAACTATTGAATTGCTTCCCTTTGCTTGAAAAGCAGACGACACACAAAACGATTCGAGAGGCGGAAATCGATGTCCGAAGTCTTGTTCGCATTTGTTCTCCGATTCGTCTTCAAATGTTACGGTCAGTTCTGGTCCGAAACGATTTTTAAGGGGATTTCAAGGGATGGTAGGGATATCTGCAGTATTCAAGGGTTTTCAAGGGCCGTTTTGACCCAGTTGTTTTTGAAGGGTTTTCAAGGGTCTTCAAGGGGCGTACGAACCCTGTTACAATGTGTGTTGTCTTTGTTCGACCGCTCTTGAAACTGTTTGGCGATCTCCGAATCTGAGAACGTTTCTGTAAAAAGCTGGGATGCATGGTCGGCTGCGCTAAGAGCGATGTTGTGCTCGACGAAAACTCGGCCACCAATGCTTCAGCCCCAATTACCCTTTCCTAATTTCATCCTCTTTTGAGGTGTTTACAGTCTGAAAAAAGTGTTGATGCTGGAAGAATTCGGCGCGTAAGAGGTATCGATGTGCTTGCGTGACTCAAGGTGACGCTTCACATCCACCATCCCGCGATTGGAAATTGTGAAGTCCGACTCGCAAGTGGTACACGTGCACAATTTACCCTTTAGCCGAAGGTCATATGCAGGGGAACTTTTCCGAGTATTCTTTTTCGGAACTTTTGACCAAGTTTTTTTCTTTTTCGCATCTTGTCCAAAACTTTCTTCTCTACGTTTCGACATTTTAGTAGCTAAAACTTCAAAAAGACGCCAACTTCGCTGAATGGGTAAAGATGGTGAAACGAACTGCGCATGACGGAAAACGCTTCTTGAAGATTACTGGTTATACGCACGGCGCCGTGCGTGTCTGTACATAAGCCGATTATTTTCGGCCGTTTTTTTTTGGGGGTTGCTTTTTGAAAAACTTTCAATGCGTAATTTTTTGGCTAAATGCGTAAGGGCGTAAGAATTATCACTTGGGCGTAATAAATTAGTGAAATGCGTAATGGTTGGCGGGTCTGGGAGCATTTATTTATTTCAAGGCAAGAGGTGGTACGAAAATTACACCATTATTCTTTTAAAACTTCATTTATTTCTATCGTTTATGTTAACAAAAAACCAAAAACAACAACAAACATGGAAAAAATATTTGGGAGATTTCAAAGCTCTTGTGTGATTTGGGGATCACAAATGGTGGAAATAATTATGAAAATTGAAAAAAAAAAAAAGGTTCATGACAAGAACTGTATTTGTATCATAGCAGACATTAAGGCACTTGAAGCATGACTTTTCTTGTTTTGCTGAGCTAAAGTAATGCAATGACAAAGGATTTTTATATTTCTGTTTTGATGAGCTATAGTAATGCAATTACAAAGGATTTTCATAAATCTAAACTGCTTTTTTTTTTCAATAATATTTTTCCATATGGTGGCCATCAGGCTTCGCGTTTCATTGCTTTCAAATTATTCCAATAGAAATAGCAAATGATATGTGCTGTTTTGACTTATATATAAAATATATTGCATGCAGAAATCATTTCTGATCAAAAAAAAATATTACCAAGATAGCTAGTCTGGATCCAGAGATATTGAATGAAAGTGAGGTGCAATGCCAAATGTCGCCAAATACTTGATTTTCCCTCACCACACTGAAATCCTTTGGTGATTTGACCATCTGGAAACATTGTTTGAAAAATCTGAGAATTCTGTTCACAAGAGCTGAAGCTTTGGTGCGCGTTTACAGTGTTCAGTGTCCACAGAATTTCAGATTTCAGCACATCTGTCTTTCAGCAAAACGAGTCCACTGTGGCTGAAGAGCTGGTACTGGATTCGCGCACGGACACATCACGATCAGGATTTAATGACGACACAACATTCGCGTTCGACACTGCTGCTGCCGTCTTGGTCATAAGAAAGTACGAGATGGGTATCGCTGCTGAAGATCTCGCCACCAGTAGAGCCATGTGCTTTTTTCCTTTGCTGTGGCTAGTCAGGGCAACTCTCGCCCATTACTCGCACATCGAAACTTTTTTTGCAGACTGTGCACTAGCAGGCATGTTTGTTGGCTTTGTCTTCTCTCGCCCAGTCAGAAAACTCCGGTTTATCCAACCACAGACGGTTAAAGCACGTATCCCCCCCAGGTATTTTCAAGCTCCGTTCACAATGAACTGAACAAGCCGGAAGCGCAAGACCTTTTCTTCGCACAGGCGTAGAATTTAAAATTGCGGAAGTTACAAATTATCTCCCTTGGTTCATTCTTTAGCAGACGAGAACGTGGGATCGCGATGATGTAAAAATTTTGAAAATAATTTTTCATCAACCTGAACGCATAAAATCGAACTGCCGTTTTTTTTTTCTTGCCACATTAAAAATATTTTGGAGACGATGGTTTGATTTTCAAGGTCTTGAAATTGGCTCTAAGAAATCAAGGAGTTTCAAGGAGCGTACGAACCCTGATAGAACTGTCATGGATTAGGAGCACATAGTGATTTTCCAAGTCTAAACAAAATACTGAAACCTTCAGGAATAAAATAAAGTCATTCTGTATGGTCTGCATACTAAAGAATCAACTTTTGTTGTGAAGGGGGGGGGAGCCAAACTTCAACAATTTTGTTAAAATGAAGGCATCACATACAAGAAGATTTTGTACAGATTACTGGACTTTAGATTGTGATGGAATTCAGCTAAAATGTGCTTTTGCACAAGTGCACAGGGCAATCTACCCCCCCCCCCCCCCCCCCCCCCCCCCCCCATCCAAGACACACACACACACTATGGTGATGATGTATCTCTTGTCCGTCTCCTCTTTGCTTTCTGATAAATGAGGCAGTTTTTTTTTTATTTATGCCAGAGTTTATCTTCATCCTTTTCTGCTTGCTTTTGTGCAGCAAATAAATGTTTCTTGCTCAAAATCTGCCCAAATTCCTCTGAAATCACAAGGCTAAGGGTGATGCTCCCACAGGCAAATCATGGGACACACCCACTGACTGACTCGATTTCCTGGCCGTCAAAACAAGTTTTTTGGGGCTTCACTTCTTGTAGCATACCACTCCAGTCAACAATTAAATAATCTCTAGCAACTTTTGTTTATCAAAAGTTCTTTTTGGGGAGGGATGGGCCAAGCAGCAATGGGTAATTCGACACTGTCATTATCATCACATGAATAATTATCGATTCCAGCCTCAAAATCAGTCAGCAGTCGATCTAAATAGGTCAAGATCAACATCCGAATCGTCTCACTTCAAATCATCTTCAACAGTGTAGCCCTCAAATACGCTCTCTTTATCACCAACGCATCAGAAAATGAATTCTACAAGTTGCATAGGTACTTGATCCACCATTTTCCCAGAAAATACTTTGCGGAAAAAAGCTGAACTTTTGAAAATTCACAGCAGCAAAACAACTCCACCAAAAATTCTTGCAACAAAAAACAAAATGGCATTCAGACACTGCCCACCGGAAGACTCTTCTGTCATGATTGCATTCTGGGATATGCAATGGTGAAAATGAAAGTCGTTGACCAACAGATCACAGTTGATGCTGTAGGCAGTGGGTTAAAACTTTCTCCAGCACCTCATTTCCGTCCGGCAGCCATTTTGATCAAGCGCCGAATATGAGAAGATAAGTGGTTTCTCGTCCTTTGTTTTTACTGTGCTAAATGTTACTTGTTGTTGCCTGAAGAAGACCCAAGAGGTTAAAATGTATTGCGTCTTGTCCTGTACTTTCTCTATATCCCTGGCGGTAACTAAATTCTTTCTAAATCTTTCTAAATTCTCTCCAGCGGCAAATTATTGAACTGTTTTGGGAAGAAAAAGGGATCCTTCTGTCCTAGTCTCCAAAGGCCAAAAGCCCACACACCGCTCACAGCAAACCCACAGCATTGCCAATGACCAACCTGTTCTTCTTCTGCTGGGGTGAAGTCGTTCTTGATGTTGAAGGTTTTGCGAATCTCCTCAGGGGACTTGCCCTTGATCATGTTAGCCACTGTCTTGCAGGTGACGTCCAGCAGACCCTTGATGTCCAGGTAGTTGGCTGCCTGCATGCCACAGCAGATAGAACATTTATTATGAGCCATACCAGGAATGGATGCAACATGTCAACATCTAAAACCTTATCACAGCTCTGCACTGTCAAAAAAGTTTCTAGTTTTAATAATCATTACAGTCCCAACCACACACAGCCTTTTAAGGGCTGTCAAACACGTAAGCGGGAAAAAAATCATTATTATGAAAGTTAGATTATCATACAAACTGCCCATTCAAAGTGGCCTTTCAGCTCACATTAACCCTTTGACTCCCAGAACTATTTGTAGTTTTTGTTAAAAAAAAAAAAAAAAAACCACCCACCTTACAAAAAATATAAAAATTCAAGTATTGCAATATACAGAAGTATAAATTTTATCGAAGGAAAATGAATGGAGAATATAATTATTATATGTTTCATGTTGACATGATGAGATAACTCACAATCATGGGAAGATAACCAAGATTTTAAGAAAAAATAAAATACTTTGAAAAAAAATCCATGAAAATTCAAATCACTGTAGATCTTCGGTGGAAATGGTATTGAAATGTGCAGAAATCTATAGGACATAACAACCAAGTGCAAATATTTACAACAACAAAAAGCACACAGCGAGTTCAGGGATGCATTGAGTAATGCATACGGTTAGAGACACGACTTTTACAAACACTTCACCCATCATACAAAAAAACTGGCAAAAAAGTAACAAGTGTTCAAAAGTACGCAAATATATGTATATACATATATGTATACATATTCTTGAAGGAAAATGATTTTTTCCTCTCCTACTACGCCCGCGACTACGCCCACAACCACGGCCCCTACCTGTCGATGTACTTGGTAGATCAATATCTTCTTCCCCCTAATCCAAATCACTTGACCCATTGTCTGGCTGATCGACAACTACATCACCTTCATTTTTTATCTCACTTTCGTCATCGCTTATTTCACCTTCGTACGGCATTTCAAACACAATTCTCACCACCTCTTCGGCAGTAAAGCTCGTTGTTTGATCGAGTTGAAAATGACATACTTTGAACAATGAGCACCGATTCAGTGCTTGAAGACACCAACCGGTTCGTTGCTTTCTCTTCAAATTAACCAATGAAATCAACCGTTAGTAGCCTGCTAACTGGTATGATATTATGTAGGAAGGACAGCATTTGTACGCCGACACCACTGGTTAAAAATCTGACACCACTGGTTAAAAACTCTCCATGAAATTCAGTCATATTTATTTTTTTGAAGTCCATCACTATCATTCTCGAGACGTGTCCTGGGTGACAGACCACTGGTCTCAAGTATTTTCGCCCCATTGCTAAGCGGGAGGTCGGGTGTCGCTATCATTCTCGCGGCATGTTGAGAAAAAGTTGAGAGCAAATCATCAAAAACTTGTTAACTGATGGTTGTCTGAAACTCACCAGCACACTGGAAACAGCACAGATCAGGGGCCTGATAAGCTTTGGGCTCTCAGACGAGAGCCTGGACTTGGGGGGGGGGGGGGGGGGAATCCTCATATGAAACAATCTGGCAAGGATATTGCCTGTTTCTACTCCAAATAAGTACCTATATCTCTGTTTATTGGCTAAGCAAAAAGATTTGGAGAATCTGATACTTGTTTGGCCGAACAGGCCAGGATAACAATCAGGATATCGACTGTCTGTATAACAGGTGTACCATTTCATACCCATATTTTTTTGGTATTTCTCTCTCTATTAAGCTTACCAAAGGTACGAAAACACTTTGCTGAATTAAAAGCCTGACACAGATTCTCTCTTGAGGGCACATAAGACCGTATGGCGAAAGCTTGGCTGTGTCTGGAGTGGCACTGTCTTCATCTGTCCGTGGGCATGGGTGGTTGGGTCTGTGGGGTGTGCTCGGCAGCTGGAGGGTGGGGTCTTTTGCCGGTGGGCTCTGCAGTCATGAAATACGGGTGGTACACCCATGGGGGATGCTATTTTAAGGCTGTTATGAGTTGCATCCTGCAGTCTGATTTACCTCTGTTCAGGAGCAGTTATGTCCCTTGATATCTTAATGGAGTGTCCTGCACGTGCCTGTACCCATCGTCAACACAGCGCAGCCTCCAAGGGTGGTACAGGACTGCTCTAAAGGCAGGTGAAGACAGTGCTTTTTGGGTCCTCCCCAGCACCTTCGGGTGTTTCTTTTTCTTCTTTGCCTTAACTAGGCTGACCTGGAGAAAGGTCCAGTGACGGTGAGGAAAAGACCCACTGACCACAGGTAAAGTCCTGTTGACAGTGGGAAAGACTACAACTTTGGATTCTCTCTTGAGGGCACACAAGACCGTATGGCGAAAGCTTGGCTGTGTCTGGAGTGGCACTGTCTTCATCTGTCCGTGGGCATGGGTGGTTGGGTCTGTGGGGTGTGCTCGGCAGCTGGAGGGTGGTTGTCTTTTGCCGGTGGGCTCTGCAGTCATGAAATACAGGCAGGTACACCCATGGGGGATGCTATTTTAAGGCTGTTATGAGTTGCATCCTGCAGTCTGATTTACCTCTGTTCAGGAGCAGTTATGTCCCTTGATATCTTAATGGAGTGTCCTGCGCGTGCCTGTACCCATCGTAAAACACAGCGCAGGCCTCCAAGGGTGGTACAGGACTGCTCTAAAGGCGGGTGAAGACAGTGCTTCTCTGGGTCCTCCCCAGCACCTTCGGGCGTTTCTTTTTCTTCTCCTCCCTTGCAGATACATATGGTCACTCTATATAGCAAGCATGCTGGAGAACAGCAGACTTGAAAAATCTCTGAAAAAGGCCGGGATCCACGGGCTGCCTATGTCCTAGAAGGGTCTGGTACAATGCTTTTTGGGGAGGGGGGGTGGGGGGGGTTAACCCTCTTCAGTATGCACTTACCTGAGCTTAGTTACCGCTGAAAAGCATCAGCAAGATAAGTAACTCCCTTAATTTGAACATGGTTACCCAATTTAAAAATTAATTTAAAAGAGAGGAAAGGAAAATAATGAAATGAAAACCATTTTAAAAAATTCCTATGAATATAAATATACATGTTGCTATATCATAAGTTTAAAGAATGTCACATGAGCCATTTACTCGGGGAAAAAAAAAAATCTTCTTCAGAACTTTCTTCCCAATCGTTGTTTATCATATCTGGAACCTCATCCCAGTCGAAATCTAGGTCACTGTAAGCTTCATCACCCAGCACTTCATTAAGTCTTATGCCGTAAATCCACAAATCACAGATCTTCATTACTAAATCTCGTTACAGAACAGCAGAAATCAAGGTTAGCCATGGTGAAAAAACAGCATCTCAACCACAAAACTTTAAAAATTCAAAACTCAAGAACTACGGCACGTATCGACTCGCGTTTTTTTTTTTGCAAACGGAAGTGAATGGTTACAGGAAGAAGGAAGTCAGGTTCTCGCGAGACTTCCTTTTTCTACGAGAAACATGGCGGCGCCCAATATTGCCACGTGTTTTTACCGGGGCGCTGGCAGGTGCTCAGCCTTTTGGCTGTGTGATTTGCGGTCGAGCGCTAGCGGGTGCATGCTTGTCAAGTGAGTTGAAGGGGTCAAAGTCCCCAAGGCAAAAATGGAATGTAAAGTTTTCAAGACTTTCATGGTCACTCATAACAGGTAAATTACTATGCAAGATGCAAAGAACCAAAAGAAAATAACCGAACACACACACATACACAAACGCACACACACACACACCACACACAGGTATGCACACTTTTTAATACATTTCTTAAAATCCAAGTTTACAGTCTAGGTGAATGTTTACGGTGGATTCCATGATAACTGGTGCAAGCAACATTCTGAGACCGGTCAGCTTGTGCACACACTGGCTGAAAAAAAAAGTCTTCCAGCAATTCCGCAGAATTGACCACTCACCAGTATGAGCTCGAAGAGGGTTTACCCTAAACCCCCTTTCGGAACGGCATCCAGGAGAGATTTTTCATCTGTTCTTTTTCTCCTTGTTTCTACCCTAGGGGGGGGTGGGGGGTAAATCCTTGTGGTAAGTGCAAAAAGGGAAATCCTTTCTTCGGGGATGGCAGCTTTTGATTTGGGCCGGGGGGCCCCCTTTCCTCTCATCTCCTTTCCCCAGATCTCCCAAAATAACTTTTGTTCTTATCATGTTACCCACACCGTTCAATAAAAAAACCAAAATTTTAAAAACCCCCTCACCGCAGTGACGGTTTTGCGGGTTCTTTGGGGAAAGACAGTTCCATCCTATTCATCAATCAGTAGCCCGTTCAGGGAAACCAAGGGGCCCGGGTCTAGTTTCACAACATTCATCGGGAAGAAAATTTTTACTTAAAACCTTTTCTAAAAACCAGAGTTACCCTACTTAAAATTTTCCCCAATAGTTACCTATCAAAGAAAAAATTTAAGGAGTTTAAACTTTTTTTTTAAAAAAAAAAATGTTAGGGGGCCCCAAGAAAAAAAAAATTTTACAAAAGCTTTCCGAAAAAAGCTGTGTTTGCCCTTACGGGCTGAAATGACTGTCGGGTTTAAATCTATTTTCCCCCCCAGTTTAAAACCCAAAGGGAATAATATTTTTTTGAGGGAAAATAAAAACCAGAAAAAATAAAAGGGTTTTAACCCTTACCCCCCAAAGCGCCTTTTGGGGGGGGGGGAACCAGGGGTGAGTCCAACGTCGCCATTGGCGACCATGTAGGGTAAAACCTAACTCCTGATACTCTCACAAATCCAAGTTCTGAAAAAAAAAGCCAAAGAACAGGAAACCTTCTTTTTGGGCCCCTTCGCCCCCAACCAGTTTTTTGGGCGAAAGTGGCCCAGTAAAGGTTTTTCCGGGGCTTTTGCCAATAAGACTTCAATTCCAAAAAAAAAACGATTATCTAAAAAACAAAATTTCTGTGCAGGGTTATCCGTTTTCAAACTAATTTTTCTTTTAAAATTTTAGATTTCAGTTTTTGTTTAATCCTATGTTTTTCCCGGGGCTTTTTTCAAAAAACATAATTTTTTTGGGGCAAAAATTTTTTCAATGAGTCTCTGTCTTTTTATGTGAAAAAAAAACTACAGTTTTTTAACCTTTTTCTCTAAAGTTTTTAAAACCGGGGTTATATTTTTGGCCTTTAAAAATCCCACCACTTATCCCAGCCCTCCTTTTCCCCTGAAAAATAGTTTTTACAAAGTTTTTTTTTTTTAACTATGTTTTTTGCCGGGAAAAGTTCATAATAAAAAAGCGTTTGCGTTCTTCAAACAGTCTATAAAAAATGTTTAGAAACTCACCAGTTTATTTTAGGATTAAACCCAAAAATATGTTTTCTCAGTCCCCTTAAACCTTTTTTATGATATGCTTTGTTCCAAATTTTAAATGTTTGGCCCCCCCCAAAACCCCAAAAATTTATTAAAAAAATTTTTAAAGATAAACTGTTTGTAATAGGTCGAGGGGGCAAATTTTTGTTTTTTTTTCCCCAAAAAGTTGCCACTAAAGGGAAAAATGAGGGGTTTTGTCATAAAGTTTAACTGTCCATGTTTTTAAAATAGAAATTTAAATTTATCCCTTATTTTTTTTATCAAGCTCTTTTGGTCAAAAAATTGTTCAGTATAATAAAAACCTATAAGGCCTAAAAGTTTTAAGTTAATCCCAAATTAGTGCAAAATAAGATTGTTTCTATTTAGACTTTTATTGATTTTGTTGGGTTGTTGTTAAGACCTTAAAATCCTCCCATTTTGGAAGCCAAATTTGGGAAACCCAACCCCGGTTAAACCTTTTAAAAGAAACCCTTGTTTTTAAAAAAGGG
>CM031616.1:52794947-52821287 GCA_018398815.1 Conus ventricosus
GGGAGGGGGGACATTTAGGAGGAAGGGTGCTTGGAACCACCGCTTGATGACGTCAGGGGTGACCCGGTGCCCGAGGGTTCAGGCGGACGTCCACCAAGGTGAGGTTGATTGTTGGAACTTGCCTCAAAGGGCAGGAAGTCGGGTTTGAAGCCGGACCGTGAGAATAAGTGAGGAAAAGGCCATGATGGGGCTGAAATAGAATCTCTCTCTCTCTCTCTCTCTCTCTCTCTCTCTCTCTCTCTCTCTCTCTCTCTCTCTCTCTTCTCTGTCCGCCACTCTGTCCGCCTGTCTGTCTGTCTGTCTGTCTGTCTGTCTGTCTGTCTGTCTCCCTCCTCTCTCTCTCTCTCTCTCTCTCTCTCTCTCTCTCTCTCTCGCTGTGTGTGTGTGTGTGTGTGTGTGTGTGTGTGTGTGTGTGTGTGTGTGTGTGTGTGTGTGTTGTGTGTGTGTGTGTGTGTGTGTGTGTGTGTAGTGTGCGTGCGTGCGTGCGTGCGTGCGTTCGTGCATGTATGTGTGTGTGTGTGTGTGTGTGTGTGTGTGTGTGTGTGTGTGTGTGTGTGTGTGTGTGTGTGTGTGTGTGTGTGTGTGTAGAGAACTATAAAACACGGGGTCTGGCTCACCCGGTCTCAACCAGTTTCGACGGGCGACTCCAGACCCGTGTTTTATAGTTCTCTGACAAGTAAGACTTCAATAACCAAAAAATAACGATTTTTTACAAACAAACATACTGTGTAGGATTATCCGTTTTCAATACTAATTTACTAAACTTTTCAGATTTCAGTTTTTGTTTAATCCTGTGTTTTTCCTGGTCATTTTCAATAACATCATTTTCACGCATACAATCATCAAATGCGTCTCTGTCTTTCATGTGAAATAAAACTACAGTCTTTAACTGTTCTCTAAAGTCTTTTAAAACCGAGTTATATTTCTGACATAAAATCCACACACTTATCCCAGCATGTCTTCCACTGAAAGCTAGTTTCGACAAAGCGTTTCTTTTTTTAACTATGTCTCTTTCTGCCGAACAGTCATCTATAATAAATAGTGTCTGCGTTCCCTTAAAAAATTTATAAAAGTATTCTAAACACTCACTTAGCTTATTGCTAGGATCAACTAAATATATGTCATCATCTGTCCATATAAACCTTCTATCATAATATGCTTTGTTAAATTCAAGCGTTGGACAGAAAATCACAATATGAGCAAAATTATAACGATAAACTGTTTGTAATAGGTTGAGGACAAATATTGTTTTCCCACAACCAGTTTGCCCACAAATTAATGAACAATGAGGGGTTTTTGTCATAAAGTTTAACTGCTCCATAGTTTTATAACAGAACTTAATCTAATCCAGTTATTATTTTTATCATGCTCTCCGTCAAAACCTGTTCAGTATAATAAAATCCTATGAGGCCTAAATGTGTAACATTAATCCAATTCAGTTCTGTAAAATTGTTTCTATTTAAGGTCAACATTGATTTTGTTGCTTGTTGTTATGACCTTAATATCCTCACCATTGTGAAGAACAACGATGGTAACTTTAAGATGTTTAACGTCTACGTTTTGCCAGCTAATATTAATTCCTTTTTATAAGGTCGTCACTAACGCCCACAACCCCGTCCCTCTCCACATCTTTAAAGACAGAAATTTCAAATATCATTGTGAACGTGTCTCCTAATTTTCTGCTTGGAAAGAACTGTAATTTTGTAGAAGCTTTCTTTAAAACCGTTTCTCTTCTGTGGAGGATGTACTGTTTTTTCCCATACGGTGATATTTCAATCTCTTTCCGACTATTGTCGTCCGGCATAAGACTTACGTGTAAAGGGCCAGAGTTGAATGCTTTTCTGAAACTTTTTTGGCGGCTAAAAAATGTAAATGGGCTTATGAATTCAAATTTTATGTCCCATTCTAAATATGGTTCTAAGTGCCATTTGAGGTCAGGTTTTCGAACTATTTTATATTCATACTGGCCAACATTATTTGCTTCTAGATTGCGCAGCTGTTCTAGTTTAGGAAACTTTTTGCTGTCGCCAACCTCTTTGCGTTTATAATCACCATCTTTAGTGTACTCAAAACCATACAAAGCGCCTATCTCACCATTTTGTTCAAAGTCCACAACGTCTGCAAGGTCTTTTAATTCTAAAGTTATACACCTTACAGGCGCTAATGTAACTCCGGATTCTTCTGGCCCACGCGACATTTTTTAGTACAACTTATTATTTTATTTCCAAAACAATGTGCAGGTTATCACATTTTACGACTTTCCCCGTTTTGTCTTTGATCTTTATATTAAATGATCTGACCCTTCCACAAACTAATCTTTTAAACTGTAAATTAGGGAATTGTATAATTTCATAATCGCAATATGCAGCTTTCCCCGACGGAAGAGCTCTTAAAACAGTTGAGGGCCTTCCATCATATAAGTTTTCATCAGTGCTTAGCTCTTCCAAATGAACTTAGAGTAAGAATGTACTGCAAGATGAGCGGTTTTTCTCCTTCATAAGAGTTTTGTTTTGTGTAACTAAAAATCTATATTGTCTGTTAAAAAACCCAAAATTTTTAGCTAGCTCTACATAAAAAAAGGGTAACCTACTTCTTCTTTTTCAGGTTAAATTTTAACATTGTTTTTAGATTTGCATTGTTAATTTGGAGTAATTTGAAGTTATCATTGCTTTTTTTATGAGCATAACCCTAATAACCATTAGGTATGGTTAATGGCTAACAAGTTTCCTTTCTAAAATTTTTGAATCTTATTTTTTCTCTTGGATTTACTTATTAAACCATACATTTTGTAAAATATTTCATGGAGGCGCCTTTTTGGTTCCGAAAATCGTTCTTAACAGCTGTTCTAAAGACGGGGACTGTTTGAGTTGTTTTGTTAAAAAAATTTTTTTTAAAACGAAATAAAAATGAGCGCGTTAAATATACTGATCAAAAAATTCTTTTGGGCCCCGCACTATAATTAAAAAAAAGCAACGACACCCTTAACTTTCTGTCCCAGACTGACCCTTTCAAAAAAAAGGGAGTACTCCATTAACAAATTTTAACCCCCCTATTAAAAAAGTACATCCCAAAAGTAGGTTCGTCTCCGAGCGTTTTATCAAACCATTTAACTTTGCTGTTTTTTGGGGTGCCAAGGATGTGGAGGTCGTATCTGTTCACTAAATCACCGACCCTTTGGGGGGTCATGTACAGATTTCTTTTTTATTACACATTTGGGGGTATTTGACTGAACTGAAAGCCCTTGCCAAATGACAAAATTTTAAAACCCATTCAGACAAGAATAGACATGAAGTTTTTAAAGGATCGTAACGAATTCAATATTATTTAAGGGGCAGATTTTGAAAAAGTTGGATTTTAATGGGGGGTCAGGCCCCCCCTTTTTTTTGGGGCGTGCACAGAAAGTTAACTAGCTGGGATCCCCCTTACACATCTTTCTTTTGGGCACAATGTTCCCCTGGGGTCCAAGAGAAAGAGCTAAAACACATGGCAACTTACTTGCATTTTAAGGGCCCAACTAAAGCAGGAATAAAAACAAATAAACACTTTTTCGTACTTACTTTTGGTGTTTGCTAGGTGCGAAAGCACAAGCAGATCGAGCATAATGATCCTTCACTGGCTTTGATTTCACAAAAAAAATACTTAGCAAAATTTTGAGGACGCCTTAATTCCCACAGTTGATTTTTCCTTCAATATTAAAAGGGCCAAAATGTTTTCAAAACGCAAGACGAAATAGACTTTGCTGTTGGGACTGTTTATAATGCTGCCTTCTGACCTCAGCCCAGGTTTAAAAAATAATAAAAAATCAAAAAATGAAAATCCTTTTGGCTGGCAAAGAACAGAAGGTCGGGGAAAACGACAAAATTTTGGGGCCCTATATTCCCAAAATAAAAAAAACACCCAAGATTAAGTTTTATCCAAACCCCAAGGTCCAAAACCCAAAGATTGAAGACCGCAAAAAAGTAAAAACCATGAATATGAAAAGACAGCACTTTTTTATTGGGTTAAATGCCCCAGGATTATCGTCTTTTCTTACTAAAATTTTTTTCCCAATATAAGAGACTAATCCCTAATGCCGGCCATAAAGCCAAATATTTGCTTGCATAACAAAAGCCAGCAATAACACTCCCCAATAACCCGGCAAAAAGTCAAGCTTTACCAGCTAATTTTTTAAAAAAACTCGAAGATGATTTAACTGTTTTTTACCCATGATTTACAGGAGTGGTGATGGGGGCACGAACTTTGCCCTCACCCCGCCCCAATACCACACCATGTCTTATTGCAAAACCTAAGGCCCTTTTTAACGCTCGCTAAAGTGACCCTTCTCTCTAAACAGTGTTTTTATTCTTTCTGCTAGCGTTGGTCTTTTATAAAAAATTTTCGATATTTCTCATTCTGATCACTTGAGTTCGTAATTGGTCCGGGTTTGTAGACGGGCCCCTTTTTGTTTGCTGCTCTTTCTTTTTCAAGTTTATTTTGTCTTTTGGGGTTTTTTTTTTTTAACTCAGGCCCAAGTTGTCGTCGTCACCTCAGCGAGTTTTTCTTTTTCTTTTTTTATATCCTCATCTATTTTATCCGTCTTGCTAAATTGCGTTAATTGCCTCTAATTTTTTTTTACAGCATGATTAATAGACTCTAATTTTTGCGGGGATAATTGGGGGATCATTAATTGTTTTTAATGCTGTTTCTTCTGAAAAACTGGTTTCTGCTTCTTCTATTACATTTGTTGTTTTGCTTGCTATTGGAATTAAATCTTGAAGTTCTATGTTTTGAGGGGGAACTGTTGGGAGTTCTTGTTGCAGTTTTGAAGTTTAGCAACTGCTTCCCTATCTTTTTTTGTGGTTTGGGAATGCAAGCGATCTCGATCTTTTGCCTTAAGTCTTTGGGTAATTGTACTCAAACCTACAAACTTTGTTGGGTCTCGTTTATCTGGTAAGCTGAAAAGTTGTTCTCGGTTGGGGCCGATTTCACAAACAAATGGCCATCATCATCTCGTTCAAACCATTAGGGTCTATAAAGTCGGGATGGTTTTATGTCTAAACTTTTGTAAAATGCATTCGGCCGTACTTTCTGTTAATTCACGCCGCAATGAGATCGTTGAGCGATGCTGTATTAAAGGAGCCGTTTCACTTATGTCGTCTCAGCATCCAAAACAGCTGAATCTTCATAGTCAATGCCCGCCATGTTTTTTAAATAATTAACTTTTTATTTTGTTTTATAAAAATGGCCCAAGCATAGGGTTCAATTCTCAACCCGTATAGAAGACTGAAAGAGCCCCGAGCGTGCAGGGAATAAACGGAATATTACTGTCCAATAATCCAATCTACTATTGATGCTGATCGAAATTCTTACTGTTAGATTTCCAACCTAGGACGGATGTTGTGGATTGTGCCAGGCCTCTGCGCGACTTACTTTCAAAATTAGAACTCAAATCAAAACAGACCCAAACAGGACAGTTGTTCAAATATTAGTGCGGCAATCGATAAGAAAATTTTCTAATAAACTTGAGGGGAAAGAAGTATTTTTCTTTACACAATGCAGAACATTTTTTTAACTCTATTCTGATCTAGGGCTAACCGAGAATGAAAGGGATGATCTTGCATTTCAAGGAATCGAAAATAAGAAGCACTAAAACTTAGAATAAGACCCGAAGTCCCTGCAGATGCTAAAGCAGCAAAACGGCTATTAGCTGGTAGGTTATGCTATTGTAATCGCTTTTTCTATACCCTTAATTTGAGTTGTTAAAAGCGCATCCCCATACTTTCCAAGGAGCGTTACAAGACAGATTGGTCATATGAAACTAACTTTTAATGGATACAAACGTGTCGTTTTAGATCATCAGTACCACCGAAGCAAAGTACAAGCATTTCTGACATCTCGTTAGAGTTGACGTTGTTACAACCTAAAAATAAGCAGGGCTGATTGAGCAACAATATAATCAAGACTTAACAATATTAAGAAAGAGTGCATCATCATTCCAACATATCCCAAAAGCAAGGGCAGACACTATATGGAATATTTAGTTTTAGGCGGCCCAGCAAATCGCTTAAAGGTATTGTTTATGCTGAGCGAAAGATGAAGAACCATTCAAAAGACAAACTGAAAATTTTGTTAATCTAAAATAACGAAAGTGCAATGTACAACATTGAGGGCGAGTCCAACCAAACTACGCTAGCGGGCTTTAAACCTTATCATCATTTTGATGAAATAAGAACTGTTTGGAGCGGGAGGTGTAGAAATCCAGCATTTGACCTTGAGTCTAAAGATCTACACCTTCACAGCGTTAGACCTGATCATTATTAACACGAAATACGGCTTATTGATTGACCTAAGGACGACAGAGGAAAATCAGTTGTAAGAAGTGGGAGAAAGGTTAGAGACATAATAAACATTCAAATTGATAAAGAAAAAGAGCCGTGATACACACTTAACCGTGTATTTGTTTTATTAATATGAAGCCCGCGTGAATATTGATGATAACGAATTACAAAGTATACTATACTAAATTAGTTTTTTTATTTTTTAAAAAAGAATGCCTACTCCGGGCATTATCCAGAGTACCTAAAGAAGAATAGTAGGCGACTCTGCTGTTTTAGAAGGCAACATTGCCCAGGGTCGTCCTCTGCTGCTGCCTGAAGTGAAAAACCTTCAGATTAACAAACAAACATTACGACAAATGCACAAAAACTAAGCAAGACCTTTCAAAAATACAGCAAAGCCAAACGAAGGTATTCTGCTGCCTTATGCTGTTACCTATGTACTACTGAGCATCACATAAGCGCTCATCAGCTTGAACGAGTGTTGTCTTTTAGCAACGGGCATAGGCGTACCCTCTAGCTTTACCTCTAGGTGTTTGTCTTTAGCTCTCGGCCTGTGCCATTAGCTGTAGGTGCTGCTAGCATAAAAAAAAAACTAAACTCCAAAAGCACACAGCCATGGTTCACTACTCACACAAAACTTGTTTTTCCTTCAAATCTGATAATAAATAAAAGCACTAGATGACTCAAACATCACGGATGAAGAATTTAGTCGTTACAGGCTGATTTTAATGACTACAAAAGACAAAAGTTTTGATCTTCAAAGAAAGGCAAGGACAAGTTTTTCTCAACAGCCAGACACCGATCAGATAAAAAAGGAATGTTTAAAAAAGGAAAACGAAACATTAAACTCGCTCTAAACAGCTCATATTAACAACGCCAAATGGTGTTTTATACTTTAGTTTATGAGTCAATAAACACAAAAAGACCCATTGATATTGAATAATTAATTTTTGATTTAAATAAATATTTTGGAGTTAGAAAAGAAACTCACATGGATAAAATATATAAGGACCGGGGCGATTGTTTGAAGCAATGCAAGAAGATTTATCAGAGCAACTGAATGATATTGTTTAGAAGTCATTAATCCACAAACGACAGGCAAGTGTGGCTCTGCTATTTCTCAAGTTCCCAGTATACTAACAATAGACCCACCAGTTTTAAAGTAATGTTATCTGTTTAAATCGACCTATATAACAATAATGAACAGAAAACTAGAATCGGGTCTCGACTAAACAACCGACTATTCTTTCTCATAGTGACTTAACACCCTTGTTTGGGCAACCAACTGGCTTTTCACAGTTTGATGTGGCCGCTGAAAAGCCAAAATGAAGCTTCTGTTGTCAGAGGGCGCAGTCCTTAGAATCAATTAAAACAAGTAGAGAACAGGAGAAACCTTCATTCTGGGCCAACCCTTTCGCCCTCAAACCATTACGGGCGAAAGTGGCCCAGAATAAAGGTTTTCCTGTTCTCTGACAAGTAAGTCTTCATAACCAAAAATAACGATTATCTACAAACAAACATAACTGTGAAGGTTAATCCGTTTTCAAATACTAATTTACTAAACTTTTCAGATTTCATTTTTGTTTAATCCTGTGCTTTCCTGGTGCATTTTCAATGACATCATTTTTCACGCAAACATTCTCAAATGATCTCTGTCTGTCATGGGAAATAACACTACAGTGCTTTTAACTGTTTCTCTAAAGTCTTTTAAAACTGAGTTATATTTTTGGCATAAAATCTACACACAACGTTATCTAGCATGCCTTCCCACTGAAAGCTAGTTTTTGACTAAGTGTTTCTCTTTTTTAACTATGTCTCTTTCTGCTGAGCATCATTTTCTATAATAAATAGTGTCTGCGTTCCTCAAACATTCTATAAAACTGTGCTAAACACTCACTCAGTTTATTGCTAGGATCCAACTAAATATATGTCACAATCTGTTCCATATAAACCATCTATGCATGGTATATCTGTTGTTTTCCATTTAAGTGTTGGACAGAAAACCACAATTATGATTAAAATTATAACGAAAACTGTTTGTAACAGGTCGAGGAGTAAATATGTGTTTTTCCACAACCAGTCCTGCCCACAAATCAATGAAGCAGATGAGGAGTGTTTTGTCTTAAAGTTTTAACTGCTTCCAAGTTTTAATACCAGAGTTTAATCTAATCCAGTTATTATGTTTATCATAACTCTCCGCAAAACTTGTTCAGTATAATAAAAACCCTACAGGCTAAATGTGTAAGATTAATCCAATGTCAGTTCTGTAAGATTGTTTCTATTTAAGTCAACAGTGATTATGTGCTTGTTGTTAATGATCTTAAAATCCTCACCATTGTGAAGAACGACGACAACAACGTTAAGGCGTTAAGTCTAAGGTTTTGCCAGCTAATATTAATTCCTTTTATAATGGTCATCACTAACGCCCACAACACCATACTCTACACATCTTTTTAAAGACTGAAATTTCAAATTCATAGTGAAGGAGTCTCCCTAATTTTCTTGCTTGGAAAGAACTGTAATTTTGGGTTAGGAAGCTTTTTTTACTCACTGTTTCTTTTCTGTGGAGGATGTACTGCTTTTTTCCATATGGCGTTATTTCATTTCTTTCCGACTATTGTCGTCCGGCATAAGACTTACATGTAAAGGGCCTAGTTGAATGCTTTCTTCTGAAACATTGTTGAAGCTAAAATATGTAAATGGGCCTTATAAATTCAATTTTTATTTCCCATTCTAAATAGGTTCTAGTGGCCATTTGAGGTCAGGTTTTCGAACTATTTTATATTCATACTGGCCAACATTATTTTGCCTCTAGATTTGCGCAGCTGATTCTAGTTTAGGAAACTTTTTGCTGTCGCCATCCTTCTTTGCGTTTTATAATCACCATCTTAGTGTACTCTAAACCATACAAAGCGCCCTATCTCACCGTTCTGTTTCAAAGTCCGCAACGTCTGGCAAGGTCTTTTAATTCTAAAGTTTATACACACTCACAGGTGCAAATGTAACTCCTGTTCTTCTGGCCCACGCGAAATTTTTTTAAGAACAACTTATTATTTTTATTGTCTAAAAACAATGTGTAGGTTATCACTTTTCACTAACTTTTCCCATGTTCCTCCCCGCTTGTCTTTGATTTTTATATTAAAATGATCCAGACCCTCCCACAAACTAATCTTTTAAACTGTAAATTAAGGGAATTGTAATAATTTCATAATCGCAATAATGGCAGCTTTCCCCTGACGGAAGAGCTCTTAAAACAGTTGAGAGGGCCTTCCATCATATAAGTTTTTCATCAGTGCTCAGTCTCATCCAACATGAACATAGAGTAATGAATGTAATGCAAGATCGAGCGCGTTTCCCCCTACAAAACGTATTTTTCATCTGCGAAACACCTAAAACTATGAGTGGGTAGATTGGCTAGTTGTAAAGCCTAGCATTTTAGCTAGGGTCTTTTATCAAAATCGTATGTTTGCCGTCTTCAGTTTTGAATGTTAATATTGTTTTTAGATTTGCATTGTTAAGTTTAAGAGTAATGTCTAAGTTACTCATTGCTTCTTTTAGTGAAGGCAAAACCCGTAATAACCATCAGGTAATGTTAACATGTTTAACGTCGTTTGTTCTCCTTTTCATATTTTGTAATCTTAATTATGCCCCTTGGCTTCAGTTATATTAAACCATACGACTTTGTAAAATATTTCATGAGCGCGTCCGTTTTGGCCCGCAATTGTTATCAATAGCATGTCTTCTAAAAACGAAGGACGGTCTTATGGGTAGTTGTTATGTGTTAAAAACATTATTAAAACAAATTAAAAATGAGTGCTTTCAAATATACTGATGCCAAAAATTCTGTGGGGGGTGCCGCAGCTACAATCCTAAAAAATATAGCAACTGATACTCTTGACATTGCTGTGACCGCAGACTGCTCTTTCATAAAAAGGTGAGTTCCTCCATTGAAGAGGCTATCTTAACCCCCTATTGAAAAGAGCACATCCCAAAGCGGGTTTAGTCATCCGTTGCAGTTTTTATCAGAACCAGTTAAACGTTGCGGGTTTTTTAGTGCATCAACTGGTGTGGAGTGTCGTATGCTAATCATTAAACTCATCCTGATCCTTTGGTGAGGTCAGTGTACAGATTTCATTTTATTACACCTTCAGACTATTGACTGAACTGCAAGCGCCATTACTTGGATGACAAATCGTTTATCCATCAGCAACAAGAATAGACATGAAGCTTTTGAAAAGGATTCTGTAACGAATCAATATTAACATCAAGACAGACTTAACAAAATTGGAATCTTGATCATGGCAAAGGCCACCCCTTATTTTCGGGGCAACGCACATAATGTAATAAATAGTCTTGAAACCTCCTCAAAATTGGTTCAGCCTGTCCATAGAGCAGGAGCATAAAACACAGCATGGACAACATTTATCTTAGACACTTCTAAGGGCCTAACTAGAGCGGGAATTAGAACGAATAAACGTCTCCATAAGTTCGTACTTACGTTTGGTGGTTGCTAGGTTTCGCAAGCCAAGGCAAGTCGAGGCATAACAGAATCTTTCTACTGGCTTTGAGCACAAAAACAATACTTAGCCAATTTAGAGGACGCCATTATTCTACAGTTGATTTAACCATCAATATTCAAAGGTACCAACATGTTTTTACAATACTCAAGATCGAAAGTAGACTTGCTGTTGGCACTGGTTTATACATGCTGGCCATCTGACCTCAGACTCCAGATAGTACAATAATAAAACTATAATTAATGTAATTCTTATAGCAGCAATGAACAGAAGGTTGGGAAAAAACGACAATAAATTCTGACCCAGTAATATTACAAACATTAACAAGAACCCCAAGATTAAGTCATCTAATCCCGAGAGAAGTCATCCCCACCAAGTCATTGAAGACACAGCAAAGCATGCGACTCTGTTCGCGATGACCATGGAATATGAAAAGCAGAGCGCTTGTTCTTGGATTAACTGGCCTTGGATTCTCGGTCTTATTTAACCTAAATAATAACCCAACTATTAAGAGAACTAATGCCCATAAGTGCTCGGCCATAAACCCAACTACTTTGCTTGCAGTAGACCAAAGCCCGCCTAACAACACCTCCTAATGATACCGGTAAAGCACCACGGGCTTTACTGGCTAATTTTTTAATAATTCGCAAGATGATCAAGCTGTTTTTTTACCCATGTTTATCAGGTGTGGATGGGGGCGATGGGTGGCGGAGGGCACTTGGACTTTGACCTCCACCGCCGCCTTTAATAGCCAACCCAGTGTACTTATTGCAAATCCTAAGGCTGTTATAACGCCTACTAGATGTGACTCCTTGCTCTCTAAACAGTGTTCGTATTCGTTTCTGCTAGCGTTGTGTTTTCATATAAAATTTTGGCGGATAGTTTCCTCTTATCTATCACTTTAGTTCGTAATTGGTCTCGGTTTATTAGTTAGTCACTTCTAGTCTGCTGATCTCTCTTGTTCAAATCTTTTAGTCTTTGGGTTATTTCCTTTCTTTAAATATCATGCCCTAAGTGGGCCGGTCATCAGCCTCAACGAGTTTTTCTTTTTCTCTTTCTTAATATGCCCATCTAGTTCACCTAGTTTTGCTAGAATTGTGTGTGTAATGTCGCCTCTGATGGGTCTTAAAGCATGATCAAGGGCCCTCTATTTCTCGCATGGGTAGCGGTGAGTCGTGTATAGTCTTTAACGCTGTTTCTTCTGAAAAATGGATTCTGCTTCTATTACTTTATTAATTCACCTGCTGATGATTAATCTTTCAGTTCGCCATTTTTGCATTTGGTTATCTGTTTGGGATTCTTGCAGTGTGTTTTGAAGTTTAGCAACTGCCTCACCGCCCTTAATTTTGGCCTAACATGGCAAGGCGATTTTGATCTTTCACACGAGTCTTTTTCTAATTGAACCCACGGCTAAAAACTTTGATGGTCTTTTTTAGTTGTGAAGCTGAACAAGTTTGTCGCTTGGCCGCTCCTCACAAACAAAAGGTCATCTTTACTTCAAAATCATTAGGGTCTATAAATCGGAGGGTTCTTGGCCTAAACTTTGGTATAATGAACTACCTTACTTTCTGTTAATTTATAACCGACTTGTTGGGTAATGTACTCCCGATTTCTGCTAATTCATCATGCAATGAGAGCCCCGAGCGTGGGCGCTCCCAAGGAACACTCATTCGTCTCCACGCATCAAAAACATCATAATCTTCATCTTCAATGCCTGCCATGTTCTTTCAATAATTATTTTTTTTTATTTGTTTTATAAAAAAATGTAGCATGCTTATGGCTCGATTCTTGACGGTCCGCATGTAGACGAAAGAACCCTTTGGCGTGAGGGAAAATAAACGGAATAATTACTGTTCCAAATTAATCCATCACTATTGATGCAGATCAAATTCTTACTGACAAATTTCCGGACCTAGGACAGATGAAGTGATTGTGGCCCAGGCTCTGCGGCGAGCATCATCTTACTTTCAAATTAGTACTCGATTCAACAACAGACACAAAACAGGACAGATTGTCCCAGAATTTGGGGGCGGGCAATTGATAAGAAAATTCGTATAAAACTTGAGGGGCAAGAAATATTTTTCCTTTACACACTGCAGACATTATTTTTAACCTATTCTGATCTATGGCTGAACGCGGGAATGAAAGGGCTGATCTTGCGTTTTCAAGGAATCGAAATGAAGAACACTAAACATAGAATAGCGCTGAAGAACCTAAAGAGCAAAAAGTATGTAGCCGTAAAGTTGCGTATGGAAATCGCTTTTCCATTTCCCCTTAGATTTTTTTTTTGAGTTTGTTAAAAGCGCATGCGCCATACTTTCAAGGAGCATTAAAAGACAGACTGTCATATGAACTAACTTTTAACGAATACAAACGTGTTATCAGATCAACCGACACCGAAGCAATGTACAGCTATTTCTTGACATCTCGTTAGAGTTTGACGTTGTTAGCAACCCTAATTTAGGCACGGCTGATTGATCAACATATTCAGTCAAAATTAACAATATATTACGAAAGAGTGATTCATCCATACACATATCCAGAAGCAGGGCCAGACACTATATGGAATTTTAGTTTTTATGTCGCAGCACAAGATCCTTAAAAAGGTATTATATTGCTGTGTGAAAGATTAAGAAAGCCGTTCAAAAGAGCAAGTGAAACAGTTTTTTAATCCTAAAATAGCGAAAGTGCAATGTACAATTGATGGTATCCTACCAAATCTACGCTAGCGGGCTTAACCTTATCATCATTTTGACGAAATAAGAAAATTTTTTGGGGGTGGGAGGGGTAGGCAAATCTACCAGCAGACCTTGTGTCTAAAGATTTACCATCTCACAAGAGTTAGGCTTGAGATTATTTTAACAACGTAATACGGTTTATGGAATGACCTAATGACAACAGAGGATAAACAGTTGCATGGAAGCGGGAAGAACTGTGAGAGACGTAATAAACATTCATTGATAAAAGAAGAAGCCGATAAACCGGCTTAATGTACATTTGTTTTTAGATATATATGCCAGGCTGAAATATTGAAAATAACAGATTAAAAGAAAACAACTCCTAAATTAGTTTTATTATATAAAAAGCATGTCTGTTTCAAGTTTTATCCAATGTGCCTACAGCAGCCGCCAAAAGAAAGAGATAGTATAAACCCCTAACATAAATAAACCTTTAGATTAACAAACATTACACAAATTCAACAAATACTAGGCAAGACCTTTCAAATAACAGCAAAACCAAACGGAAGGTATTCTGCTGCTTAATGCTGTTTCATATGTTAATACTGGGGCATCGACTATATGCTCTATCAGCTGGAACGAGTGTTTGGTCTCTTAGTCACGGGCATAGGCGCACCCGCAGCTTTTACCTCTAGGAGGTTGTCCTTAGCCTCGCCTGTGCTCATTAGCTGTAGTGCTGCTAGCAAAAAAATAAAAACTAAACTCCACAAAGCACACACTATGGTTCAACTAATAACAGCTAAACTTAGTTCGTTTAAACTGACAATAAATAAAGCGCTAGTTGACTCAAACATCACGGATGAAGAATTTAATCGTTTACAGGCCGATTTTGATGACTACAAAAGACAAAAGTTTGATCTTCAAAGAAAGGCGGGGCAACTTTTTCTCAACAGCCAGACGCCGAGCAGATAAAAAAGGAATGCTTAAAAAAAGTAAACGAGACATTAAACTCTGCTCTAAACAGCTCACATTAACAACACCAAAAGGTGTTTATACTTTAGTTTATGAGTCCAAGCGCAAAAAGACCGTTGATATTGATTCTGATTAATTATTTTTTTTTAATTTAAATAAATATTTTGAGTTAGAAAAGAAACTCAACATGGCTAAGATATATGAAGGACAAGACGAATTGTTTGAAGGAATGCTCGAGAGAGAGCGTTTATCAAGAGCACTGAATGATATTGATTTAGAAGTTATTGACCCAACAAACGTACAGGCAAGTGTTGTTCATGCTATTTCTCAAGTTCCAAGTAAACTAACAATAGACCCGCCAGTTAAAGTAATGTTAGCTGTTTTAATCGACTATGTAACAATAAATGAAGAAAATCTAGAAGTCTGGGTCTCAACTAAACAACAGACTATTCTTTCTCATAATGACTTAACACCCGGTTGGGCAGACGAACTGCTTACACAGTTTGATGCTGCGGCGGAAGAACCCAAAAAGAGGGCTCGGGTTGGCCCAGGGGGCGAAGTCTTAGAAAACCAGATTAAAACGGGGCTAATTTATGCGCCTTTGGTAGGCGGGGCTTACATTCCACTACCCCGGGCTTTAGTCGCAAAAAAGAGTTTTCTAAAAAAAGGGAATTCAAGGGACAAATGTTTTTGTGGTTTGTTCTTGAAAGGGCCTGCATTTCGCCCCAAAAACGCAGAGAGAGTGTCAAAAACTTTCCCCCTTACATCAATGTTCTTAACTTTAGGGGTTTTTGTCCTTTCCTGTTAGTGAAACCCAAAAATTGATCATTTTTGAAGAACAAAACAAAAAAATAACTGTTAATGTATAAAAGGGGAAATTGGGGAAAAAAATCTACAACCGTTTAAAAAGTGCCCCAAAAACAGTCCAACGTTTGGGCCAAACCGGGAAAAAAATCATGTTGACTTATTACTGATTTTTTTCACCGCGGGCTCCCGGGGCCTTAACACTTTAAATTTCCACAATGAGTAAATTATTGGGGCAAAAACCAAACCCATTACCTTAAACAAAAAACCTGCAAAAAAAGGGTTTTAAAAAAGTTTGGCCACCCTGTTAACCCGGGGAGTGAACATAAAAAAACATTGAATCGGCCCAGTTGCTGTAATACAAAACTAACTACGCCCCCCCCAGGATCAAAAGTTAGTTTTAAAACAAAAAAAAACTGAAAACATTCTCCATACGTAGTTTACGAGGATTTCGATTCGCTTATTTTTTCCTTATAAAGGGGCCCAACCCCACAGAGATTCCCTTTAAAACCAGCCAAAAGTGAGTAATCATCAGATTTGTTCATTTGCTTTCACGTTGTCGGGTGGGGAGGGCTTTCATTCAAACCCAAAATTATATAGGGGGCCAAACCCCCCCGAAAGAATACTTCTTAAACGCATGCAGAAAGTCCCGGCAATGATTTGTTTTTAATAACCCAAAAACTTATCTGAAATCTTTTAATGACACCTGAAGAAACCAAACATTTATGACTCAGCCACACATTTTTGGGGATTTGGGGTTTTAGGTCTTCATCAACGCGGGAAAACCCCAAAAAGGGTTAAGGGTTAAAAACCAAAACACATTAGCGGAAAGTTCAAAAGGAGGGCCGCAAAACCCAAATGCAATCTTCAACAAATTTTATCCAAAGACAGGGAAGCCCCCGGGATTCTTTCATAACTTGCGGGGGTTTACGCCCTCCCCCTTATAATAAAGCAGGGGACTTCCTTCAGGGTGTCATGCATTCCCACAGCCCATCAAAAAAGTAATGTTTTTTAAATCAAAAAAAAAATTTCCTTTTTATACTCTTGCAGCACATGAGGGGTTCATTAGAGTCACTGGCTATGCCCCTTAAAGTCCTCCAAAAACCCGGAAGAATTTTTTGACCCAAGTTTTGTTAGAAAGGGCTTTACCCCTTATGGGTACATGAACAGTTGGGAAGGTTTGACAAAGATACCTTCCCCAAAAGGGCGCTTTTCTTTTCTGCCCTTAGGGGGAAAAAGGACACCCAGGGACCCCCGTTACCAGCATCCCTCAAAAATTTGGGCCCAAAATTTAAATTTGGGTAAAACGATGGGAGACTATCATGACCCCTATTTAATGGCAGATTTGTTTGTTGGCGGACGTCTTTAAAAATTTATAAAAACCTGCAGGGAAACATTACATTTGGATCCTGCCATTAAAATTTCTGCCCCGGGGGAATTGGGGAATGTTTTCCCCCTTTAAAGTTTACGGGAGTAAAATTGTTTTATTGTCGATTTCCCAAATGATTAAATGATTGAAAACGGGGGGGAAATTTTTGTATGGCCGCATCTTTAACTGAAAGAAAAACAAAAAATACTTGGACAACTATGATCCAAGTAAAAGGTCAAACTATCTAAAGTATTTAAAACCGCAAAAAAATCTGAGGGTTGGGCAAGGGCGCAATATTTCCCCTTAAAAAAACTTTAAAAAATTTTGTACACAGGTACGAAAAATATTAAAAGGCATTAAAGGGGTTTGAACAGTTTAACGCCTGATCACCAGCGGGGTTTCATTCTAGAATTTTAAACTTAGAATATCCTAAAGAACTCCAGGGACCAGCATATGCTATCCATTGCAGCAGAAAGCCCAAAAAAGAGGATCCAAGAGAGCCACCTAAACTTTTTCCCCAAACCCTTGGGGGAAAAAAAAATTATTTTTTGTCATTACGATTTCTAAATTTTTTTTTTAAGACATGGTTTAAAGTTAACGGGCGGTATCGCATAAATTGTTTTTTTGATCAAGAAATTTTTTCATAAAAACCCTTCATCATAAAAACACTGACCTAAAGAACTAAATCCACAATGCTTCAAAAAAAGATTTTTTCCCAACTGATGAACAAACAGCTTTTTTGGAAAAGACTATGGAAATTTCCGCACAAGCGAAAGATGCAATTAGTCCCCCAAAGAAACAAGAAATTAAGCTGACTTAAAAACCTAAATCGGACTTCGGAAGATTTCTTTGATCACTTTTGGCATAATGATAAAAAAAAGGGAAAGCAAATTGGAAAAAATTTGTTTTTATGGGGGTTTTAAACTTTTTAAAATTTATCAAAGTTTTTTGGTTGTTAGAATTTCTTTAGACAAACTTTAAGCCCTCGTACCCTTGGGGTCCAGAGACTTTTCAAAATACAGATAGTTTTGTTATAGAAAACCCCCACTGAAGACATCTATAAAGAATGGAAAGGGAAAAGTGGTAAAGGGCGGGGGGGGTTGGTCCGACACATCTGATTACCCAAAAGACCCCGCCTTTACATTCTTTCCCGTTAATAAAAGGTTTTAGGAAAGATAAAGGGGAAAAATTACTGGAAAGGTGTTCAAGGAGAAAGGGGGAAAAAAAGGGGAAAAAAAAATGACAGTATTTCAAACCCAAAAGGAAAAAAATCATTAAGAAAAAAAAGGGAATATCTCGCAGCGTTGGGGAAAGTCAAACATATCACATAAAACTAAAAAGAACATTGTTTGGCAATAAGACTTTTCATCATGACAACGAAAAAATTTCGACTAATCTACATGGATCAACAAAACCCGGTTGTAAAAAAGGAATTTTTTTTAGATAAAACCAAAAAACAAACTTTTGTGTTTGTTAATCCGGATTTTTTCATATGAAATTTTGGGCACTGGAGAACCGTCAATTAATTAAAGGGGAACTGTTTTCGGGGGAAAATTATCTGCATTTCCCTTCTTTCAAAAAAGATCTTTGGGGAGTTGGTTTGTTTTTTGTTTTGTTTTCGTAAAAATTTACAGGGGCGGATTCATTTTTACAATTCTTTTTTTTTCGTAGGGGAAACACTCCAAATTGGATCGGTTGCCCTGATGCGAGTGCCCCCTTCTGTTTCCCCCCGGAAAAAAAAAGGGTTTAACTTATTTTCAACCCCAAATGGAATTTGTTTGGGGATGAAGACTCCCTTCAGCAACATTTATTGTTTTCTTTTGATTGCTTGTACTGGTTTTGGGCCCTTTTAAAAATTCTTCATTATTCATTGCGCGCAAAACTGAGGGCAATTTTCTAACCCATTCGGGGTTCCCGAGAATTGTCAACCCAGCTCTCGTGATACTGGTGGGAAAAAAGGGTCTTTCAACAAACGGGTTTTTTTAAAGTTTTCGCTAAAGCCTGGGGATCTGGGGAACTCCTGGAAGCCTTTTAAGGGTAACTCTATTTTCAACAATAATTGTTTTCCACTTGGCCTTTAAATTTTTTTTCCCATCATCACTTGAATCATGCGAGGGAAAATTTCGGGCCTCGCTGGTAAAATTCAGCTTTTAGGGAAAACAGCAACGCAGAGAAATCTTTTGTGTTAAGGTTCTGCTTTCTTTGTATTTTGAAAGCCTTTGTCAATGACTGTGAGGGGTTTACTTAAATTTTTTTTCGTCTAATCCTATCAGAGGGTAAATATAAAAGATCCATTTGAGGGGTGTCGTTTGGAGTTGTTTTAAAAATTTGTGGCCCTCTGTTTTCGCCCCGGGGCGGGGTTAAAAAATTTTGCCAAATTGCTTGTTTAAAATAACCATTCCTTTGCTTTTTGTTCACTGACCCCTCCCCTTTGGGGTTTAGCTTTTTAATTGCTGTGATCCCTTTCCCAATTTCCTTTGGGGGGAATTTAATTTAGATTTTTTTTTTTTTTTATTAAAGCCAATTTTAAATTGCAAAAAAATTTACAAAACCCGGTTCATCCCAAACAACAAAAAACCCGATTTTTTGGGCATCTTTTTTTTTTCCTGGGGGGTTGATAAAAGTCACTGAATTTTGGGGGCAATGTCTCGTTTGGTTTCCCTGTTACTAGATAATATTGTTTTATTGCTTGATAAACTTTTTTAAAATGTGAAAGGGCTGCTTTCCCCCTGTTTTTTTCAGTGTTTTTTTTTAAATAAAATCTAACTGCTCAAGCCTCTCCCTTTCATAGGCTTTTTGTCGCTCCTAGTTCCTCCTAGCTTTTTTATGTCTTTTTCTCCCCGCGGGCTTTTTCCCTTTTTACTAAATGAAAAAAATTACTCCCACAAAAACCCAAGCGCTTTCACCACAGCGCCGCCTATCATTATTGCGAGGGGAAACCTTTTTTTTTAAAAGTTTTTTTTTTCTTTAATTTTATATTGTCCCGGGAAATTTTCCTTGCTTAACTAAAAAATCTTTCGTTTTTAACGAACTGCAATATAGCAATCACTTTTTGAAACCCTCAAATCTAGTTTCCAAGACTTTCTGGTTTTAATTCTTAACAAGCTTTTTTCCAAGCATTTAGTATCCTACACTTAGACCTCCCAAAAACACAGAATTGGGATACAAGGGTTTCAACAGTTTTTTCGGTGGGTCATTTTTTTAAAATAAAATTTAAATTTTAATTATTAAAAAAAAGAACAGGGGATGATCTACTACAGTACCCAAGGGGGGCCTAAACCTTTCCCCACTTAGGGTTTTGACCAAATTTTGATCAAACTTTATTTCCCAAAAAAAAAAAGGGTGTATTTTTTGGGAGCATGTAGGAAAACAAAAAAAAGTTCCCCGGAATGAATTCAGATAGAAAAAATTCAGCAGATGTCCCCACAAGACATTATAAAGTATCATAACAGGGTTACCAGCTAGGGTCTAGAATGGGAAAAGTTTGGGGGAAACGGTTCTTTGTTTTCAATAAACAAATCATAATTTGCTCCCCTTGATTCTGAACAAGATTTTTTACGTATGATTTAACGCAAGATCCAGTTTTAAAAAAAGTCATTAGAGTCTTAGGATGTGATTTTTTACTATAGATTTGGAACCCTTATTTTTCGCCCGCGCAAGGGGTTAATAAAATTTTAATCATATAAATTTTTTTTCCCCTTTAAAAATTTAACGACTGGGAAAAACATCAAACCAAAAACACTGAATCAGGTGGAGAAAGTAACCAAGCTAGAAAATCCCAAAAACGCTGAATAGGGGGGGCCCCTTAAAAATCCTGGGGGTGTTTTTAAACAGGAAAAAAAAAATTTGCAGAGTGGAACAGACAAAAAAAAAATTAAAGTTTCCGAATATGACTCATCATGAAAACATAACACCCCCCCAGCGCCAGAACAATTGATTCAAGCCAGCTATAAAAAAATCCATGTGATTCAAGGGCCCCAAATCTTTATGGAAAAAATTTAACTTTTAAAAATGTTGCCATTTTTGGCGCCCCTTTCTGCTGGCCCGGGGGGGTTATTATGGTTATAAAATTTATAACCAATTTCAAAAAAAAACAAAAAAAAGTTAAAAAAAAACCGGGAAACCCTTTAAAAAACAGAAAAAAAACAACCCGCACCCAAAACCGCCCCAAAAAAAAAGATCTTTTGATCCATTTATAATGCAATAATATTTTTAAAATTTTTAAAAAAAAAATAAATATGGGGTATTATAAAATGTTTAAAATCCCAAAAAATAAAGAAAATGGGGTTATAAAAGACATTTCCATAGACCCGAATTGTAAACAAAGCGGGGGGGGTTCGGAAAGTAAAAACCTTTATTAAGATCTTTAAAAAAGCCAAAAAGAAAGCTGAGCAAGACATCCCAAAAAATGGGCACGTTTTTTTTAGGCGTGTGGGTTCTATATTAACATCTATATTAAGATAAAAACATAGCTTGTATTTTTTTGTAATTTTAAAATAACTTAATAAAAACTTGGGTTTTTCTTAAAGGAGGGCCCTTTAAACAAGAAATTTTTAAGGGAAATTAAACAAGAACTTAATTAAAAAATTAATCAAGAACTTTTTAAGAACTGGAAGTAACTTAATTTTAAAAACCCTTTAAATTAAGGAAAATTGGGGGGGACTTGGGGTGGGGGTGTTTGGGGGTACAAAGGGGGGGTGGGGGGGGGAGGGCGGGCCCCGGGCGTGGGGGGGGGGTGGGGGGGGGCGTGGGGTGCGTGGGGTGGGGGTGGGGGGGGCGTGCTGCGTGGGGTTTTGGGCAAAACACACACACAAACAAACAACAAACACAAACAAACAAAAAAACCACAAGGCCCCAACCCAAACTAGTTTGTTTGCCAAAAAATTCAAAAAATTTTGGGTTTTCCCCGGCCCACTGCGTTTTTTAAACAATCAAACAGCCGAACAGGGCAGGCGCAAATGTCATTTTTGGGAGCAAACCGCCAAAAGCCCGATCGTTTCTATATTTAGAGCCACGTCATTTAAATATTTTTGAAAAACCCCCCATTCAGGGCGTTTCTTTTTTAGAGCCACGTCATGGTGGCCCCGCGCACGGTTTTTTTTAAAACCCCCACACAACCCCCGCCCAAACCCCCCGACAGCGTTGGGTCCGTGCGCTTTCTAGGTCAATCAGGCGAGCTCGCCTGATTACCCATATTTCTTTTTGGGGCTTTCTAGCCGGATCAATGCTGGGAAAATGCCAGGCCCCCGGGAGTAAAATGGCTGGGGGAAATGGCCCAATTCCCCCCTGCATGGGAGGTTCTAACACGGGCCTTTAAACATGCCCGAATGCTTTTAAATTGGGGGTTGGGTTGGGAGTTTTCAGGGAAAGAGTTTTCGTTTGTTGTTTTAACTCGGTTTAAAAAAAATCGAAGTTTGTGAAATTTTGAAAAAAGAATAGAAAAAAAATGCACTTCCCAAATTTGTTTTTCTTACCGAGTTGGGTTTAACCACAAAATTTTTTTCAAATAGGCTCCCCCGTTTTTTGTTTTTGGGCTTGGTTTTTAAAAATTTTCTTTTCTTTCTGAAACCCAAAGCCCTAAAAAAAGAGCCGGGGAAAAAGAATTTTTTTTACTTTCTTTCACTGATAACAAGCCCGGTTTTTTAAGATGGGGGGGCATTTCTTTAACAGTTTCAAAGGTTTTGGTTTCATTTAAAAAGGGTCGGAAGGCGCTCACAAAGCTGTGTTTTCAAATATTTGTCAAATCTTCAACTGGGGAGTTTTCCCTTTTTTTTTTGAGGAAAAAAAAACGAAAGGGTTCCTTTTGGTTTTTAGGGAGGAGAACAAGGCCCCCGCTTTAATTTCTTTTTCCCAAAAAATTTCCATGGCCTCATGATAAAAAAAAGTATTTTTCCCCAAATTGGTCCGGGTTTATCGAAATTTTTTCCCTTTCGAAGATAAAAAACTTCATCCATTTTTGAGTAAATTAGTTTTTACTTCCACACTGGCAGGGGGGGAAAACCCTTTAAACATCACTTTCCCCGACTCGCCATGTTTTTAAAAAACACAAGTTCTCTCCGCCACCCCGCCTGTCGAATGTAAAATCACACACAGTAACCCCCTCGTGATTGCACAGCAGTCGTGGAAGAATGTGTGGTGTGAGCGGGCCCGAAGGGTACGTTAGGGGCCCCGATTGGCTAGTTAGAAAGCGCCGCCGAGCGGAAGTGTTAGCGTTGGGAACGTTCTAAAAGCCCGATGTAATGGGCCCAAACAGGGGGGAAAGAGGAGGGGGGAAGAGGGGGAGAGGAGGGGGGCAGTATTTATTTTTTGGCCCCGTTTGATTGTTTTGTTTTTCTGTGTGTGCAGGGGTCCCGGGTTTGTTTTCGTGGGTTTTGTGTGTGTGTAAGAAGAGAGGGAGAGAAAAGAGAGGGGAGAAAAAAGGGGAGAAAAGAGAGAGAAATTTTTGTGTGTTAGTGTTTGTGTTAGGGTGTTTGTGTGTTTTGTTTGTGGGTTGTGGGTTGTGTGTGTGTGTGTGTGTGTTCGTGCGTGCCCGCCCCTTTTGTCTGTTCCCGTCTGTCTGTTCTTTAAGGGGAACTTAACCTTAAAAGGGGTTACTGGAAGTAATCGAAGCCTATGCCCCCACCGTGTATAAAGGGGCGTTCAGTGATCTTAGTTTTCCCTACGTTACTCTATGGGGTGTTCATCCCGGGTACTTTTTCCCCTATGAAAACTTTAGTAAATTTGGGATTAAAAAAAGGATAACCCCACACAGTAAAATTTGTTTGTAGGGGCGTTTTTTTTTTTGGGGTTTCTTGTCAGGAACAGGGAAAGGGACTTTTTTGGCCACTTTCCCCCAAAAAAAGTTTTGGGGTAGCAAATGATCAAAAAAGCGGCCCCTTTTTACAGTTCTCTGCAGTTTTTTGGGGCGAGATTAAAGCTCTGACAGGGAAAACCCAATTTTTGAGGTTTGCAGTTTTACCACATTCAAGGGTCATGATTTTTTTTTCACGCTTTATTTGCGAAAATTGCTAGCCAAGAATTGAAAAAAAAATTTTTTTTGCCTACCATGGAATTTAAAGGAAACTGAAGATACATAAAGGGTTTGGGGTTTATGTTTTTGGGGAAAGGCGCAGTTGTGTGATGCGAAACCCCCCTTTTGCAATTTCCCCTTTTTTTTTTAATTTTTCTCGGGCTTTTGGGTTGCTTGAAAAAAACAAATTAGAAGTGCCCCCAGCTGGTAGAGAAGCGGGTTTAGCCCCCAAATCCCCCCCCTTTCAGGAAGATTTTTGGGGGGTTGAAGTGGAAAAGACTGTTTCCCCCCAAAAAAGAAAAACGAAAAACGAAAAAAATCAATTCTGCCCTTAAACAAAAGGTGCCCAAAATTTTTGGGCCAAAAACCTCTCCGAGGAAACAAGTACCTTTTTACGGAAAAAGAAAAGAAAGAACCGCCAAAACTGAAATACAACCAACAAAACCAGCGTGACCTCATGCATAGGAAACTGTAGAATGTCCAAACAGACTTTATCCTCCCGAATAACGAAAAGAAAAGCCCAAGGGCTTAAAATTTTTCACAAGCTTCTGTAGCTGGTTTAAGAGAGAGCAGTTCAGTTTGTCTGAAGGTCACCAGTTATAAGCATCGGCAGTGCTGTGCAGTTGTTGTTGTCCGTACCCTGGCTAAAAGACTCCAGGGATCATCCGAACAGCCGAAGTATTTGAACACTATGGCACAAATGCATCAGCTGGGGATGAGAACATTACGTGTGTGACCGTTTTTGATTACCCCGCCACATGGGCAGCCACACTCCGACTTCGGGGGGATTTGGGGGACTGATAAATGTTATGCTAGGAGCTTGTCACGACTGAAGACAATCCCCACATAACTATGCAGAGCATAACAACATTTTGATGTAGCCTTGGTGTTCTGGCCTATGTCAATTGGTCTGACACAGCCTTAAGCCAAGGCGTGCTGTGCAAGTGAAGTGTGGTGCAGGATTTTCCATCCTCCCACATCAACATGGCTTAATTAATGCTTTGTGTTCGTACACACACAGACAAGTTAGGTTTGCTAAAAAAAAAATACCGTGCCACATAACTAAATCAGTGTTTGGTGGGTTATTGAAACATGAACACAGTGTGTGTAACAGGACACTTTGAAAGATGATGGGCACCATTCTACTCAGAAATGCTGCATGTCAACAAAACGAGAAATTAAAATTAAACATCCCTAGGAAGAGATGGAGGCAATCAATCCTGAATCCACACAGTCGATACAGTGGTGCTTTCAGTGTTAACATGGCTGGATAAAAAGGATCTATAAGCAGGTTAAATTTCTCTTCATTAATCCATTCACCTAAACGAGGTTCTTCAATTACAAGTGAAAACTAAATTATTGTTCCACCAAGGGAACGAATTGGCATGGCATGGTGTGAAAAAATCCCCAGTGTCCTCTGTACAATATGGAAAATGCAGATCATATGTTGTGATGTTGATATATTTGTCCGTCAGCAAGACTACACACACGTACTATAGAACCTATTTTATTGAAACTTGGTAAAAATGGGGGAATTATGCAGTGTTCACTAAGGGAGAGTACTACCGCAGGCCTCATATGTTCGGGCTCCGTGAAGAGTTTGAGCTGGATATAACGAAGTGGTTACATTTCATTTGTATCCAGGAACCATTTCTTGGAAATGATTCATTTGTACGCCGCGATGTATATTGCTTCATACAGTCGCTTGCTATTCTAGGGAGACGGAGGAATGCCCGCATAGCACATAAAATGCAAACCTTTCTATACGTTGCTCTTAAATAGAACTCGCATGCTTACACATGAATTGACTAGCTGTATTACCCAAGATTGTTCCATTTTTTTCACATAGGTAGATAGAAAGTACACAGTATTTCCATTTAGTGTATGTTTGTTGTGTGGTAAACGTCACACCTGTAATTCTTTAAAAATAAAATTGTATTCTAATCTTCTATAATCCTAGCAACCGTGATCGTCAAAGCAGAACTGTCGTCTCATGTGGGGATCAAGTTCAGCGACTAGACGGAGGAGATCCAAGAGGGACAAGGGTGCCAGGCTGTCAGGCTTTGATCAATAGGTAATTTCATTATGATGTCTCTTTTCATCACAAAGGTCTGTTGCTAAAGTGAAAAATTGAAATAATTCAAGAAGCTGAAAGAAATCCAGCAAACACGAAGAAGATAATAGCAGAAGAATACGAAATTGCACTGTCGACACCGACAACCACTCTGGCTTCCAAAGAGAAGTGTAAAAGTACTTTGGAGGTGAGGACACCACAACACGCCAGAACTCATTTTTATAGGTACCTTTGGAAGAGAATCAAACGAGAAGTTTGACAAAACTGCTGCAAGATAAGATAAGATAATGTTGCTTATAGCCCAGCCGACCGCAAAGGGCCACATCAGGGCTGTCGCCACGTTAAAATCAACTCACCAGTCATTTAAAAAAAAAAAAAAAAAAAAAACCACTTTCACACATCTCTTTAAATGACATCGTCTAGAAACGCACCAGAAACTTTGTTAAAAATCTTTCTGCCATAAAATCTTAAATCAGATGAAAAATGTTAATCTCTCTCAAAACAAGGATCACGTCGGGCGGGAATCCTGAACAGGATCTTCATGGACTCCGCTGTAAAATGTTTGTGTCTCACATCATGCCCAAGTCCCAACACTCTAAG
>CM031616.1:52822287-52832287 GCA_018398815.1 Conus ventricosus
AATGAGACTATAAACCGAGGTTCTGTGTGTGTGAACGCACGCATAACATCTTGCACACACGTAAAATCCCATCACCAACTTTCGGAAGAGTAGGCCAGTTTCGCCGGGTTGGTATGGTTTGACACGTTACACATAGCATGCACCCTGTGTGAGATAATGGAAAAAAGGAAGGAAGGAAGGAAAATGAGTGATCGATATTGAACGATATTGACTGGATGTACACGGGAAACGACTGAATGAAGCGCCAGCTGGCAGTTTCAGTCGGCACTACCCAGGTGGGCAGCTTTGTGTGTAAACGAGTATGATTGTAAAGACTTAGGCTTGGTCTCTAGCCGGAAAATAGGCGCTATTATAAGTATAAAAAGAGAAAAAAGAAAAGAAACTTACGTGCGAGGTAAATAGCAGGTCTTGAGTGTTGTGTGCGTGTTGGAGGATATAGTGGGCCGATATTGTGATAGTGGATAGGTACATGCTACTTTTGATCGTTGATTTTATAAGGGTGGAGGGGGGAAAGGGGAAGGGGTTTTTAATTCTTTCCGACGAGCGCGGCGCACCCGCTCATTCCTTTGGCGCGGGCGCCGGCCCCAGCGATAATATGAGGTTTTGATTAAACCTTAGTTTATATTAAATCTTACCATCTCATTAAATATTGCTTGATCTTCGGACGAAGTCGCGATGGTCTGACTATCGATTTGTATCAATTCTTATAAAAAGAAAACCCCGTCCCCCTTCCTGCGCACTTCCTTTTCCCGGGTTCCCGTCTAGCGTCACTTTTATTTTCCAGGCTATTCCCTTTTATGGTACCTCCCTGCTATTACGGAACACAGTGCGGGGACGGTGGGAGGGTTTAACGGTTTAATGGATGGTAAGTATTTAATTAAATTTAGGTTTAGTTCAAAACCTCATTTATATTTCTACAACCATCTCATTAAATATTGCTGCTATCTGAAAGGAAAGGGGGGACTGTGTTGTAATTGAATCAATAATCTTGCCTGAACTCCAGTTATACTTCCAAAACAGGAGATTGGGGTAAGGTACACCCAATAACAAACATTTGTAGACTTACCCCTGTTCCCCTGCATTCTGCCCTTCTTTAGTGTCTCGCCGGGACTGCTGTTGGGGCCGCAACCATTGCAGGTAGTCTCAGCTTGCCATCTTCAGACCTCTGGGCGATATCCCTTCAGGTAGTGTCTTACGAAGATGAAGGTGATTGCCAATACGCCGCTTGCATGACGTGGCCGAGATGTTGTGGTCGATGCCTTTGTTGTGCCAGGCTCTTATCTCATGTGCTCTAGCCTTCAGGTTTTCTTGACTCGCACGAGACTTTGACCATCCTCCGGGTTTGAGAGTTTACATACGCTTGTTTGTTGTAGCCTTTAACCATCTGGGAGACGTTGCTCGGGGAGATATCGATGTTTTAAGAGGTGTGATCAAAGGAGAAACAGTCCCCTTTGTAAAAACGATCGAAATTTGCGTGATCTAGTCTGTATTCATTGAGCGCTTTCACTGGGCACAACGCCACATCCAACCTTCTGGATCTATGTCCTTGAGAGAGGTTTAATCTGGATGGTAGGGGGAGTCCTTGGATTCTGGTTTTTGGCCAAAAACTCTGGCAAGAAATGGACGTTGATTGAGCATTGGTTTGCTTGTGCTCCCCCGTTTTTAAAGGCCAGACAGGTTAGTGATTTCTGACACTCTTCTGCCGTCGCCAGTGCCACCAGAAATGCTGTTTTATTTGTGAGCCCCTTGAGGGAAGTAGTTTATTATCTTTGAATTTTTTTCCCCTTGAGGTAGTTCAGAACCACTGCTAAGTCCCATTGGGGTAAGAACTGGGCCCTTCTTGGTTAGGTTCGCTGCTCCCTGATAAGATCTTGTCACTGCTTTGTCTTGCGTCACGTCCTTTGTTAACACTGCTCTTAAAACGAGGCAATGGCTGCTCTTCTAGTTTGGGAGAGAGACTGCGAAAGGTTTCTTGAGTGGAAAATTTTTGCCAAATGGTCGAAAATTTGTGGCGTGCACAGGGGATTGAGAGGGTCTCTGACCTTGTTTGTAATGCACCATTTTCTCCAGTTTCCCAATGGTGGTGGTAGACTCCCTGGTTGAGGGTCTATGATTTGCTTCTATCAGTTGATAGCGCCTTTCCCCAGTCTCCTTTTGAGCAAGTACTTGGCTAATTTCCATGCGTTGCAAGTTGAGTGTTGCTGCGTTGCCGTGCGTTACCCCCGACTTGGTTGCCTGATGTGCTTGTTTTGTAGTCTCAGGTCCATTGGTTGTTCGTGACAAGCCTTGATTTAGAGTGGGGAACCACTCTTTTGTCGGCCAGAAGGGGGTTACCAAGATGAGGTTTGCTCCCCCCCTCTTTGCTTTCTCTATCACTTGGGGGATGAGATTCAGGGGGGGGTAAGCGTAAGCTAACAGGGCCCTTCCAGTTGCACTCCATCACGTCCATTTCCATGCCTGTGGGTCTGGGATGGCGAGTGTAGGTGGGGAGCCTCGCATTGAATTTCGTCGCGAGAGGTCTACATGTGGTCTCCCCCACTTTTCCCAAACACCGCAGTTTCTCCTTGACTACAGCCCACTCTGTAGGGATGATCTTGTCGGGCGGCTCAGAAGGTCGCCTTTATGTTTGCACTGCCGGCTATGTGTTTCGCCGACAGATTCCACCCCTTGGCATGCGTCCACAGTAACAATGCTCCGCTCTGATTGAGAGATTGGGGGCATGAGTGCCTCCTGTTTGTTTATGAGAGACACCACTGTGTTGTTGTCTGACCTGACTAAAATCTCTCCTGGCGGGATCCAGACCTGCAGCTCTTGGAGGGATAGGGCTACCGCCTCAAATTTCCCGTCTGTTGATATGGTAGCCTGCATCTTCCTGCCCCATGTCCCACTGACTGTGTGTTCGTTCATGTGGCCTCCCCAACCGTGTTCCGATGATCTGTGTACACTGTTGCCGGGCGGAGGCAAAAGTGATTGGAGACGATGCCTTCAGCCAATCGGGGTCGAGCCACTGTTGGATTGTGTCCTTGAACCAGGGTTGTATACTGATTTTCTGGTTCCAACAAATCTTGACCTGGGAGAATCGGCTGGCTACTTCCCGTTGCAGGGGCCTCTTGTGAAGTTTCCCCAATGGTAACAGGGGGGCTAGAGACTCCATCCTGCCTAGTACTGCAAAGAGATTCCTGGCTGAGACTGACTGGAGTGGTAAAAAAATTGGTTAGTTGTGTCAGAAGGGCCTCCCCCCTGGCCTTGCTGGGTTGGACGTGTTAAGCGTTGTTGTCGAATTCCATCCCAGATATGTAAACTTCTGGGGGAGTGAGTTCGGACTTGTCAACCTGATTACAAAGCTAGGTCTTCTGTAAGCTGCGTAAGACCGTCATTTGGTTGAGGCACTTGTCTCCTTCTCCCCCAGAAGTGCCAGTCGTCCAAATAGGTATGTAGCTGATCTTGCGTTTGTGCGTATTGGCTAAACCTCCTTCACCACTCTGGTGAAGACGAGGTGATAGGTCAATCCGAATGGGAGTACCCGGGTACTGGTAACATTTGCCCCCCATTCGAATCTCAGCCATTTCCTGTCCCTGAGGTCTAATGAAGTGGCCAATCGTGTGGCTGTATGGATCTCCTGATGTTGTTGGGGATTCATCTTGGTTTTTTACCTTCTTGAGGAAAGCGTTGAGGGGAGACAAGTCCAGAATGGGACGGTATCCTCCTGAGGGCTTGGGAATTGCGAATAGCCTGCTGTAGAAGCCGGGTGAGGGACATGTTCTTCCTCTTTTTAGCCCCTTTCTTCATCATTTCCCTACTTGCTCGTCTAAGAGGTCTTGTTGTTCCCTTGACTTTGGACGGGGGGAAAGATATAGGGCTTCTTTGCAGAGGGCTTTCCTTTTTCCCAAAGGAGGCGAAACCCCTTTGAACGATGTTTAAGACCCAGGTGACGCTCCCCTTTTCTTCCCCTCCTTGTACCCGAGCACATAGGGGCCTTGAGTGGAAGCAGAAGTAGTGTTCGTCCCGTCACTCCTCCCCCCCGCCCTTTGCCCTTGTGAAAATTTCCTTTGGGGTTTAGGGTTAGAAAAGCTGGTGCTTTGGCACTCTAGGGCCTGTAGGTGTTGGTTTGTGGTTGTAACTAGGCGCACTGCTCCGGTACGAGGTTCTGGGGCGTTTTGAAGTCCCGTTTCCCTCTTTGTCTGGCTGTTGTATTGGACGACCGAGGAGCGTTCCCTTTTTCTTTTGGGGCGTACCTGAGGAGGGAGCGAGTCGTGGCCTCCCATTCCATGTCCGTTTTGTTTTCTCCCTTTGAGATTCTTCCAAACAGTCCCTTAGAATCACACTCGATTTTAGCAGTGTGTGTTGATTTCCCTAGGGAATGTTAGTGGATTCAGGGTTCCTCTCTATCTCATTAAATGGCAGCATGAAGGTGCTGTGGCGTCGCCGCGTCTCCGCCGCTGGTGAATGCTTTTCATGCATTGTGTCAAAAACTCTGCGCTTGCCCCCTTCTTCCATGTCTGTTGCACTTGTTTCGGGGCAGTGGTGTTGGAAAGAAAATACTACCTTGATCATTTGCTCTATATGAGTCAGAGCACTCTGTAGGCGAATAGTGGGTCTTGCTGGACCCTATTTCTCTTGAAGTTTTGGAGGGTTCTCGTGTCGGATCTCTCTTCAACAAGTTTTGTCTCAGATTTCTCTCGGGGCAACGAAAGAGGGCGGCCCAAAATCCCCCAGGAAAGGTGAGTATTTCTTCTTCTCCTTTGATTCTTGGGATGTCAGGACCCCTGGGCACATTTCACCCCCCTTTCTATGATTGTGAGCCATAAATTCTTATGTCTCCCAAAAGACGAGTTTTTCTGCCCAGGATTCCTGGTCATCTTTCCCGCCTTAAGAGTCCTGAGCCCTTCATCAAATTGTGACTCACACTCCCCTTCTTCTTCCGACCTATAGTGTGTTTTGGTCCCAAGGTAGAAAGTCCCTTCCGTAGGAAACACCCTTTCATCTGGGATGTCTTGCGTGAAGTTGAGTAGGCTCCCTGGTTAGTCTGTTGATCTTCCCCCTTTTTGCTCCGAATCCGTAATGGGTCGCGATCAGTGACTCTGGGAATCTTTGCTTACTCTGTGTCTGTGTCCTCTCGACTCCTCTCTATTGGGGCTGAGGTCGTTTTAGGGATTTCGATGTGGTGTTGTTCTCTGGACAGGCTACATAGCGCACTCCGTGAATTATTTACCTCTGTGTTGTGTCCCTTGGACATGCTCAGAACTGTAGGCACGTGGTTTCCCTTCGCTGAAAGTTCCGGAAATCCCTGTGAAACCCGGGCGTGTAGGCACGTGGTCTCTTCGTTGCTCATGGTTTCCACCCAGCCTTCGGGAGAGTTCGCTTGGGTCTTCCCACGGCACTCCCTGTTGGTCGAAGGACACTGGGCGCTGGCTGATTCTCAGAAAATCTTCCAAGGAGTACAAGTCTTGATCAAATCCGTGGCGTAAAATCCTGGTTCCTCAGTGCCTGCTCATAATTGGGGGTCCCGGGCGTGTTCTGTCTGTCGTAAGGGAGGTTATCCCGCAGAACTGGAATGCCATTGTAGTTGTGAGAAAAGCATCAATGTTCGCCCCTTGAGGTGCTTGTGACTCCACTGTTGACTACTCTAAGTAGTTGAGCCCTTGAGAGTGCACGCGCCCCTTTCAGTGCGTCCGCACTAATGGTGGGTGTGCATGGGATCGTATCTGGGGTGAGAGATGTGTACTTTGACCTCTTCTCAGTGCGCCCGGACTACGGTCAAGTGCTAGTGCGCTTAGTACCTGGTCAAGTGCGTTCGCACTTTGGGGCTTGCACTAGGGCTTTGTCGAGCGTTTGGGACGTACGCACTCTGTCCTTGCGTTGAAGCGCTGGCGCTTCGACGGTACAAGTGCATGTCACTCTGCGGTCCTGGGTGCTCGTAGGCACCGGTCAACTGGAAGGGCTGTTTCACCAGAGGATCTCTCTGAGCCCGTTTCGTCAGTATGACCAAACACTCGAACTTTGGCTATTGTCTGGAAAGTCCTCATCAGACCTGTCGCCATTGGTGTATCCGCCATATTACCTGATTTGGTTGACGATTTGGGGTGTGTTTCTTTGTAGAGGTGTTGGTCATTTCTCTTGCCCCTGTTGAGAACTCTTCTTGAACATTTGCACCCGGGCGTGGGGGCACGTTGTCGGTTCTGATGCTTTAGGTGGGCGCCATTTACTTTTCTGGATTGTTCTTCTTCTTGCCCTTTTGATTTGGTGGGCCGAGTCGTGGACGAACTAGACCCCTTACACCCAGTAGTGACTGAAAAGGTTTTCCGTGATTCCACGTGGTACTACTGGTTCCCTTTTGCCATTTTGTAGTTTCAACCCAACAAACTGACACTATAACAACAAAATGAGAAACACCAATACTCTGAAAATATGGGAGTTTTGAAAGGACTAACTTGTGAACACTCTTTTGTGACACTAGCTCTACTGGCCACTAGAATACAGCGAAAGGGAGCGACCGGCAGGTCGGTTTCACATGTCACAGAGTCGTTGAAAAACACTCAAAACTAACCGTCATGTCCACAGTTGTCTCTGACGATTGTCAAACCGATTGTGGGTTTCATTCCCCAAAATTTCTCTTCACAATCAAAGAACATAATGGAACGATCTCACCTGAGTTCTTGGTCAAACCCCGTTTTTCGTCTGGAAAAAGAAGTTCAGGGTTATGATAGTACCCCGCGGTGTAGAAAACAGCTCCGTACGGTAGCTGGCCCAAAATAAAAGTGACGCTAGACGGAAACCGGAAGAGGAAGTGCGAGGAGAGGGGGATGGGGTTGTCTTTTTTATAAGAATCGATCAAATCGATAGTCGACCATCGGGGACTTCGTCGAAGATTAAGCAATATTTAATGAGATGGTTGTATGAATTAATCCCTGCTGACGCACAGATTTGGCACTTTTTAATTTATTTTTACGGTAGCTCTACAACAACTGACGGTCTTGTGTTAGGTGTCACAGGAAAGAACAAACACTTTAACTCCCAAACATCACAGATCCACTTGTAAAACGATTTCAGCACTTCATTGCACGAGAAATTGTTAGCATCCCCTTCGCTGACGAGATTTTTCGACACAGGAAACGTGCGGTGCCGCGTGGGCGGGCTCTCTGTGCTTTGTTCCAAAGGTCGTGGAGTCAGCCAAGTTCACATAGGGGCCACTGAAAGTATGGTCGACAATCGTTCCAACATCCCAAGACTAGTTACAGAGGTTTTTTCCCTTGGACCATTTCATGGATAAGTGCAGGAATTTTTTATGTTCCGTGTCCACTATTGGACGACTCGGCTCAAGGGAGAGAATCCTGTCGTCCACTATTGGAGATGGGCTCAAGGGAGGAGAAATCTGTCGTCCACTATTGACGACTCGGCTGGTAAAGGTTAACAAAACACACAAAAAGGTGGGGGGAGAGGCTGACAACATTACCCACACCTTTTCTGTCGTTTCAACGAATGTGATGATTCGAGGAATTTTTTTTTTTTTTTTTGTCCAGCTGTGGCAACTATCATCATTGTGTTTCACAGAATGTGAGAATTTGAGGATTTTTTTTTTTTTGTCCAGTGTGGCATCAATCATCCTTTTCTGTTGTTTTCATAGAATGTAGTATTTACATATCCGACATATAACTGCCTTTCCATAACTGTATATTTGTGATCTGATGTGTAGTGCTAATAATAAAGAACTCTTGATTGTATACATGAAGACATAAAAAACACATCTATGACTTTCGAGTTTCGCTATAATTATGGAGAAAGGTAAAAGTAAAAAAATTATCTTAAATAAATGTTAGCGAAACACCAAGACGAACATGGACAATCAAATCACAAGACATGACACGTTTTGACCTCTTGGGTCTTCTTCAGGCAAGATACAAATAAATAGGACAACGAAATGAACGAGTTTGTCACTTAGTTTGATCTCTTCAGAGCAGGTAGACGTTGGATGAAAACAAGGCCGTTACTGTGTTAGAAGGGAGATAATGTACGAGTCGAGGTAGTGATGATGATAATTTTATTACTGATCAGAATACTAATAAGCCTAAAGGTCAAAATACTGAAATATTCAACCCCAACCTTGCGCTGAAAAGATCAAGCCAAGTGACAAACTCGTCCATTTTCGTTGTCCTATTTGTTTGCGTCTTGCCTGAAGAAGACCAAGAGGTCGAAATGCGTCGTGTTTCGTCTTGTGACTCGTTTGTCCAGGTTTCTCTTGGCGGTTTGCTAACATTTATTTAAGATTTGTTTCGATTTCCGCCTGCAGTCGTCTCACTTTGCAACTAAAAATTATTTATTTTCAGACCTTATTGAGACACTCATTTTTGGTTATTGTGATATCTTAGCATGCTGTGACAAGCACACAAAAAATGCTCTCATTTCAAAATCAATTACTTAAGAGTGTATTATCATACCAGTGCATAGGCCTACTCCAATCTCTTAAGAGTGTAAAAAAGTAAACGATCAGTGCAGAAATCCCCCCCTCATCCCTTCAGATCGTGGCGCTGTGTAACTTCTTACGACACACTATTCTTCTGATGTCTTCAGAAAAATTTACAGTGGACTTTGTTCGTCTGTTTAACTTACTATCGGTTTCTTAGCCTTCAAATTGCAAAAATACGCCTGTGTGATCTGATTACATCAATTTACAGCCATATTTTGGATAAGATAAGATAATGTTGCTTATAGCCCAGCCGACCTCAAAGGGCCACATCAGGGCTGTCATATTTTGGATACAATCTTTTAAAGATTATTTGTATTGAAGTACATAACAGCCTAGGAAAAAAGCTTGATTACTACCCATGTATGCGGGCGGCATGTGTGTGCATGCAAGTGTGTGACACACTTTGACAAATATATTTTATTGTCATTAGCAAAGAGGTCTTTTGACAAACGGAGAGGGCCTTACAGGACAATAACATGTACCTCTTCCTTTCGTTGCAAACAAATAGTACCCACTTACTCCAGTGTGTATCAAATCAAGGTTAACAAAAAACATAAAATCGGAACATCTCCGGATGTCCTCGCTCACATGAGTAATACAAAGATTTTCATTAATGAGCAGGTAAGTGGTTTCTCGTTCTTCGTTTTCACTGTCTAAATGTCATTTGTTTTTGCCTGAAGAAGACCCAAGAGGTCGAAATGCATTGTCTTGTCCTATACTTTGTCTATGTCCTTGGCAGTTAATTAACCCCCTCTCTTCTAAATTTTAATACAATTTAGTGTTAGAAAGAAAAAACAGAAATTGCAAGACTGGCTCAACCATCCACTCAATCAAAATTAATGATGATCTATCTACATGCGATAAATGGTATTATTCATACATATATCTTTACAATGCATTTTCCTAATTTTGAATATCCTTCAAATTTCGCAACTGATTTAATTAAAGTTCGTCATCTGATGACAACACAACAGCAACATCTTATGTGTGTGTGTGAGAGAGAGAGAGACACGTCACACCGGATATAACAAAGCAACCAGATCAAAATTCGTTATAACCGGCAAATCGGTTGTAACGAAAGCCAGATATAACAAAGGAATTTGAATGTCCCTGGCCATTCGTTTTAAGCGGTTTTGACTGTACTTGGGCTGGTAAGTATGAAGAAAAAGTCTGAGCACATAATAAAATTATGTGAAGAATACTGTGTTCACATTAGAATACATGGTTTGGCAACAGATCAATTTGTTCAATGTTACAGGATTTATTTCCCTATTTTTGCATCTCCCTCCAACCCCCTCATTTTTTATGTTAATTTCCTTCTTTTCAGATTTTTTCCCCCATAATATTCAAATGAGATTTTTTTAAAAATGTAAATACTGATGTGGTGGTGGGGTAGATGGCAGCTATGCAACACACGTTTCATACAGGAACCACAAAAAAAACTGCCACACCACACACACAAATACACACTCGTGGTTTCACTTCATAGAGTTTTACTGACAGAGAACTGATAACAACATCAGCCTAGAACTGCAT
>CM031616.1:52834787-52840451 GCA_018398815.1 Conus ventricosus
AAAACAAAACCAGAACCACAGCACGCTCCTAATAATAATGAAATTTTATATGAGCCCCATGCGCTTACAAAGTGCGAATAATAGCATAAACTACAGTAAACAGCTGTATTCATGCCAAAGATAGAAAGAAAATAGAGGCAAACTTAATAAATATTAAGCAAGAAATAAACAAATCACAAACATCTCACATAATTAGAATCACTCAATGACATGATGAATATACAAATGCAAGCGTACGCGCGCGCGCACACACACACACACACCTAGTGCTAAGCGGCACTGCAGCATTCCAAAGTGCTGTTGCCATGCAGCTACTATGGTGATAATTGGGTCAAGACTCTTGTGGGATCTCTGCTCCGTAATCCACAAAGATTTGGTCAAAACAACCAGCAGAATTCAACATGGAATGAGCTACATTAATGGCGTTAGCTATGAAAAAGATCTGATCAGTTTTGAAAGAAGATGCAGTCTAATACAACCCAGCACATGGTGCTGCAGGCTGAATGACTGCAGTATGAAAGGTAACGCCCAAAATCTGGTCAGGATGCAGCTTCTACATATTAGAAGAGATGGAAAGGAGAAGCAGAAATTTGCATAAGCAGGGGCAGGGAAGAGGGTGCTTTTATTTCAGGAGAAGCAGAAATTTGCATAAGAGGGTGCTTTTATCTTCCAGTAACACATGGAGTAGCGGTTGGGATAGTGAGAGACTTCAAACCTTACAACAGAACAGCATTTTCGCCATTCATAAGGAGAACACTTCGTTCTAACCGGCTTTCTCCGATTTTTTTTTTCTTCAGCTGATTTTTATTTTTTGCTTAAACCATCAAAATAAATCAGCGGTAATCCCTCTAAATAGGAAGAATTTCATGCCTGAACTCTGTGTCAAGAAGTGCAGTTCAGAAAACCATATCATCATCAGGAATCAGAGACTCTAGTCCAATCAATGGTTACTCATCATCACCACACTTCACAATACCGCAACCAATTCACAACACGCAACTGAACCGAGACATGAACATTGGCCCACAGAAAATTCATGTTTTAGTATCAGACAAATATATTTAGATGGAGACAAGATTATGGGCCATATGGCTTAAACTGTTATTAGGATCAAAATTACTTTACCAAGGTTGGAAATATGTTTTAAGTCTCAAGTCTAAGCACAACCATTCACTGTCACCGTTTTATTCACGATGGCGTGATCAGACAAAAACACTTTGCATTCTACAACGGAGCACTGAATTCATACGCACCACAAATACCCAGCTGCTTTAATGAGTGAAAACGCGAGATGAAAGAAATAGTCTCCGTTTTACAGCAGTCAAGGATGAATCCACAGGTCTGGCCATCAACCCTGGCTTCTTATTCACAACAGCTGTCAGGAAAACAACATCAGCAGGCCCTGACAAAAAATCCATTTGTTCAGTCATACAGTGGTGCTGTCAGTCACTGAAACATCAAGAGTCAGAACTCTGCCTTTCATCTCATCACTTTCACACCACCACCACAGCACTGACAGTCACATCACACACACAAAAGCAGACTAAGCAGTACGCTGCACTGACTCATCTAATGATCCACTCTTCTTGCGTACAACACAATCAACCACTACCACGCTCTCATTGTAAAATGACAGGTGATTGTCTATCTCCATCTTTCATTAGTTTACTATTCAGTGTAATACAATTACCCAAAGCTTTGCTCTTCTTTCACAAGAAAGCAGCACAAGGTTTGTTGCAGCCTTCTGGGCCTGTATGCACGTCGATCCGGATAGAGGGCTGTCCGCGAATAGCGCCTATCGGTGGATAGGCGGCAGATTTTGGTATGCACGTCAGACCGCATAAGCTATCCGACTCGGCTAAACGCGGACAAGTTTATCGGTGCCTGGGGGTCCGATAGCGAGCCTAAACGCGGATAAATATGGCTGCATTGATGTTTTTCCAAGTGAGACAGCGACGGCATTGCGACGAAACCGCATCTTTCGTGACAGAAAGAACCCGTTTTGACCTGTACGATGACTAATGAAAACTCAATACCAGTAAAAAAAAAAAAAAAACTGAGTGTCTGGTATAGCCGACACGTCGCTGCCTTCAGCTGCAAAGGTGTCAAACCCTGAGTTCTCTCTTTCCCCTGTTAAAAAACAACAACATTTTTTTAATTTCCTCGCTGGAGAAATTACACCCTGACCATACATCTCTGTATGGACACTGTATAACACAAATATTTACTTTTACAAGTTGCGGGGCAGTTGGAAGGACATCGCCATGAATTATTCACTGATTACGAATCAAAAATATATTCACATACATACACACAAATATGAGCGCTCTTGCACTCGTGCTCGCACTCTCTCTCTCTCTCTCTCTCTCTTCTCTCTCTCTCTCTCTCTCTCACACACACACACACACATATACAAACAGCACACTCATACAAAAGACACGCGCACGCACGCACGCACGCGCGCGCACACAACACACACACACACACACATCACACACACACACACACACACACACACAACAACACTTAATCCCCCTACAAATACACACTCAAACGGAAACTGCTACCATTCGTAAAACTTAATCCGCGGCCATACAAATGCAAAAACAATTAAACATTTGTGCTCTCTCGCACACACACACAAAACTGGAACCTGAATCAGAAGTGTGGGGGAAGCATTTTTTTAATTTCCTCGCTGGAGAAACTACACCCTGACCATACATCTCTGTATGGACACTGTAAACACAAATATCGGAGTAAAACTGCTGCATGTTCTACCTGCATCTCTTCCAGTAATACTCGAATTTCATCAGCACTGAAATTTGGCTTCTAGTGCGCTTTGAATTCTCCATGGCAAGTAGATCTAACACAAACAATAAAAACTTCGACTGGCGAAAACCGACGAAGCAAGTACCAGCGAAAGTTCCACGAAGGAGGGTATGACTAAACGAAAGCAGTGCCTGCTGCACCCCGGTTTTGCCAAGAATCTATAATAGAGCGCCGTTTCCTGCCCTCTAAACGCGGAGAGCTATTCAATCGCGAATAGGGCGTCATACATACCAAAACCGGAGAGGGGCTATCCGCGTTTAAGCTCCGAATTAGCTAACGCGTTTAAGCCCTAAACGCGAATAAGCTATCGGGTTTGACGTGCATTACAGGCCTGTTTTGATTGATTTAGTCATAACATTATTCATACTCAGGTAGCTGAATTTTCAAAGGACAGCCAGCAGTTCTAAGATGAGAAACTTCCATCAGTTTTTGAGAGCCAATTTCGTTACATTCAACAAACACAAACACACGACATAATATCTGGAAATAGCTTTCACTTCACACTGAAGTTTCACTGATGAGGTAAACAATTAAGATTATTTTTATAAAAAAAACTTTAACGCTAAACCAGTCCTGAGCATTTGACTCTGGTCAGCTCGTATTTAAGTGCGCACTGGACTCCAACTGGAATGCTGGAACCACTGGAATGGATGCGTCTCAAGAGTGTTGCTGAAATTTGTTGAGAAACACTACAGTTGTGGGATCTCTCTGGCCTGGCTAGCCTATGTTGTCCTACATGTGTTGTATCATCAAGAGTGACCTGGCAGACTTGACCAAAATTTCAGACATCCAACTAACTGACCCCAATGGAACAAACCAGTCTGATGAAGACCCATCTACATCCCCCTCCCTTCCCATCCCTTCGGCCATAAAAGAAACCAAGTGCTTCATTCTACTGTTTTTCAATAATAATGTGAACAGAAGCATGTGAGAGGATACACTGGAAAGCTGCTCAGATAACCATATGAATCAATCAACAGCAAGTCAGCGACTCTAGTCCAACATGGTATTCATCATGTGTTTCCACGTTTCAACATTTCTGGTTTCCTATCTCAAAGCAAATGCAACTTAATACTTCATTACACAACTTCTCTTAGTACTTTCTACTACTATATACAATAGTACACTTCTTTTTTGTAACCTATTATTTCTGTCAGCCAGTATAAAAAAAAAACCTGTCTTCTGATCAAAACTGTCAAGATGAACGAGATCCAACTCAAACGGAATAGTACCTACTTCTTGGTTGCATCATCAAAGACTTCTTCTTAATGTGCAAGTATCACAAACACCTTCTCCATGCAAAGGACACATTTTTTCCTTTTAAAACAGACACCTTTATCATGAGGTTTTCAACTGATCATGAAATAGCCACAACAATCAGCCTCAACCAGGGTAGCTAACGGCACCACTTTGAATGACAACGATATTATTCAATACTGTGAGAATAACCAGGCAGCAGAACATTCTTCGTCTGTCTTCTAATAAATGCTCCATTTCTCTCTCTGGGTAAGGAGAAAAGAAGGGACTGGGAGGGGGGCGGGGGGGGGGGGGGGGGGGGGGGGGGGGGGGTAGGGACAGAGGGGTGGTGGAAGACAGAGCTTTAATTCACAGCAAGAAAAGTGTATTATCAGAAAACCATAATCCATCCATCAAATGTCAGAGAACCATCCATCCAACGTCAGAGATCTTGTCCACTTTATGGTTATCCTCATCAGCACACCTCCATAATCAATTCACACCAGCTGAATGACCCATGAATCTGGAACAGCTTACTTCTAATGTACTACAAATTTCCACACATCCTGAGGCAAGACTAAGGCACGCTTATGACAAGTGTACAAGGTGGATTTCACCAAGATTTGGAACAGATTACAACCAATTTTTAAAGACTTGTTATCTAAGCAAAAACCATTTTTTAGTTCTATTAAATGCATAATCATGCAAAATGCTGTACTATTCTGATATACCAAAATATCAGTCCAAAACCAAAAAAAATCTGTTGCAAATTAAAGGCAACATCATTAAGATACATGTCCAATGTACTTAACTGCCGACACCTACAGGGACTTCCCAGAAACTACTTACCTTTCCAAATCCTACATAGGAACCTAGATCATCAACTCAGCCTGCAAGAAGCAAGGTCGAGGAAGAGCCCCAACAACCCTGTCATGCTGAACGTGGTGCTGATCAGTGAATTACTTAAATGCATCAGGACTCAGAGACTCTAGCCGATAATCTAATCATTTCAGCACCACCACCCAGCAACGACAGTCACATCATACACAGCAAAGCCCTTTTGTACCACATATCCACCACACCTATCATGATCTGTATGAATACAACGCTGGCTCTCAGTTGAAGAGTTACACTACGAACAGGTTCAATCCTGGGGGCGCTCAAGACAGTGAAGAGTTACACTACTAACAGGTTCCATCCTGGTGGCGTCAGACAGTGAAAGTGACCTGCATTTTCTTTTTCTGAAGATAACCCCGTCCCAAAACTCGCAGACCAATCATATCCTAACCCCCTTGGTATGTGTTAACAACCACCCGATCATAGCCACACATCAAACAACCATTTTCAATGTCCAGCGGATTATGAACATGTACCCAGCATGCATCAGTATGCACTGAGGGAAAAAATGGCTCTGGCAAGCATTCCCTTACTTCAAACTGCAACGCTGTATGGAGACTCTGACAACCACGCTGTTGTTCCTGACCCAGGACAGTGCCATCAAAGAACCTCTACACCGTCAGACCTGGCATGGGGCACCCTTTTACTGACCTGTGGAGGCCCAAGGTTGGGGAACATGTTTCTCATTCTGGACAGTGTAAA
>CM031616.1:52841451-52931226 GCA_018398815.1 Conus ventricosus
GTGGTTTTTTACCATACCAAGGGTTAGATATGATTGGTCGCGAGTGTTGACTGGGTTATCATCAAAAAAGAAAATGCAGGTCAGCTTCACTGTCTTGAGCGCCACCAGGATTCGAACCTGTAACTTTTCAGACTGAGAGCCAGTGTTGTATTCACACAGATCATGATGGTGTGGTACAGAAGGGGCTTTGCTGTGTATGATGTGACTGTCGTTGCTGGGTGGTGGTGCTGAATGATGAGATTATCGGGCTAGAGTCTCTGAGTCCTGATGCATTTCAGTAATTCACTGATCTCCCACCACGGTCAGCATGACAGGGTCGTTGGGGCTCTTCCTCGTCCTTCCTTCTTGCAGGCTGAGTTGATGATCTAGGGTTCCTATGTAGGATTTGGAAAGGTAAGTAGTTTCTGGGAAGTCCCTGTAGGTGTCAGCAGTCAAGACTGGCACGGCCTTTTAAACTTGAATAAAGTCAGACAAATACGTACATAGATGAACAATGTTATTAGTGGGGGGAAAAACAAGAGCAGGCCAACAACTCAACGGTCTTCATAGTAATGACTTGGCAAAGATTGAACTTAACCCTCTTGACAGGTGAGAACCCGCTAGCGCCCAACCGGAAATCACACGGCCAAAACGCTGTGCAACTGCCAGCGCCCGGTAAAACAGCGTGGCAAACAATGGGCGCCGCCATATTTCTTGTAGAAAAGGAAGTCTGGCGGAGAACGTGATTTCCTTCTTCCTGTGGCCATTACTTCCGTTTGCAAAACCCGCGAGTCGATACGTGCCATAGTTCTCGAGTTACGAATTTTTATAAGTTTTGTGGTCGAAATGCTGTTTTTTCGCCATCGCTAACCTTGTTTTCCCTGCCATTCTATAACGAGATTTAGTGATGAAGATACTGTGATTTGTAGGATTTAACGGCATAAGACTTAGTGAAAGTGCTGGGTAATGAAGCTTAGAGTGACCTAGATTTCGACTGGGATGATGTTCCAGGTATGATTCGGAAGAACGTTCTGAAAAGATTTTTTTTTTTTCCCGGAGTAAATGGCTCATATGATTTTCTTCAAACTTATGATATAGCAACATATATATTCGTAGGGGAATTTTAAAATTATTTTCATTTCACTATTTCCTTTCCTCTTTTAAATGAATTTTAAATTGGGTAACCAGTTCAAATTACGGAGTTACTTACCTTGCCGATGGGTTTTCGGCGTAACTAAGCTCAGGTAAGTGCATACTAAAGACGGTTAAGAAGTTGCTCTGTGTTAGGTTTTCTTATGGGAGCAAAAGTTACCCCACTTGTTTACTGTTTATAAACAGGATGACTAAACAGTGTGGCTGGGTGTTCCGTATTATTGGGAAAGCTCATGATGAGATTTCCATGTATGGACTAGAGTCGCTGACTTAGTGGTGATCGATTCATATGGTTGTCTGAGTGGCTTTCCCAATTTATCGTGTATGAGTTTACAAACGCATTATTGACCACGGGGAGGTGCATAGAGGAAGTGAATGAATTATTGATTTTAGATATAAATAAATAGAAGCCATTGTCCCCCTTCCCACCCCCCCCCCCCCCCCCCCCCCCCCCCCCCTTCCATTTTAGAGTGGGCTTTTATTTTTTTATTTATGTTTTTTTTTCTTCTTTTGTTTTTTATTTGATGAACATGTTTCTGGTGATTGAACGAACTGTCCAGAATGAGAAAACATGTTTCCTCCCAGTACCCTGTGTTGGCCTCCACAGTGTCAGTCATAGGGTGCCCCATGGCCAGGTCTGAACCGGTGTTAGAGGTTCTTTGATGGGCACTGTCCTCGGTCAGGAACAACAGCGTGGTTGTCAGAGTCTCCATTACAGCGTTGCAGTTTGAAGTGAGGGAATGCTTGCCAGAGCCATCTTTTCTCAGTGCATACTGATGCATGCTGGGTACATGTTCATAATCCGCTGGACATTGACATGGTTGTTTGATGTGTGGCTTTCATCTGGTGGTGGTTTACACATACCAAGGGGGTTAGGATATGATTGGTCTGCGAGTGTTGACTCGGGTTATCATCAGAAAAAGAAAATGCAGGTCAGCTTTCACTGTCTTGAGCGCCACCAGGATTCGAACCTGTAACTTTTCAGACTGAGAGCCAGTGTTGTATTCACACAGATCATGATGGTGTGGTACAGAAGGGGCTTTGCTGTGTATGATGTGACTGTCGTTGCTGGGTGGTGGTGCTGAAATGATGAGATTATCGGGCTAGAGTCTCTGAGTCCTGATGCATTTCAGTAATTCACTGATCTGCACCACGGTCAGCATGACAGGGTCGTTGGGGCTCTTCCTCGTCCTTCCTTCTTGCAGGCTGAGTTGATGATCTAGGGTTCCTATGTAGGATTTGGAAAGGTAAGTAGTTTCTGGGAAGTCCCTGTAGGTGTCAGCAGTCAAGACTGGCACGGCCTTTTAAACTTGAATAAAGTCAGACAAATACGTACATAGATGAACAATGTATTAGGGGGGGGAAAAACAAGAGCAGGCCAACAACTCAACGGTCTTCATAGTAATGACTTGGCAAAGATTTGAACTTAACCCTCTTGACAGGTGAGAACCCGCTAGCGCCCAACCGAAATCACACGGCCAAAACGCTGTGCAACTGCCAGCGCCCGGTAAAACACGTGGCAACAATGGGCGCCGCCATATTTCTTGTAGAAAAGGAAGTCTGGCGAGAACGTGATTTCCTTCTTCCTGTGGCCATTTACTTCCGTTGCAAAAACCCGCGAGTCGATACGTGCCATAGTTCTCGAGTTACGAATTTTTATAAGTTTTGTGGTCGAAATGCTGTTTTTCGCCATCGCTAACCTTGATTTCTGCCATTCTATAACGAGGTTTAGTGATGAAGATACTGTGATTTGTAGGATTTACGGCATAAGACTTAGTGAAAGTGCTGGGTAATGAAGCTTAGAGTGACCTAGATTTCGACTGGGATGATGTTCCAGGTATGATTCGGAAGAACGTTCTGAAGAAGATTTTTTTTTTTTCCCGAGTAAATGGTTCATATGATATTCTTCAAACTTATGATATAGCAACATATATATTCGTAGGAATTTTTAAAATTATTTTCATTTCACTATTTCCTTTCCTCTCTTTTAAATGAATTTAAATTGGGTAACCATGTTCAAATTACGGAGTTACTTACCTTGCCGATGGGTTTTCGGCGTAACTAAGCTCAGGTAAGTGCATACTAAAGACGGTTAAGGAAGTTGCTCTGTGTTAGGTTTTCTTATGGGAGCAAAAGTTACCCCACTTGTTTACTGTTTATAAACAGGATGACTAAACAGTGTGGCTGCTGTTCCGTATTATTTGGGAAAGCTCATGATGAGATACCATGTTGGACTAGAGTCGCTGACTTAGTGGTGATCGATTCATATGGTTGTTTGAGTGGCTTTCCAATTTATCGTGTATGAGTTTACAAACGCATTATTGACCACGGGGAGGTGGCATAGAAGGAAGTGAATGAATTATTGATTTTAGATATAAATAAATAGAAGCCATTGTCCCCCTTCCCACCCCCCTTTCCCATTTTAGAGTGGGCTTTTATTTTTTTATTTGTTTTTTTTCTTCTTTTGTTTTTTATTTGATGAACATGTTTCTGGTGATTGAACGAACTGTCCAGAATGAGAAAACATGTTTCCTCCCAGTACCCTGTGTTGGCCTCCACAGTGTCAGTCAAAGGGTGCCCCATGGCCAGGTCTGAATCGGGTGTAGAGGTTCTTTGATGGGCACTGTCCTCGGTCAGGAACAACAGCGTGGTTGTCAGAGTCTCCATTACAGCGTTGCAGTTTGAAGTAAGGGAATGCTTGCCAGAGCCATCTTTTCTCAGTGCATACTGATGCATGCTGGTACATGTTCATAATCCGCTGGACATTGATATGGTTGTTTGATGTGTGGCTATGATCTGGTGGTTGTTAACACATACCAAGGGGGTTAGGATATGATTGGTCTGCGAGTGTTGACTGGGGTTATCTTCAGAAAAAGAAAATGCAGGTCAGCTTTCACTGTCTTGAGCGCCACCAGGATTGGAACCTGTTAGTAGTGTAACTCTTCACTGTCTTGAGCGCCACCAGGATTGGAACCTGTTCGTAGTGTAACTCTTCAGACTGAGAGCCAGCGTTGTATTCATACAGATCATGATGGTGTGGTGGATATGTGGTACAAAAGGGGCTTTGCTGTGTATGATGTGACTGTCGTTGCTGGGTGGTGGTGCTGAAATGATGAGATTATCGGGCTAGAGTCTCTGAGTCCTGATGCATTTAAGTAATTCACTGATCAGCACCACGGTCAGCATGACAGGGTTGTTGGGGCTCTTCCTCGTCCTTGCTTCTTGCAGGCTGAGTTGATGATCTAGGGTTCCTATGTAGGATTTGGAAAGGTAAGTAGTTTCTGGGAAGTCCCTGTAGGTGTCGGCAGTTAAGTACATTGGACATGTATCTTAATGATGTTGCCTTTTAATTTGCAACAGATTTTTTTTGGCTTTGGACTGATATTTTGGTATATCAGAATAGTACAGCATTTTGCATGATTATGCATTTAATAGAACTAAAATAATTGGTTTGCTTAGATAAACAAGTCATTAAAATTGGTTTGTAATCTGTTCCAAATCTTGGTGAAATCCACCTTGTACACTTGTCATAAGCGTGCCTTAGTCTTGCCTCAGGATGTGTGGAAATTTGTAGTACATTAGAAGTAAGCTGTTCCAGATTCATGGGTCATTCAGCTGGTGTGAATTGATTATGGAGGTGTGCTGATGAGGATAACCATAAAGTGGACAAGAGTCTCTGACGTTGGGATGGATGGTTCTCTGACATTTGGATGGATGGATATGGTTTTCTGATAATACACTTTTCTTGCTGTGAATTAAAGCTCTGTCTTCCACCACCCCTCTGTCCCTACCCCCCCCCCCCCCCCCCCCCCCCCCCCCCCCCCCCGCCCCCCTCCCAGTCCCTTCTTTTTCTCCTTACCCAGAGAGAGAAATGGGAGCATTTTATTAGAAGACAAGACGAAGAATGTTCTGCTGCCTGGTTATTCTCACAGTATTGAATAATTCGTTGTCATTCAAAGTGGTGCCGTTAGCTACCCTGGTTGAGGCTGATTTGTTGGTGGCTATTTCATGATCAGTTGAAAACCTTCATGATAAAGGTGTCTGTTTTAAAAGGAAAAAATGTGCCTTTGCATGGAGAAGGGTGTTTGTGATACTTGCACATTAAGAATGAAGTCTTTGATGATGCAACCAAGAAGTAGGTACTATTCCGTTTGAGTTGGATCTCGTTCATCTTGACAGTTTTGATCAGAAGGACAGGTTTTTTTTTTATACTGGCTGACAGAAATAATAGGTTACAAAAAGAAGTGTACTTTGTATATAGTAGTAGAAAGTACTAGAGAGAAGTTGTGTATGAAGTATTAAGTTGCATTTGCTTTGAGATAGGAAACCAGAAATGTTGAAATCGGTGGAAAGCACATGATGAGATACCATGTTGGACTAGAGTCGCTGACTTGCTGTTGATTGATTCATATGGTTATCTGAGCAGCTTTCCAGTGTATCCTCTCACATGCTTCTGTTCACATTATTATTGAAAAACAGTAGGAATGAAGCACTTGGTTTCTTTTATGGCCGAAGGGATGGGAAGGGGAGGGGGATGTAGATGGGTCTTCATCAGACTGGTTTGTTCCATTTGGGGTCAGTTAGTTGGATGTCTGAAATTTTGGTCAAGTCTGCCAGGTCACTCTTGATGATACAACACATGTAGGACAACATAGGCTAGCCAGGCCAGAGAGATCCCACAACTGTAGTGTTTCTCAACAAATTTCAGCAACACTCTTGAGACGCATCCATTCCAGTGGTTCCAGCATTCCAGTTGGAGTCCAGTGCGCACTTAAATACGAGCTGACCAGAGTCAAATGCTCAGGACTGGTTTAGCGTTAAAGTTTTTTTTATAAAAATAATCTTAATTGTTTACCTCATCAGTGAAACTTCAGTGTGAAGTGAAAGCTATTTCCAGATATTATGTCAGTGTGTTTGTGTTTGTTGAATGTAACGAAATTGGCTCTCAAAAACTGATGGAAGTTTCTCATCTTAGAACTGCTGGCTGTCCTTTGAAAATTCAGCTACCTGAGTATGAATAATGTTATGACTAAATCAATCAAAACAGGGCCTGTATGCACGTCAAACCCGATTAGCTTATTCGCGTTTAGGGCTTAAACGCGGTTAGCTATTCGGAGCTTAAACGCGGATAGCCCCTCTCCGGTTTTGGTATGTATGACGCCCTATTCGCGATTGAATAGCTCTCCGCGTTTAGAGGGCAGGAAACGGCGCTCTATTTATAGATTCTTGGCAAAACCGGGGTGCAGCAGGCACTGCTTTCGGTTTAGTCATACCCTCCTTCGTGGAACTTTCGCTGGTACTTGCTTCGTCGGTTTTCGCCAGTCGAAGTTTTTATTGTTTGTGTTAGATCTACTTGCCATGGAGAATTCAAAGCGCACTAGGAAGCCAAATTTCAGTGCTGATGAAATTCGAGTATTACTGGAAGAGATGCAGGTAGAACATGCAGCAGTTTTACTCCGATATTTGTGTTTACAGTGTCCATACAGAGATGTATGGTCAGGGTGTAGTTTCTCCAGCGAGGAAATTAAAAAAATGCTTCCCCCACACTTCTGATTCAGGTTCCAGTTTTGTGTGTGTGTGCGAGAGAGCACAAATGTTTAATTGTTTTTGCATTTGTATGGCCGCGGATTAAGTTTTTACGAATGGTAGCAGTTTCCGTTTGAGTGTGTATTTGTAGGGGGGATTAAGTGTGTGTGTGTGTGTGTGTGTGTGTGTGTGTGTGTGTGTGTGTGTGTGGTGTGTGTGTGTGTGTGCGCGCGTGCGTGCGTGCGTGCGCGTGTCTTTTGTATGAGTGTGCTGTTTGTATATGTGTGTGTGTGTGTGTGTGTGAGAGAGAGAGAGAGAGAGAGAGAGAGAGAGAGAGAGAGAGAGAGAGAGTGCGAGCACGAGTGCAAGAGCGCTCATATTTGTGTGTATGTATGTGAATATATTTTTGATTCGTTAATCAGTGATAATTCATGGCGATGTCCTTCCAACTGCCCCGCAACTTGTAAAAGTAATATTTGTGTTTACAGTGTCCATACAGAGATGTATGGTCAGGGTGTAATTTCTCCAGCGAGGAAATTAAAAAAATGTTGTTGTTTTTTAACAGGGGAAAGAGAGAACTCAGGGTTTGACACCTTTGCAGCTGAAGGCAGCGACGTGTCGGCTATACCAGACACTCAGTTTTTTTTTTTTTTTTTACTGGTATGTGAGTTTTCATTAGGTCATCGTACAGGTCAAACGGGTTCTTTCTGTCACGAAAGATGCGGTTTCGTCGCAATTGCCGTCGCTGTCTCACTTGGAAAAACATCAATGCAGCCATATTTATCCGCGTTTAGGCTCGCTATCGGACCCCGAGGCACCGATAACTTTGTCCGCGTTTAGCCGAGTCGGATAGCTTATGCGGTCTGACGTGCATACCAAAATCTGCCGCCTATCCACCGGATAGGCGCTATTCGCGGACAGCCCTCTATCCGGATCGACGTGCATACAGGCCCAGAAGGCTGCAACAAACCTTGTGCTGCTTTCTTGTGAAAGAAGAGCAGAAGCTTTGGGTAATTGTATTACACTGAATAGTAAAACTAATGAAAGATGGAGATAGACAATCACCTGTCATTTTTACAATGAGAGCGTGGTAGTGGTTGATTGTGTTGTACGCAAGAAGAGTGGATCATTAGATGAGTCAGTGCAGCGTACTGTCTTAGTCTGCTTTTGTGTGTGTGATGTGACTGTCAGTGCTGGGTGGTGGTGTTGAAATGATGAGATGAAAAGGCTAGAGTTCTGACTCTTGATGTATTTCAGTGACTGATCAGCACCACTGTATGACTGAACAAATGGATTTTTTGTCAGGCCTGCTGATGTTGTTTTCCTGACAGCTGTTGTGAATAAGAAGCCAGGGTTGATGGCCAGACCTGTGGATTCATCCTTGACTCTGTAAAACAGGAGACTATTTCTTTCATCTCGCGTTTTCACTCATTAAAGCAGCTGGGTTTTGTGGTGCGTATGAATTCAGTGCTCCTGTTGTAGAATGCAAAGGTGTTTTTGTCTGATCAGCCATCGTGAATAAACGGTGACAGTGAATGGTTGTGCTTAGACTTGAGACTTAAAACATATTTCCAACCTTGGTAAAGTAATTTTGATCCTAATAACAGTTTAAGCCATATGGCCCATAATCTTGTCTCCATCTAAATATATTTGTCTGATACTAAAACATGAATTTTCTGTGGGCCATGTTCATGTCTCGGTTCAGTTGCGTGTTGTGAATTGGTTGCGGTATTGTGAAGTGTGGTGATGATGAGTAACCATTGATTGGACTAGAGTCTCTGATTCCTGATGGATGGATATGGTTTTCTGAACTGCATTTCTTGACACAGAGTTCGGGAAAGAAATTTTTCCTTTTTAGGGGGGTTTTCCCCCTTGATTTATTTTAAAAGGTTTTAAAAGCAAAAAATAAAATCAGCTGAAGAAAAAAAAATTCGGAGAAACCCGGGTTTAGAACAAAAGTGTTCTGAAAAAGAAGGGGCAAAAAAATGCTTTCTTTTTTGAAAAGGTTTTGAAGTCTCTCTCTATCCCTAAACCCCCCCCTTAACTCCATGGGTTCCCGGAAAGATAAAAGAAACCCTTTTATGAAAATTTTCCTGCTTCTCCCTGAAGATAAAAGCCCCCCCTTTTTCCCTCCCCCCTTTTATAAAAAATTTTTTCTGCTTTTTCCCTTTCCATCTTTTCAAATTGTAAAAGCTGAAATCCGACCAGTTTTTTGGGGCGTTTACCTTTCAACGGGCATTTTCCTTTCCAGCCTGCACCCCAAATTTTTGTTTGGGTTGTAATTTAGACCTCCCATCTTCTTTAAAAAACTGATGGGGAATTTTTTTCATATTTAACGCCTTTAATGTGGCTCATTCCATGTTAAAATTTCTCCCTGGTTGTTTTGCCAAAAAATTTTTTGGGATAATACGGCCCCCGGGACCCCCCAACAAGAGTTTTGGGACCCAATTATCACCATAAAGCGGGCAGGGCAACAGCACTCGGAATGCTGCGGGGGCCGGGTTTTAACACTAGGTTGTGGTGGTGTGTGTGTGTGGGGCGCCCGCGGGGTACGTTTTGCTTTTTGGGAAAAATTTCTTTCAGCCCATTGATGATTCTAATTATGTGAGATTTTTGGATTTTTTTAATTTCTTGCTTAAAAATTTAATTAAGTTTGCCTCTATTTTTTTCTTTCTATTTTTGGGGCATGAATACAGCTTTTTTCCCGGGTTATTTGTAGTTTTATGCTATTTTTTCCGCACTTTGTAACCCGCGGGGGGGCCAAAAAAAAATTTTCATTTTTAATTGGAGCGGCTGGGTTCTGGTTTTGTTTTTTGTTTTCCCTTTTTAAGGGGGTTCCTCTCGCTTTTTGGAAAAGAATAAAATTTCAGGTGTTTTTTTTGGGGGTTTTACAGCATTGTAAATCCAATACCCACTTTACTTGGGCCAAAATGGCGGTTTTCCCCAGCTGAAATAGAGCGGGAGATAGCAAGTGTGAAAAAACGAAAGGCCAAGCTTGGAGTTTAAACCCGGGTTTCCCATTGGCCCAAAAAAGGCTTGAACAACTACAGGCTCAAGCTTGGAGCGTGTCTTTTTCCCACTTGAGAAACGAATGTTAGCCCTTTAAATGGGGCCTCAAAGAATGATCAGCAAGCCCCCAACAAATGCACCTGACGTTTTGGTGAATGTTTTGGTGAAAGGTTTGTACACAGGGGGCCCTGACGACCCCAAGCGGGATAAAGCCCCGGGGTTTGGAAAAACAGCTTTTGGGAAGTGACCCGGGCGCCCACCCAGAAAGAAATGATTTTTTTGGCACCTGGGGCCATGTTCTCCTTGCAAAAAAAAAACGGGTACCCCCCAAGGCCATGCAGTTCAAAGGCTGATGTTGTTATAAATTTCTTTTGTCAGTAAAACTCAAATGAAGTAAAACCCCGGGTGTATTTTGTTGTTTTGGGGTGTGGCATTTTTTTTTTGGGGTTTTCCTGTATAAAAACTTTGTGTTCCCTAGTTTGGGCCACTACCCCACCACCCCACCAGTTTTTAAACATTTTTTTAAAAATCTCTTTTTAATATTTTTGGGGGGAAAATTTTTGAAAAAAAGGGAAAATTTAAACAAAAAAAATGGGGGGGTTTGGGGGAGGGAGATGCAAAAGAAGGGAAAAAAAATTTCCCTGTAAAAATTAAAAAAAATTGTTTCTGTTCCAATCCATGTATTCAAAATTGAACACAGTATTTTTCACATAATTTTTTTATGTGCCAGCCCTTTTTCTTCATACTTCCCCACCCAAGAAACCAGTCAAAACCGTTTAAAAAAAACGAATGGCCAGGGACATTAAAAACCCCCTTTTTGAAAAACTGGTTTTCCCCGTTACAAACCGATTTCCCTTTTTATAACAAAATTTTTGATTTTGGGTTGCTTTTTTAAAACCCGGGTGTAAACTGCCCTCTCTCTCTCTGCCCTTTTCACCCACACACAAAATGTTGCTGTTTTGTTTCACAATGACGAACTTGTAATTAAACCCAAGGTTGCGAAATTTAAAGGGGATATTAAAAATTTGGGAAAAAATGCATTGAAAAAGAAATTTTGAAGAATAATCCCTTTTTAACGTTTTATATGGACACCCAAAAAATTTTTGATTGAGGGGAAAGGGTTTTAGGGGCCAAATTTTTGGGCAATTTCTGTTTTTTTTTTTCTAACCAATTTTTTTTTAAAATTAAAAAAAGGGGGGGGGTTAAAATTCCTGCCAAGGACAAAAGACAAATATAGGCCAAGAAAATTGCTTTTCGACCTCGGGGTCTTTTTCCCAAGGCAAAAAAAAATGACATTTAGGACAGTGAAAACGAAGAAGGGAAAAAACCCCCTTCCCTTTCTCAAAAATTGAAAATCTGTTGTTTTTAACTCATGTGAGCGGGGCCCTCCGGAGATTTTTCCGATTTTTTAGGTGTTTTTGTTAACCTTTGATTTTGATACACCCCTGGGAGTAAGGGGGTACTATTTTTTGCAACGAAAGGAAGGGGGACATTTTTTGTCCGTGGGCCCCCCTTTTCCCCTTTGGTAAAAAAGGACCACTTTCAAAAGCCCAAAAAATAAAATTTGAAAAAGTTTTTCACCACTTGCATGCAAAAACACATGCCCCCCCGAAATACAGGGGTAGAAAACAAGCTTTTTTTCCTGGGCGTTTTAAAGTCTTCAATATCAAAAAATCTTTAAAAGATTGTATCCAAAATATGACAGCCCTGATGTGGCCCTTTGAGGTCGGCGGGCCCTAAAAGCAACATTACCTTATCTTACCCAAAAAAATGGCGGGGAAAATTGAGGTTAAATCAAATCAAAAAACGGGCCGTATTTGGCAATTTGAAGGCTAAAAACCGAAAGTTAAACAACGAAAAAAGGGCCCACTGTTTTAAAATTCTGAAGCCCTTCAGAAGAATGTGGTTCGAAAGGGAAGTTAAAAAACAGCCCCACTTTCTGAAGGGGGGAGGGGGGGGGGGGGATTTCTGAAACTGACTTTTAAACCTTTTTTTAAAAACCCCCTCAAAAAGGGTTTTTGGAGTGGGCCAAAATAAACTGGTATTTTTAAAAACCCTTAAGAAAAATTGATTTTGAAATGAGAGCATTTTTTTTGTTCTTGTCACAGTTTCCCTAAATATCACAATAACCAAAAATGGAAAGGGGTCTCAATAAGGTCGAAAAAAAAAAAATTTTTTTAGTTGCCAATGGGGAAAACGCACCCGGAAAACAAAACCCAAATTTTTAAAAAAAATTGTTAGCAAAAAACCGGGCCAAGAGAAAACCTGGACAAACGCTAAACAAGACGAAAACACGACGCTTTTTTTCGACCTCGGGGGTCTTCTTAAAAAGGCAAAAACCCCAAAAAAATAACAACAAAAAATGGACGATTTGTAAATTGGCTTGATCTTTTCCGCGAAAGGGTTTGGGGGTTGAATTTTTCCCATTAATTTGACCTTTACTTTATTATATTCTGAAAAGTAAAAAAAATATCATCATCACCACCCCACTCTACAATTATCTCCCTTTTTTAACCCCCAGTAAAGGGCCCTTTCGTTTTTCATCCAACTTCTACCGGCCTCGAAGAGATCAATTGTGTGGTGCGAAAGTTTGGGGGGGCCCCCCCCCCTTTCCTCTTTTTTTAAACCCCCCCCCCCCCTTTCCTTCAATAACACTGTTAATTTTTCACCATTATTCACCCCTTTTTTTTTTTTTTCCCACCAAAACCGTTCCCATTAGAAACGTTACTATTTTTTTAATCTTCGCCACCTTCCTGCTCCGTACATTTTAAAACTTACACATTAACAACCCCTTGTCCTTCCCCCGTTACAAATATTACTTTTTTTGGGTTTTATCTTTCATAACACTGTCACCCCACAAAACTGATTGGCATAAATCATCATAATCGCTATCATTTAGAAAAAAACCCTTGCCCAATTTTTATTATTCTTGGAACCTCAATTTTTTTTTTAAAAACACCTTTAAATCATCATTACTTTCACTATAATGATCAATTATAAATTATGTTTAAACCAAAATTCAATATTTTTGTTTTGCTTAGGGCCAAGAACGCCACAAAGAGAAACGTCCAACTTTAAAACCCCTTTTTCCGATGTAAACCCCAAAAATTTAAAAACGTTTGTGGAGACCTCCCCAGGGGGAAAGGGAACACCCCGCCCATTTTAACAAACTCTTTCAGATCCGCCAAAACCCTTAAGGACTTCCCCCCAAATCCAGGGTCGGGGGGTTCGTAAAAAAGAAAGGGTTTTTTGCCCCCCCTGCACACCGCCTTTTCGTTTTTTTAACCCAAACCCTTCCCTTTTAAAGAGTAAAGAAGTTTCCGTGGTGCATTCCATGTCTTTGGGCCCAAAATTTCACCATGAAACATGTTCTTTTAAGATGTTGGGACTTGCACGATGGGTTTTTTGCGGTCGGTTTGGGGGCCAAATAAGCAACTTTAAATTTTAAACTTATCTTACTTGAAAACATTTTGAGACACAAACTTTTTAACCAGGGGACCCCCCATGAAACCTTTTTCGGGGGATGCCCCCGCCTGATTTAATCCTTGAGTTTTTGGAGAGTTTAAACTTTTTTTAAATCAAAATTTAAGATTTTAAAGGAAAAAAAAATTTTTAACATAGTTTTTCGGTGCGTTTGAAAGATCAGCCCATTTAATGAGAAGTATGAAAGGGGTTTTTTTTTTTTTTTTTTTAATTTTTTTTTTATTTTTTTTTTTTAAATTTTTTTATTTTTTTTTTTTTTTTAAAAAGGGACGGGGGGTTAAAAAACCCGGGGTGCCAGCCCTGATAGGGCCCCCTTTGCGGTGGGCCTTGGGCTATAAGAAACATTATCTTATTTTTAACTTTTTTTGCTTTTACCCAATATATTAATTAAAACCCAACTCCTAACTTTTGCAGAAATTAAAATGACAAATTCTACATCATCATACAAAAACATTTCTGACTTTCCCAAACCCCCCCCAAACTTTTTCCCTTTCCTCCTATACATCATTTTTACTACTATATATTTTAAAAAATCATAAACAAATATATAAATCCTATTACAATTTAATTAATTTACCTGTTAGAGATTCCATCCTTGCCATAATTTGCACCCTCCTCCTCTTTGTTTTTCCTGTCCCCCCTTCCACTTCTTTTTCCCTCCTTCCTTCCCCTATTATTAGTGTTAGAAACTACTATACTCATTACCATTATTGATATTATATTTCATTATATTTGTGTCCCATTACTTTCTTATTAGTACAATTTTTACCATTTACTGTTTTGTTGTTGGGCCCGGGTTAATTTTCAATTTTTTGCCAGTGCTTTTTTTTCCCAAAAAAAAAAATCAATTCCCCTTACATCACCAACCCTCCCTTTCCACTGTTTTCCATTTACACCATGCCAAGGCCCAAATTTTCCCAAAACCCTCCCACAAATAAATCAACGGCGTCACCATAAAAAACCCTGAAAGTGGTTTGGTTTGTCCTCCTTTAAAAATTTTTTTAAAAAAATTCCCTTTTCATTTTTATTTTTGCTGTAAGGGATAAAAATTAAACTACTACTACAAACAATTTCCCTTGTCTTTCCCCTTTCCCCCACCAACCCCGTTTTCCCTTCAAAACCCCATCTTTCCCAGAATTGACAAGATAAGGTGGTTGTTTTTCCAATTTTTTCCCTTTTCCAAATTTTTTATTAACCCGGCCTGAAAAGACCTCGCAACAAATGCCGAATTTTACACCTTTTGGGCCGGGTCTTTAAATGGTTTCCAAATTTCCCAAAAATAAAGATTTATTCTTATTTTGTCGGGGTTTCCCTTTTCCCCCATTGGGGGCCATTGCCCCTAACCCCCAAAACCCTCCCCCCAAATGTTGAAGTTTTCTTGAAAATGTGCACCTCTTTTGAAATCAGACCCCATAAACAATTTTTTGCTTGGTTTCCAGCAATGTTTGGAACATTGAGGCAACGAAACGGTTTTATTTAAATTTCCAAGAGTGCCACAAAGGAAAAATTTAGCCAAATTTTCAAACCCTCAAACTGAACTGAAATCCCCCCAATCCGCCTTTTGTCAAAGACCCCGGCATGAGGAAAAGGGACTTTGCCGAAAGGGTAACAAACTATTCAAAAAAACTGTCCAAACCTGAAAAAAGTTTTTTTTTACCATGTTCCCCAAAAGGGCCGAAAAGAAGGGAAAAAGTTTTGTGCCTTTTTCAACAGGCCCACGGGTTTAAAAAAAAAACACCCCTTCAAAACTTTAAAAGGAGAAGACCGGGTGTATTCCACTTATACCCCCTCACGGGGAAACTATCCTTTTGGAGTGTTTTGGGGCTTGGGATGATTTCCCAAGGAAAAAATTTTAAAAATTTTTTCTGCAGACTCCATGAAAACCTTTTCAGGGGGGGATGGTTCCCACCTGACGTATCTTTGAAATTTCCCAGGGAGAAATTAAAAAATTTTTTCATCTGATTTTTTAAAATTTTACCAAAAGGAAAAAATCTTGAACAAAATTTTTAATTGGGGATTTTTGGGAAAAGAAATTTTTAAAAAAAGTTTTTTGGGGAATTTTTTTTTTTTAAAAAGACGGGTTAAAAAAACTGTGACCCGCCCCGATATTTGGGCCCCTTTTTGGTCAGTTTGGGGGTATAGGCAACCTTACTATTTTCTATTAACTATGAGGTCGAAACAAGTGTTTTTTGGGGCTTGGAAATTCCCTTGGTTCAAGTTGTTCCGGGGGAGTCCCTTTAAAGACCCCCCCCCCCCAAATTTTTTTTTTAAAAAGAAAAAAGGAAAGATTGTTTTCCCAACCCCTGGGCCGGGGAAAAAATTTCCCAAATTCACTCTTTTTTGGAAAAAACTGATAGTTGATTGTTCCCCCAATTTTGGGCCCGGAAAAAAAAAATCCCCCAAACCCTGAAAAACTTTAAGAAAAGATTTTAAAAGGGAAAATTATTTTTCCTCCAACCAGCACCCCACCCCCTGATTAACAAAGGAAACCCCAAAACATTTAAATTTTAAAGGTTGGGACTTGGGACGATGTAGAACAAACTTTTAAAAGCGGGGTCCATGGGAAAAACCTGTTCCGGGATGTCCCGCCCGCGTGATCCTTGGTTTTTTTAGAGAGATTAACATTTTTCATCTGGGTTTAAAAAAATTTTAAAAGGCCCGAAAATTTTTTAAAAAAAAAAGTTTTTTGGTGCTTTTTTAAAACCATGTCATTTAAAAAAAGGGGAAAAATGTTGAAAGTGTTTTTTTTTTTTTTTTTTTTTTTTTTTTAAAAAACGGTGAGTTTATTTTTAAAAGTGGCGACAGCCCTGATTGGCCCTTTTTTCGGGCGCTGGGCTATAAACAACATTTTCTTATCTTTTCTTGCAGCCGTTTTGTCAAAACTCCCCCCGTTTTTTAAATTTTCTTTTCCCAAAAGGGAAACCATAAAAATTTAGTTCTGGGGGTTTTGTTTGGGGTCCTCACCCCAAAGTATTTTAAAATTTTCTTTTGGGAACCGAGTGGGTTTTCGGGGTCGACAGTGCAATTTCCCTATCTTCGCTAATTTTCTTCTTCTGTTTTTCTGGATTTCTTTTTAGCTTCTTGGAAATTTAAATTTTAATTTTTTTTTTACTTTAGCAAACAGAAACCCTTTTTTATGAAAAAAACGACATAATGAAATTAAACCCATTTATTTAAAGGCCCGAAAAGCCAGGCAACCCCCTTTTCCCTCTTTGGGTCTCCTCCGTTTCTTTTTCCGGGAAAATTTATCCCCAAAATGAGGGACGTTCTGCTTTGGGCTTTTAACCCGGGTTGGGAAAGGGTTATAAAAAGAATTTAAATACAAATTTTATTTTTAAAAAAATTACAGGTGTGACTTTTTTCAACAAACCCTACCCCCAAATGGAAAAAACTGTGTACTTTCAAACTACCCCATGTTAAAAAAAAAGGAACAACTTTGGGGAATACACAAAATCCAAAATTTTATGTGAAAGGGATTGAGTTCATTTTAAAAAGCCCGTATAAAAGTTTGCTTTTATGGGCAATTGGGGGCAATTTCCCCCGTCCCCCCTAGAATAGCAACGACGTAAAGAACAAAATACAAACGCGGCGTAAAAAAATGAATCCTTCCCAAAAAAATGGTTCCTGGGGAAAAAAATGTAACCACTTTTGTTTTTTCCAGCTCAAACTCTTCAAAGGGGGCCCGAACCCTATGAGGGCCCGCGGTAGAAATCCCTCCCCTTTTGAACACTGGGATAATTTCCCTTTTTAAACCCAAATTTCCCAAAAAAAATAGGTTTTATTAAATACCCTGTTTTGGATTTTTGCTGACGGACAAATATTTCAACATCACAACCTATCCCGCATTTTTCCCCCTATTTTTCCCGAGGACACTGGGGGTTTTTCAAAACCATGCCATGGCCCCAAATTTTTTTTCCCTTGGTGGAACAATAAAATTTTGTTTTTTCCCAAAATTGTAATTGAAGAAAACCTCGTTTAGGGGGAAAAGGGGTTAATGAAAGAAATTTAACCTGCTTTAATCCTTTTTTTTTTCCCCCATGTTTAAAACTGAAAACACCACTGATCGACGGGGTGGATTCAGGATTGATTGCCTCCCTCTCTTCCCAGGGATGGGTTTAATTTTAAATTTTTCGTTTTGTTGACAAACACATTTCTGATTTGAAAGGGGGCCCATCATCTTTTAAAAATGGCCTGGGTTTCACACTGGGTTCATGTTTCCCAAAAACCCACCAAACACTGATTTATTTTTTGTGGCAAAAGGGATTTTTTTAGCAAAAACCCAACTTTTTCTTTGTTGTACGAACACAAAACCTTTAAACCATGGTTAAAGTGGGAGGGTGGAAAATCCTGCACCACATTACGTGCACAGCACTGCCCCATGCCTTTTAAAATGGTGACCTTCAGACAAAAATGAACTGCTCTCCCCTTAAACCCGCTATAGGAAAACTTGTTTTAAGTTGGGGGGCCCTTTGGGGATTCCCTTTTTCCTGGGGGGATCAGTCTGTTTGGACAAAGCTACAGCTCAATGCAAGAGGTCACGCTGGATTTTTGGTTTTTAGTTAGCAGTTTTGGCTGGTTTTCCTTTTTTTTTGTTTCCGGGCAAAGTACTTGTTTATTCGGAAGAGGGATTTTGCCAACAATTTTGGGCACCTTTTGCTTAAGAAGGAAACAAATCCGATGTTTTTCACTTCGTTTTCCCTTTTTTTGGTTTTTTTAAAAACCAAAGGGGAAAATTTTCCAAATTCACCACTTTTTTCCCAAAAACTTCCTGGAAAAAAAAGCTTGGGGGGGGGTTTTTTTTAAAGGGGGGGAACCAAAAACCCTTCTCTAAATTTTTCTGCCATCTTATGTAAGAACCTGCATGAGGAATGGACTCGCAGATGGATAACAAACTATTCAAAATCTGTCCAAACCTGAAAGAGTTTTTACCATGTTCCAATGTGGCCGTAAAGAAGAAACAGTTTTGTGCCTTTTGCATACAGCCACACGTTTTACACCCATTCTTATCTTTTAAAAGGAGAAGATCCGTGGTGTATTCCACGTCATGTACCACTCACGGTGAAACGTATCCTTTGGAGTGTTGGGACTTGCATGAATGCGAGACATTAAACACTTTACTGCAGACTCCATGAAACCTTGTTCAGAGATGTTCCACCTGACGTGATCTTTGAATTTCTGAGGGAGATTAACATTTTTCATCTGATTTAAGATTTTACAAAGGAAAGATCTTGAACAAAATTTCTAGTGGGTATTTGGAAGATGAGTTTTAAAGAGTTGTGTGAATTTTTTTTTTTAAATGACGAGTTAACACTGTGACAGCCCTGATATGGCCCTTTGTGGTCAGTTGGGCTATAGGCAACATTACTATTACTATTAACTATGAGGTCGAAACATGTGTTTTGTCTTGTGATTCGTTGGTTCATGTTGTTCGGCGGAGTCATTTAAAGACCCCCCCCCCCAAATTTTTTTTAAACAGAAAAGGATGATTGTTGCCACACTGGACAGGGAAAAATTCCTCAAATGTCACTCTTTTTTGACAGAACTGATAGTTGATTGTTGCCACATTTGGGCTGGAAAAAAAATCCTCAACCATGAATACTGAAGAGAAAGATTTTAAAAGAATATTATTTCATCCTCCTAACACAGCACTCCACATGATTACACAAAGGCACCCAAGTACATGTACTTAAGAGTGTTGGGACTTGCACGATGTGAGACACAAACATTTTACAGCGGAGTCCATGAAGATCCTGTTCAGGGATGTCCCGCCCGACGTGATCCTTGTTTTTGAGAGAGATTAACATTTTTCATCTGATTTAAGATTTTACGGCAGAAAGATTTTTAACAAAGTTTCTGGTGCGTTTCTAGACGATGTCATTTAAAGAGATGTGTGAAAGTGTTTTTTTTTTTTTTTTTTTTTTTTTTTAAATGACTGGTGAGTTGATTTTAACGTGGCGACAGCCCTGATGTGGCCTTTGCGGTCGGCTGGGCTATAAGCAACATTATCTTATCTTATCTTGCAGCAGTTTTGTCAAACTTCTCGTTTGATTCTCTTCCAAAGGTACCTATAAAAATGAGTTCTGGCGTGTTGTGGTGTCCTCACCTCCAAAGTACTTTTACACTTCTCTTTGGAAGCCAGAGTGGTTGTCGGTGTCGACAGTGCAATTTCGTATTCTTCTGCTATTATCTTCTTCTGTTTTGCTGGATTTCTTCAGCTTCTTGAATTATTTCAATTTTCACTTTAGCAACAGACCTTTGTGATGAAAAGAGACGACATAATGAAATTACCTATTGATCAAAGCCTGACAGCCGGGCACCCTTGTCCCTCTTGGATCTCCTCCGTCTAGTCGCTGAACTTGATCCCCACATGAGGTGACAGTTCTGCTTTGACGATCACGGTTGCTAGGATTATAGAAGATTAGAATACAATTTTATTTTTAAAGAATTACAGGTGTGACGTTTACAACAAACATACACTAAATGGAAATACTGTGTACTTTCTATCTACCTATGTGAAAAAAATGGAACAACTTGGGTAATACAGCTAGTCAATTCATGTGTAAGCATGTGAGTTCTATTTAAGAGCAACGTATTTGAAAGCTTTGCATTTTATGTGCTATGCGGGCATTCTCCGTCTCCCTAGAATAGCAAGCGACTGTATGAAGCAATATACATCGCGGCGTACAAATGAATCATTTCCAAGAAATGGTTCCTGGATACAAATGTAACCACTTCGTTATATCCAGCTCAAACTCTTCACGGAGCCCGAACATATGAGGCCTGCGGTAGTACTCTCCCTTAGTGAACACTGCATAATTCCATTTTTACCAAGTTTCAATAAAATAGGTTCTATAGTACGTGTGTGTAGTCTTGCTGACGGACAAATATATCAACATCACAACATATCTGCATTTTCCATATTGTACAGAGGACACTGGGGATTTTTCACACCATGCCATGCCAATTCGTTCCCTTGGTGGAACAATAATTTAGTTTTCACTTGTAATTGAAGAACCTCGTTTAGGTGAATGGATTAATGAAGAGAAATTTAACCTGCTTATAGATCCTTTTTATCCAGCCATGTTAACACTGAAAGCACCACTGTATCGACTGTGTGGATTCAGGATTGATTGCCTCCATCTCTTCCTAGGGATGTTTAATTTTAATTTCTCGTTTTGTTGACATGCAGCATTTCTGAGTAGAATGGTGCCCATCATCTTTCAAAGTGTCCTGTTACACACTGTGTTCATGTTTCAATAACCCACCAAACACTGATTTAGTTATGTGGCACGGTATTTTTTTAGCAAACCTAACTTGTCTGTGTGTGTACGAACACAAAGCATTAAGCCATGGTTAATGTGGGAGGGTGGAAAATCCTGCACCACACTTCACGTGCACAGCACTGCCGATGCTTATAAGTGGTGACCTTCAGACAAAGTGAACTGCTCTCTCTTACCAGCTATAGAAGCTTGTGTAATGTTGGGCGCCTTGGGCATTCGTTACTCTGGGAGGATCAGTCTGTTTGGACATTGCTACAGCTCTATGCATGAGGTCACGCTGGATTGTTGGTTGTTAGTTCAGTTTTGGCTGTTCTCTTCTTTTTTGTTTCCGTCAAAGTACTTGTTTACTCGGATGAGGTATTTGGCCTAACAATTTTGGGCACCTTTTGCTTAAGAAGGAGCAGAATCCGATGTTATCACTTCGATTTCTTGTTGGTGAACCAGTCATTCCACTTCACACCCCAAATCTTCCTGAAACAGCTGGAGTTGAGGGCTGAACAGCTTCTCTACCAGCTAGGGCTACTTCTGATTCTGATTCTTTCAAGCAAGCCAACTGCCTGAGTAAACATAACGAAAAAACATAATGGAAAAGGGTGGTCGCATCACATTTTTTTCCAAGTCTTGGACTGAGCAAGTTTCTGTGAATGAAGCAGATGAAAGAAAAAATCATGAGCTTGAATGTGTTACATTCTGCTAACCTCAGAATTGGTTGCCTGTCAGAGCTTTAATCTCGCACCAAAACTGCTATCCTCAAATTTTGTTATTGAAACTGCTCTCCTCAAATTCAGTTGCCCATAAGACAACGAGGCTGCGCTCCTCAAATTTAGTTGCCCATAAGCATGAGTGAAACCTGGGAAAATTGAAAATCCTGAAAGGTGGGGGTCCAGGGGGCCGGGAGGCCCCCTGGCGGGGTCAAGGGGCAGAGCCCCTTGTCGGGGGTCAGGGGGCGAAGCCCCCTGAAGCTGAAGCATTTTTACATTTTCGTTATTAAAATCAGACCATTTTGAGGTACTTTCAGCATGTTTTTATAAGTGAAATAAGACTAATGTTGTGTCCCAGAGTAATTTATGCTGCCCCCCCCCCCCCCCAAAAAAAAAAGAAAAGAAAACTTGTGAATCATAAAGAATAATAAAAATCACTAAACCAGCATAATTTTGTATGTTATGCAGAATTTACTTACAGACTGGTGCATTACTTGTCCAAGGAATGTATTCAGCATTATCCAGCAGCAGCAGGTGTCCAGATGTTCATCACTGAGCAGTTACAAAATTGAAAAAGCCCACTATCCAAAAAACAAACAAACCCACAGGTGTTCAAATAATCTTTACAACGCAGATGTCCAAGAACAGTATTCTTATAGCCCACACAATCACATTCATGAAGGAGTCCATACAGCACATATTAACACAAAACCTTGCAGAAAGTGTCCAAGCCCAGATGCTCAAGCAAGGTATCCTGGAAGTCTATACATTCATATGTCCAATGTAGTATACACAGCTCATAAGTCTTTGAAGCATGTGTCCTCTTATACCTACTTAAAAAACTTTCTAATGGTGCTCTGAACACAAGCATTCCTTTTCAGGAGCATCCGTCTATGTTCATCTAGCACACTATTTTGACAACCCCTCCCCCCACCCAAAAAACAAACAAAAAAAAAAACCCACAATAAAAGCCGACCACCCACTCCTATTCTAAAAACTGTGTGTGTGTGAGAGAGAGAGAGAGAGAGAGAGAGATTGATTGATTGATTGATTGATAGATCTTTAATACCCAAGGATGAAGATTTTAGGCCAAAGCCTAGTCTTACAATCTGTCCTTGTCAAGTATACATTACTTCAGCACATATCATTCATACAGACAATTCAACATAGCAACATGATGACAGATAGAGAGATAGAGAGAGCGTTGACTACCTTTGCATTTTCCTGGTGTTTCTTGTATTTGACATGCTTTTTGAGTGCCGTTATGCCAGAGCTTCCATACTTGATGTCCTGCAAGCAGACGATGCACCGGGCAACGCCAGCAGCTGTGGTTTTGCGGCACCAAGTCAGAAATGTCGCCCTTTCCCATTTCGCCATCATTGTCCGGACCTCTTTCGTCCAGCCATCGCCAAGACCATTTGTTGGGGACAGAAGCATCGATCAGCGACGTGTCTTCATTCACAGCCACAAACGGCATCGTGCTCAAAGAAGAGAATGAAGTGCAGCAGATTCAGACTAGATCTAGGTCGACGGGATCGTTCCGACGTGAAGAAGATCGTTGCGACGTGAAGACGTGCGACGTGAACACGCTGTAGGCTATCGTGAAAATGGCGCATATCGGAAGACAAGTTTTGCAACAACTTGGACGGCGCATGCGCGAGTTGTTCAAGAACGCAGCTTCACCGAAAACTACCCAAAAAAGGAAAATCGACCACAACGAACGCCGATGTCCGGATTTCCGGACAAACGACCAATACGAAATCCGGATTCCGGATTTTCCGGACGTGTGGTTTCACCCATGCATAAGGCACTGAAACTGCAATGCTCAGATTGTTTTAGTTGCCCACCGGCCTGCTATCCTTGTCTATAGTCACATGAACAGGCAACCTTCAGGGCTTAAAATCCTCCTCGGATCCGAGAAATTCCTCGGGAAGCCAAAAAATTCCTCGGGGAAAAAAAATCGATTTCCTCGGGGAAAGAAACCCGATCTAAAACGCCCCAAACGCGTCCGCATTCGCATATGGTTCTGATTCGTATTCGGTTCAAAGTCGCAAACAGCCATTTCGCACCGGTAGCTTTAGGCGCCTAATCTATCAAGATGGCGACTGTGAGAATCATCGAACGTGGAGAGAAGTTTGACGAAAGCGGGATCAAAAACAAATGGAGGTGGGAGTGGACTTTAAAGTCCGTGAAAGTGAGGTCAGATCCCGATGAATTCGAGCGGATCGGTCAACATATTCGAAAGGTTGACGTGCCAGGCAGTGCAAGATGTGTACTGTGCACCACAGACATCGTCTACACTTTCCGCGGGATCGTCGCACTGAAAGAGCATCTTGTCACAAAGAGACACCGCGATCGCAGCTTTCCCCTGCAGACAAGGGGAAGGGAAAGAATATTTCTGCAGCTTGGCTGTGCTTGTCGTAAGAGGCGACAGAACCAGCCCCTCTCAGATTGCTTAGTTCCACATTCCAAACGTGAGTTTTGAATTTTGATAACTGTGTCTCCACCAATAACCATTTTGTTTTGTCTTGATAACCTGTTGGTCTTTTTTATGCTCTTTTCACATGAAATGTGTTGATATAAATATCATTTTAGATTTAGATGTTTAAGACCTTTGTCTTGTCTTTGACAGTGGATTGAATATCTGTATGGATGTACCTTTCCTGCATTAAATCTTGCACTTTTTCTGTGCAATTTTTTTCCCAAAAATAGGGCTCAGAATGAGCCAGAGTGCACAGATTTTGTTCCAGATTTTCAAAATTTTCTGGGGGGGCATGCCCCCAGACCCCCCTAGCAGGGCGTGCCTGCTTTGCAGGCACGCATTCGTGGCTTCGCCACTTCAGAAATTTTCCTCTGATTTTTGGATAGACCATTTTAAGCCCTGAACCTTGGAACGACCACTCCACTCCACAAGCCACCCCTCTGTTGCATCCACCCAAAACACTCTTCACTCATGACCTGACTGTTCACTAACATGGGCATACCTAATCCACCAGAGCCGCTGCCGCAGTGCTTACAAGACCAGCACACCCAACTATAAGACCAGCACACCCAACTATAAGACCAGCACACCCAACTACAAGACCAACGCACCCAGCTACAAGACCAGCACACCCAACTACAAGACCAGCACACCCAACTACAAGACCAGCACACCCAGCTACAAGACCAGCACACCCAACTATAAGACCAGCACACCCAACTACAAGACCAGCACACCCAACTACAAGACCAGCACACCCAACTATAAGACCAGCACACCCAACTACAAGACCAACGCACCCAGCTACAAGACCAGCACACCCAACTACAAGACCAGCACAACGCACCCAGCTACAAGACCAGCACACACAACTACAAGACCAGCACACCCAGCTACAAGACCAGCACACCCAGCTACAAGACCAGCACACCCAACTACAAGACCAGCACACCCAGCTACAAGACAAACGCACCCAGCTACAAGACCAGCACATCCAGCTACAAGACCAGCACACCCAACTGCAAGACCAGCACACCCAGCTACAAGACCAGCACACCCAGCTACAAGACCAACGCACCCAGCTACAAGACAAACGCACCCAGCTACAAGACAAACGCACTCAGCTACAAGACAAACGCACTCAGCTACAAGACCAGCACACCCAGCTACAAGACCAGCACACCCAGCTACAAGACCAGCACACCCAGCATGGTTTTCTCAACTTTTCCCTTGCTACCAAACAGAAATAGCATTTCACGACTAATCCAACTGAATATTATTATAATGCCATTTTGGGGGTCTTCAAAGCCAGTTAGATGAACCACAGGAGGTTCATAGCACCAGCAGGCTGAGACACGTTCCAGCAAGTGAAGAAGTAAATGCATTATATAGGTTTACATACACACCAGAAAGTGCTTCAGAAAGAAAACAATAACCAAAAAAAAAAAAAAAAGACTTGCACAAACTCCCAAAATACACGACTCCACACAAAAGATGGATTCACAATTTTATTCATACCTTTGTTATCCCAAATCATCCACTGCATCGCACATGAACAGTCTATACCAACACCAGGTCGATCCCAACACATGCATAATGTTCTCGACATAAAACTGGGTTTTCCCAAATCAAGAATGACACTGGAGATCTTGATGACCATTCCCAGTTAATTCCACACTTGCCAATGCAGGCTGATGCACTGCAGTTTGCAAACTAGTACAGTGATAAATATTGGAAAGAAGGTCAGCGAGATGCCTGAAGGAACTAATCCCTGTGGAAGTCCCGGCCCGGTTGTAGTCCCTATCCCGGTTGTAGTCCCTGTCTCGGTTGTAGTCCCTGTCTCGGTTGTAGTCCCTGTCTCGGTTGTAGTCCCTGTCCCGGTTGTAGTCCCTGTCCCGGTTGTAGTTCCTGTTCCTATCATAGCGCTGGTTGTCCCGACGATCATTCCTTCGACCTGGAATGGTTGGAAAAAAAAAAAAAAAAAAACATCAATTTTTAAAATCAACACGAAATGAAAATTAACAAATTTGTTTCCGTAGGAACGTGAAGGTGCAGACAGAACTGCATTTTCTTTGTAATTTACCTGGATACCTCATTCAAAATCTGTATCCAAAACTTCAAAAAGTATCCTTTTTGTGTGGCTTACATCATTTAAAACTGTTTCTGCAACTCCAAATCGTATAATTTTTAGTGCACTGGACAAATCATTTAAAAAGTGTATGTAAAACACAACAACATACTGTTTCAGTAGACTCATTTCAAACTTGTGTCCAAAATCTGAAATTGTATTTTACTGACAGAGGACAAATCCTTCTAAATTGTACCTAAAACATAGACAGCCTTTTATTTAACAGGACACAAATATAAAATTCACCCAAACTTGAATTTGTGTCATATTTGTGAACTTGGCTCATCAATTTAAAATTGCTTTCAAATTTTATTATTTTACAACTGGTAACAACCCCCTCCCCTCCCCTCCTCTTCCCAATATCTAAACAAACATTTCAACATTCTAATTTTCAACCTAATGCCTGGGACTTAAAATGGTGCTCAGTTATGACAGTCCAATAACTAGTTACTACACCACCCCGCCCCTCCCATGTCATACTGAGTCATGGAAACAGGAAGCAGACCGAAAAAAGGTCCTTCCATGATACAAACCTTGGAACTTGTTGCCTCCCCAATTCTGATTCTGCTGGAAGTTCTGATTGCCTGGAAAAAGAAGAAGAAAGGAGCATGACCTAAGTTGTGCTGTTTGTATGCATTACTTTCTTGGTAGACTTCCTCAAGTTCTTCCTGGACATCTGCCAGCAAGGTGCATAAGGTGAGAAATGTCTACCTTAGTTTCACTGAATTTGAATCTTTTTCACTTTTGTTTGTAATGTTCATGTGCACCTCATGCTAACACCTTAGGTACTCTTAAAACTTGTAGTCTGTAAAATATGGTATATACTAAGTGTATATATATCATACCTTTACAGCTTTCAGAGGACAAATACCACGGTAGCATATCATACCTCAATTGCATTCAGGGCATATGTTCTAAACAGGCGTCAAAAGATTTGTATCATTAGCGATACAGAAAAAAACGTATCCATCAAGACCTCTGGCAACAAAATCAACAAATTTACAACAAGATCACCTGTTCACATCAAACTGTAATCACACATCCCAGCAGCAAAACAAACAAACAAAACCATCACAGGGACGACATGTCTTGTCTATCCATTTCTCAGCATGGACACTGCATAAACCACTCCATCAGGGATCTGTTGGTCCAGTGGACAAAGCACTGTTCTCTTGACCCGTCAGTCCCATGTTTACAGAGATGGGATTCTCATAATGTGAAAAAGGAGGAAAAAAAGTGGCGGGGTCCGGGGCCGCTGAAGGCCCCCGGTGGGGTCCAGGGCAAGGCCCCTGGTGGGGGTCAGGGGGCTTCGCCCCCTGAAGCTGAAGATTTTTTTAGAATTTAACCTGCAAAAATCAGCATCTGAAAACACCAAAGTATTCAAAAGTATTAATAACCTTGATCCTACAAAAAAAAGACTTTCTCACCTTCGCCATTGATGTCTGTCAGGAAATCATGAAGACCATTGACACAGGATTGGTGATTTTCCAGTTGCTAAATATAAATAGTCACACAATTTTCCAGCAGTTGCAAGTCAGTTTCTCATTACTGTCCTTCACATCACCACATTTCAGCGAGCAGTTTAGTTTCTAATAGTAATAGCCATCCTTCAAAATACTTATTAAAAAAGTTTACCTGAACACCAATCAAATAATTTCTCTATAGTTGTCCTTCAAAATACCACGGAGGATTCTGATTCCTTTATAGAATAATATAAGTGAGAGAGTTGACTAAGGATCATATTCAAACTAATCAAAGTGTGCAAATTGTGAAGATTTAACTCACTGTGTGCCCACAAGCAGTTTTTTTTTTCTTTTCAACTTGATCCATCTCTATTACAATAAGAAAAATAACACTTTCACACTTCTGATACTCCTCAACATTAATGATGTCACTTGCTAAATCTAGTCACCAGAGTATAAGTATGGATGCATATCTGCCGGTGAGGTCTGCTCGTTTGTATGAATGTGTGTAACTGATTTTTTTCCCCCCATGATATCTATACCAGAAAAGAAAAGATTTTTGTGACCGCGGTGGTATAGGTAAAAAACATTATTCTTATTATTATTACTACTACTATTACTTTTTTCCGTACTATCGTCTGTTTGTTTACTTATGTTTTGTTTGCTTGTCTGTAGAATGTCAATAACACCCTTGCAATTTTTTTGTTTTGATCTCTCTCTCACTAAAATAGTTTGTTGTATGCTATTTATTAGGCCTACGTAAAATATTGACTACACAATTGTGTATACTGTGACATTGATGTAACCTGTTTTTTCAAAGAGAACCTTCATTGCAAAATAATCAGCTTGATGATTGTGGGTATTACATCAAGAAGAAGAAAAAAAAAAAGGGGGGAGGTTCTACAGATTCATCATATCTATCTGGAGATAACCTGCAATATTATTAATATCATTACTTCAACAAAACAAATAGCATTACTCTTCACAGAGAGAGAGAGACGGGGTGGGAGTGGGGTGGTGGGTAGACTCGCCGATGCTCCAAACGATCCAAGAGTCTCGTTTGTAAGACGATCTTTCACTCTTGCTAGGGGCTTTTCAGCAAGAACGTGGTTGATCAATGCTGACTTGCCCCGTGAGCCATACTTGATCACGTCATTACACCATGTGCAGACTGCTTGTCCTGGATAGGTGATTTTCCTCATGCAGTCTTTCAGTCTGAGAATCACACTGTGGCTGACGCGCCTTTGGGAACTGGTCAGCATCACTTTTGCGCTCACTTCCTCCTCCAACCACTTCCAAGTCCATTTGTTTTTTAACTGAAGCATTGACTTGCTTCGCAAGAACTTTCTCGCTTTCTGCTATCTGACGAAACATTCTAGTTTTCGCCACTCTCGTCAAACCGAAAGAAAATGGCGTCAGGAAAAAATTCGCAAACAGTTTGCCGCGTTCTCAAACATCAACTTCCGCTTTGATGGTTTCGGTTAACCGCAGAATGAAAACAAAGACAGCAGTCTCGACCGGCCCAAGCAGAAACCGGAAACATCCATTTGCGAACGGATCAATTGAGAACACAATATCGATCGACCTCTCGCCGTACATTAGCTTCATCACAAACCTACCTCAAACCCCCCCCCCCCCCCCCCCCCCAATTTCTCAACGGATTTACACTGATCTCAAAAACGACCCCTGGGGCCATCAAAAAGACGGAAATCCGCCAATCGGCGGAAAAATCCCATCTCTGCATGTTTGATCCCTGCTGGAGACAGCCAGGTTTGAGAGATACTCTCTTCAGAGTCAACATCTTTGTGGAGTTCAACCCCCTTCAAGTCCTTTGGAGACACTTTGAACTGAAGGCTTGTGCGAGTGCATGCACTGGGGTCAGGGAGAAAGAAAACTTGAACAAAACAACCCAACCCACTTGTGTTCACATTCAATCTCATCCTTCACAGATTGGGTTGATGACAGAAAATATTAAAAACATCAACATGTTGGGAGTTACGTTTAGACATTGTCCCTGAAGATGCAACGTCACTATCTGAACGGTGGGACTGACTTTTTCAACACAAGCTGTGACTATGCTTGCAGTGGGTGCCTTGCTGCTTTGCCACACATTGCAAGTATCATTGCCGTGCAGGAAAAGTTGGCTTGAACATGTCATGGTTTAGAACTCTTTGCCCACTCTGAGGCGGAAACGGATGAACCTTGGGAATCTGTCTATACAAATAGTGATAACTTCTACAGTGTTGTATAGCTGTCCAAAAAGGAAAAATTTGTTAATAAAACCAAAATTGCATGTTCTTAGAGAGAATAATATAGAATGATTGCAATGTTCTCAGTGCTTATACAGGGTATAATGGGTTGTGTTAACACAACAAGTTCAGTAATGCCGCGTCTTGGGACCTCTGGCCGAGGTAAAAAGAATAATAAGAAACTACCATTATTCTGTAAAAGCTCAGACAACAAAGGTCTTTGTTTTGTCCAAGAAAACCTACAACAACAAACACCTGACAATGATTTATCACAATTCTCTGTGCGTGTGTGTGTGTGTGTGTGTAAAAGGCAGTAAAATAAAAAACTTCAACCTTATATCCAACTAGGTGTATGATGAAGCACTCAAAGTCAAAAGCAGAACTGCTCTACTCCCCTTGGATCAGATATCTTCACAGCAACTCAAAACCATTAAAATCTGCTGCGAACAGTGCGTTTCCAAATGGTGCAATTTTGGCTCAATTTTTGATTGCACCATATGGCAGATTTCATGGTACTGAGCTTGTCAACTTTCCATGTTGTCTACCTCCAATGCTAATGACTGGAATTGGTAATATTGCACACCATCTTCTCTGTCCAATTACACAAAAAAGTCACCGATTCCTACACATGAAAATAAATCAAACCTCAAATGTTGATTTTGCGCAATGTACGCGCATACCTCATGTATGAAAAAAGTTTGTTTTATACATTGTACTTGCTAAACTAGTTTATGAATAATGTTAATGCCATTCATTCCGGTCACTGGATTCTGAAGACGGACAGTTCTGTTTGTCAGCAAAACATTTCCTATAAGCATTTAAATTGAAAATAAAACTAAAATCTTATTTGAAGATCTAGAATCTCAATCTTGCACTTTTTGTGAGATGATAAAAAATTGCGTCAAATGAAACAAAGGTTCTGAGATACACATAGTAAGAAAACATGCCACCTTATTTTTCTTTCATTGCTACAGACAATACTTCCCTTGTAGCAGTACATATACAGCACACTGATCATTTATTGAATCATTCATTTTCTTTTTGATATGAGAACTGTTTTTTTTGTCCCTTTCAACACTTACTTGTGAAACTGTGAATTTGAAATGAGCCTACATACTGAAAGGAAATGGCGGCATTTGTCTTAATTCCTACGGACTGGAAAATCAAACTCCATTTTCAAACTAAAAACTGAATCCAAAGTATTCATTTTGTGTTTCTATGCTTTAGTTATAGCAAGATCCTTGCTTCACGAAACAACTAGGGCAGGATGAAAAATAAGGCATCTGCCAAGTCTTCAAATCCTGATCCACCTTAAAGTCTGTGAAACCTGTCATAAACTAAACTTAAATTCTTTAATGTTAAGTAATAATAACAATAACACTGAAAAAAAAGAAAACCCTTATCTAAATAATAACATTGAAAAAAAAAAAATTCATCCATGATACATGTTTCCAAGCTAATCAGATAATTCTTAAAAACCCAAGTAATTCTAAAAGCCATTCAATTTCAAACGATTTTAACCAACATTCCACAGAAACCTTGTCACTACTCTCATGCACAAATACACATGCACTGATGTGTAGGATCATGAGCTCTTTGACATTAAAAAATAGAAACACCTATCAGGAAAAACAACAAACAAACAAACAAAAACAAATTCACGAAAAAGAGAAAGAAAGAAAGAACTGCAAAACTTTCTCTGAAATAAAAACTCCGACTGTGATTGTTCAAAGACAAAATTCAGGATGGTAAAATGATCATGTCTGTAATGAAAACAACAACAACACAAAGGCTGGTTTGCCCGAATATTACACAAAAATAAATAAATGTATGTATTTGAAATATCTACCTGACAAAATAGTTCTGCTAATACACGGGAGACCCAAAAGACAAACAGCAAACAGAAGTGGGAAGAGAGCAGGTGGGGTTGAGGGAGGTGGGGGGGGGGGGGGGGGGGGGGGTTTGACCTTGGACAAAACCTGAGACCAAAACCAGAGACAGGCAGCCCCAGGCATAGCAAACGAACAGGATCCATGTCTTCCTGCTGGGTCTGGTTGCTTTGTGTGACGCTCCAAATATAGCTCATGTCGTACACCAAAGAAACGTGTTAAAGACATGTACACTTGCCCACAAAAGAATTTTCAAAGCTTCCAGGTTACCAAAACTACATGCGTACCAAACTCTCATGCGCTCACTCTCTCACACTTGCGTGCGCCTTCTCTTACATAATCCTACACGCTACCCACACACCAAAAAGAGAAGGAAGGGGGCGGGGGAAATCCAAAACCTTTTCCCATCCACCAAAAGTGAAAGAGAAGAGAGCAGCATCTACAACCCCACCACCAGGTTACAGGTCAGCCACCTGTTTAGTTCTGGCTTACCAGCCCACTGACTAGAAAAACACCTCTGTCAAACATAGCGCCATGCAGCACATGTCAGCCACTCTGCTGTGTGTTAGTCTTTGGGAAAACACAAACACCACGAAAATATGATGCGCAACAAAAAAGATCAAAAGAGGAAAATTGAAAAAGATTACTTCACACAGCAACCAAATGAATCAAGGATCAATTGAGAGAGAGAGAGAGAGTGAGTGAGAGAGAGTGTGACAGAGGGAGAGAGAGATGTATGTAGATAGATGAAAATGTTTCAAACAAAGCAACAGAGTCAAACTTAACAGACACATAATGAATATTATGAGTAGAAAGTGGGCTGTGGAGGAAATATCCATGCAGTGACCACAAAAACCAAACTAAAAAGCCCAAGCCCTCTGCTGATCATTTACATGGATAGTCACAAAGATAAATAATCCAATTAAAAGAAAAAAAAAAAAAAGAACCAGTCTGATTTTTGTGAAAATTTCACCTGAAGGCTCTGAAAGTTTCAGACACCAGTAAAATTCGCAACCAACGCTATCATCTTTTGTCTATTGAAGTGCCCCTTTGACAGGTCTCTTAGCAATCCATTTCCATGGTTGGAAACCCTCAAGTTCAAACAGCACATCCACCCTGAACACTCCTCTAAAAGCATTACAGTGTGCCAACAGAAAGGTATTATTGATGCACACTAAACATGGCGGTGTATCTGGCAAACAGGTGGTTTCCAGTTCATTCTTCATGAGGCATTTTCTGGTGACCGAGGTGTGGAACTAGTAGGCTGAAGCTATGTGAAGTCAGGCATGAAAGTGACCAGCAGTAAAAACGGCTGAAAAATCGCCGGGGGTCTGGGGGCCGGCGTAGGCCCCCAGTGGGGCCCAGGGGTAATGCCCCGGCAGGGGTCAGGGGCAAAGCCCCTGACGCTGAAGCTTTTTTTATGAAATAAAAGGCCTAAAACTGCAAATAACCCCTATTTCAGCGCTGTTAAGAAGGGCAAGTAAGCCACATTTTCATGTTTTCAGTAATGAAAATAATACTTCAAAAGACCATGGGTGAAACTGGAAAAAAATTGAAATCTGAAAGGTCGAGGTCCAGGGGCCAAAATTATTAATATTTTGAAAAATTCAGACAAGTTTTCGTGGCCTCTGGTGAAAGGAAATTTGGAACCGAGGCCTTGTTTAAAACACATATTTATTGCTTATATGTAAACAAAAGTCGTCATTTTGAATTCTAAAAAAAAAAAGAAAGAAAAAAACTCCCCCCCCCCCCCCCAAACAGCTTGGTTGGTGCCTTGGACATAGATGGGCAGTAAGGGTATTCAAGATCACAAATCTGTGTATTTTCTAAGGAACACAGAGTTTCCACTGTACTTCCAAAACTAACCCATTTTATTACACGGAGAAATAGAACCTTTAATAGTTTTCCCCATCCTTTTTCCAGAAAACTAACCCTTATATTTATTTTTCTTTCATGTTTTTTTTTCTTTCTTTAATATATTTTTTCATACTATTATGTCTCTCATCCTCTCTCTCTCTCTCTGTGCCTTGCATTCATTTGTGTGTGTGTGTGTGTGTGTGTGTGTGTGTGTGCATGTGTGTGTCACTGGGGGGGGGGGGGGGGGGCATGGAGGGCTGCTGAAAAAGATTTTACTGAAATTCTCACCTTCATGTCTGGACTTCTGACATGCTTTGCTAGCCGAGATTTTCCATTGGATCGATACTTGAGGTCTGAGTTGCACATGCGGCAAAACGCTACACCAGGTTTGTTCGTTTTAAAACACCAAACACGATGTTGTCGTTTTTCATCATACTATTTCGTTCAGCCAAGCCCATCACCACTTATTAGTAAAGCCAGCGTTGATCTCTTCAACAGAATCACCTTCTTTAAGATGGGACATTGTCACGGTTTCCAACAAACTCCAAACTCGAAATCTAGATTTCGGAAAATGGTGCTTTATCTTTGTTCCCTAAAATAAAGTGTACTACCGAATCGGCACTTCCGTTTTATGGTAAGACGCACTCAATACGTAATTTGCACAATTTTAGAGACTGTTTTGAATTCCCCCCCCCCCAGATTTAGGAAAAACGGAAAATTCCGTCTCGAATAATTTCATAAAACGGATTCCGTCCTCAGATGGAAGAAGTTTCACCCATGTATAGACTTTTATATGTGCATACTGACTCATTCACTCAAAACAATGAGACAGCCTTCATCACAACATTGATTCAGTCGGTCAATCTTTCCACATGGAACACAAAATGCAGCGCCTTTTTCGTCTACTTTGCGAAACACATCACCAACTCGAACATCGTCCACTTCCTGGTCTAGCCAGTCCCACCTCCAATCGTTTCTCAATCCCTTTTATTTTTGCCGTGAAATCGCGACGCGTTTGACAAACTTCGCCAATTTAACGATGTCCGACGTTCGACAGGCGCGAAAAGACCGGATGTTGATTAACGACGGAAGTGACCGGTTGACTCTTTTGAGAATGAGTTGCAAATCGTCCAAATGGGAATAGCATCGAACGAAAGTTTATTTCAGGATTTTTTTGTTTTTTTGGCGGCACATTTTTGGGCGGGGCGGCGCAGATGAAAAAAATGGGCGGAAAATCCGCCTTAGGCGGACGAATTTCATGCCTGGAAGTCCATTTTCCGGTCTGGTATTAACAAAATGAATATAGTGCAAAGAATCATGCTGATCTACAGCATATCTGTGTGTGTGGATGTAGTCACGTGTCATGACACCAAAATTCATGAAAATGTCTTGCCAATCTAAAGCATGTTCAACAGTTTTAAAACATCTTTTTGAAAATGAAAAACCATGTCACACAGGAAATGGTATGTTAAAAGCTTAATTAATAGACCTTACGATTAACAATATTACTACAAGTTCGAAAATGCAACACGTTGCTGCTGAAACGAGCCGTGAACCACTAGACCACACATCTGGACTACGACACTAAAGCAACAGTGTTAGGAATAAGCCTGTGAGGGGGATATAATGTTTTTACAGAATTTGTATAGCACAATCAACACAAAAGTGCCCGACATTCCTCATCTTTTTTTTTCTTCATAAAAACATTCCTTATACAAAAAAAAATGGCTAAAGAAGCTAAAAGTACAAAACATCTTTTCCATGACTGTATTTCCAAAAATGCTATGCTACCAAAAGTAATGCGGTATCCCTGACAACACAGAACACAAGAGTTTTCACAGCTTACTTCTTTTTCTATTTTTTTGTTTTTGTTTTTTTTGTTTGTTTTTGTTTTACATGTTTTCTATTTCCAAATAAAAATAAAATAAAGCACTTTTCAGTCCTAACTGTGAACCCGTAGATTTGCATATGCATTTAATGAACCTGCAGATTTGCACATGCGTTTAAAGAATTTTGCCATTCTTGTTTTGAACATTGTTTACCAAATTCAACTTTTCCCTGTTATGAACATTGTTTACCAAATTCCTCGACTTTTCCCTGTTTTGAACATTGTTTACCAAATTCCTCGACTTTTCCCCAGCCGACTTTCCAGCAGTCTTTGAAAACAATCCATCTTTTCCCTGGTTTTGACCAAATTTCTCTGATCAGTAGGACCTTGTTTTTTTTTCCTTTACTTTTCAGTTCGTCTTCTTTCCCTTCCTGAGTAAGACAAAATTCATCACACCTCTAAAAGACCACTGACCACAAAGTCCCTCATAGGCAGCAAAAGACCACAGATTGAAACAAACAAAAATCAGGCCAGAACTTTTTCAAAGCAAATATGGCGGGAACACCAGAGTGAGAGGATGGGCCCTGATGCTGCATTTCTGAACCAACTAAAGCAATGTTATCTTGACAATGACAGCTCTCTGTTGTGGGAAGAGGAGAAAACACTTCACAGGTTTTAAACTACATTAACTTTCTTTTACTTCATATACAGGAGCGAGAGAACCGATTCAGAAACAATGAGATAAAAACCATTTAAAATCAGTAGCTGTAAAATAAAGTGGTACTAGTATATATATATATAGAATTATAAACAAAGCTTGCTCTTATGTCTTAGATTGAAGAAATAGGGGGAGATAAGCATTCACATCTGCAGTGGTAGATGATTCTGCCTAACTAACAGTATGTGTTTGAGTGGGTGAATGGGAAAAAAAAAATGCTTCTCACAATGAACCTTCAGCAAGCTTATAGTCTCCAAGGGGGAGACACCCTCCAATAGGGAGGGAAACTCACTAACATATAACTCCTGGTCATATACCGATATTTCGAAACTTGGTGGTTTCTCCTCAGTGACCGCGGAAAGTGGTAATTTGACTCCTCTGCCTTTTCAGTTTTAAGAAGAATGCAATCCCAGAAAAGGCTGGTGTGCAATACCGTAGTATGTTTGTTGAGTTTTCAAAAAACCAACTAAAGGTGCCACCTAAGAAGCAAAAGAAAATCATGAAAGAGCAAAACAAGCTACATTTTCTTGTGAAAAGTAGAAAACATAAAAAGATATCCTCTTAACCTCTTCACTGCGCTGTTGACGTACAGTGTACGTCATGAAAAGTGCCGCCTGCAATGCGCTGTTGACGAACATTGTCCGTCATGATTCAACACTCTTTCTGTTTCGTCCAGCATTGCCGAAAATCCCTCTATTTATGATTTGATAAGCTCCCTTGACCCTCTTTGCTTTTGGTGTACCATTTGTTCAAGGTAATTGGTTCATTTACATAAATTTATGACGATCGATAAGCAAGGTACTGTGAAGTCCTACTTCATATTTCGAAGCCATGGCTGGCGCACGACGAAGCTATACAGTTGCAGAGGTTATTTACGAAATTTACCGAGATGAAGAAGTGGAGATGAAGAAGATTTTGATCCAGCTGGCATCGAACTTCGTGAGTTGATGCTAATGACCCAAGAGTTTGATCTGGAAGTGGAAGAAGCTTTGAGTCACTCGTCGTCTGAGTCAGACTCAGAGCATGGAGATCCAATAATTCAAGCGCAGGTGAGTGTATTTGAGAGATTCATTCATTTTATAACATAATGGTGTTGTTTTCTTCTCAGTATAATTATGATAGAACAACCAAGTGTGTGTATTGTATGTCTGTACCGCTGATCGGGGCCGCGTCAGCGAGCGAGCCGGTCATCAATGACCAGTGTGCTTGACCGACTTTCAAGGCGTTGGGCTCGTGTGCCAGTGTCAGTCGCTCGCTCGCTCGCTCTCAGTCACGCTGCGTGTGTTTGGCTTGCTTGTGGTTTACAAGTGTTTCTTGCCGATGTGTGCCCAACTCTTCTCTATGGCCTGTGTGTGTTCGTGTGAGGGGCAGGGTGGAGTAGGGGGAATGTGTGTGTGTGTGTGCGTGGGTAAGTGTGTTGTGTGTGTGTGTGTGTGTGGTTGATGATACTTTTCTAGAAAACAGAAAGCACACAGTGATAAATAACACTGATCTAAACAATGTTGCAGTGAAGTTTCTTGTTCAGAAGCATAACTCATTGGATTGTTTGCAGTGTTTGCTTGATGAAAATGAAAGGGGCGTTCATGCTAATGACCCAATTTCAGTTTGTGTATGTTTGTTCGCTTATGGTGTGTATGTGTTTGTGAATATTTCATAAACTGAAAGCAAGAGTAGATACAAAAAATTGTTATCATTTTGAAGTGATTTTGTATGCCGTTTATTTGAGTTTTATTGGACTAACAGAAGGGGGTGTGGCTTGTTTACACTGTGTGTGTGTGTGTGTGTGTGTGTGTGTGTGTGTGTGTGTGTGTGTTCATATGTGTGTGTGTGTGTGTGTGTGTGTGTGTGTGTGTGTGTGTGTGTGTGTGTGGGTGTACATTTTCTTTTTATTTCATGAAATATTTCTGTAGAAAAATGAACTCTTGCTTTCAATGTGTTACAGCTAGGCTGATGCAGCATGGAGATGATGTTCAGCCTGGACCTGCTGGTGCTGGGCCTGTTGCTGGACCTGCTGGTGCTGGATGCAGAATGAACACATTTGGTGTTCAGGAACGATGGTCACAGCAGCTTCTTCCTTTGACTTCCAGAAAGAAGCCATGAATGAGATGATTTTTGGCGACAAAGATCCAGCTAATGCTGAGGATGACCATGCTGTCAGGTTGTGTGCTCGACACTTCATCGGTGTGCTGCCCCCTACCCAACAAAAGCACGGCCATCAAAGAGGTGCCGTGTCTGCTGGAAGAAAGGGCAGAGGAAAGACACCAGGTATTACTGCCCAGACTGCACCAGCAAACCAGGATTGTGTTGGAAGACTGCTTTGGAACTATCACACTCAGTGTTTCTACTGGCGATAGAAACTGGGAGATCTACACACCTTTCGTTCTTTGTGTGGCTAGGCTGTGGTGTGGTGTGGCTGGACACTGCTTCATGGGTCTTTGTACACTGTATAACTCCAACACAAAGTGTGCTATAAACTGCTGTGAGGTCAGCATCATCTGATTATATCATGATTGATGTCTTCATTTCTTTATATTGCTTTTCAAGGAGTTCATGTGACATTCCGGCATACCATTTCATTATATTTTTGTTAGAAACAGATTTTTCATTCATTTTCCTTTCATATGATATAACTTTTATGTAGCTATCTTCAATATCTTCAGAACTATAGTAAAGCAAATGAAAGTCATAGGCGTGATTTTTTGTGTTTTTTGGAATTCTACAGGTGACAGAAACTGGGAGATAAACGCCTTTCATTCTTTGTGTGGCTAGACTGTGGTATGTTGTGACTGGACACTGCTTCCTGGATCATTGTACACTGAAATGTTCAATACAAAATGTGCTATGAAACTGCTGTGAGCTCCAGCTCACCTAATAACGTCATGATTGATTTTTTTCATTTTTTTGTATTGTATTCAGGAGTTCATGTGTCATTCTAGCATATCATTCCATTATGTTATTGTTAACAAACAGATTTTTCATTCAATTTCCTTTCATGTGATATATACTTTTATGTAGCTATGTTCAATATCTTCTGAATTATAAGCAAATGAAAATCATAGGCGTGATTTTTGTGTTTTTCTAAAAAATATCTTAGCATGGGACTTAGCAAAATATGATAGCAGCGAAGGGGTTAAGACACAAGTGCTGATGGCAGTTCTTGGAATGAATCCGCAAGGGACTAAAATACAACAAACTAATAAATTCCAAGGATATGTACGAGCATTGTTTCCAGCAACTTACAGAGCAGCTTGGTGTTGCAAGCTTGTTGCAAGCTTGGTGTTTTTTTTCCCATTCACCCACTCAAACACATACTGTTAGTTAGGCAGAATCATCTACCACTGCAGATATGAATGCTTATCTCCCCCTATTTCTTCAATCTAAGACATAAGAGCAAGCTTTGTTTATAATTCAATATTTCTCGCCAGTCATTGCAACACCAAGCTGCTCTGTAAGTTGCTGGAACCAATGCTCGGTACATATCCTTGGAATTTATTAGTTTGTTGTATTTTAGTCCCTGTGCGGATTCATTCCAAGAACTGGCCATCAGCACTTGTGTCTAAGAGGATATCTTTTTATGTTTTCTACTTTTCACAAGAAAATGTAGCTTGTTTTGCTCTTTCATGATTTTCTTTTGCTTCTTAGGTGGCACCTTTAGTGGTTTTTTGAAAACTCAACAAACATACTACGGTATTGCACACCAGCCTTTTCTGGATTGCATTCTTCTTAAAACTGAAAAGGCAGAGGAGTCAAATTACCACTTCCGCGGTCACTGAGGAGAAACCACCAAGTTTCGAAATATCGGTATATGACCAGGAGTTATATGTTAGTGAGTTTCCCTCCCTATTGGAGGGTGTCTCCCCCTTGGAGACTATAAGCTTACTGAAGGTTACATTGTGAGAAGCATTTTTTTTTTTTCCCCATTCACCCACTCAAACACATACTGTTAGTTAGGCAAATCATCTACCACTGCAGATATGAATGCTTATCTCCCCCTATTTCTTCAATCTAAGACATAAGAGCAAGCTTTGTTTATAATTCAATATTTCTCGCAGTCATTGCAACACCAAGCTGCTCTGTAAGTTGCTGGAACAATGCTCGGTACATATCCTTGGAATTTATTAGTTTGTTATATATATATATATATTAATATACTGTGATTTGAGAATAGATGGTTTCAAAAAGCTTAGAAATGAAATTGTTCTTCCCGTTAATTTGACTTTAAAACGAAAAATGAACAAAAATGGGGAAGGAAATGAGCATCAGGTAAGTGTACATCATTTTGCACCAGCAAGTTTACAATAACAACATAAACACCACAACCACACACACACACCACACACAGAAAAAAAGAAACGGAGCTACATCCACAGTGTCTTTGTGTCACACATGACAGCTGTGTCATGGACTAGCGGACTATGTGACCCACCCAAGACTTACCGGACTTCTGGAAGTAGAAGTTGCCCTGCTTGACCTCCATGATGCGCTCGTTGTTCTCCACATGGGAGGCCACTTTGTCCGCCAGCTGCAGGGCCAGCGACTGAAGAGGGTGGGCTCGGTGCGGTGCATCGACAGCATCTGGGTAGGCTCATCCATGGAGGCCTGTGAAGACGTCAACGCATCTTTTTTTCGATGTCTCCCATCCTCATCCCCAATTTCATTTTTTTCCTCGACTGATCTTTTGTTCTTCATTTCAACTTTATTCTCATTCTGTGGCCATAAAATGATTTACAATTCAACTGCTCTTCTGAGGGGAATAGCTCAGTAGTAAAGCGCAAGACTCAAAAATCTTGGTGATCCTGAAGTTGCCGGTTCGAAACTCTCCCGGGGCCATTTCGGTACAGGGGGTTTTTTTCCCCTCGGAGTTAACATTGTTCTGACTCCATTCCCTAGACAGTCCTTGGAATGACACCATAAACCGGGGTTCTGTGTGTAAACCCACATGCTTTTTACATCTTGCAATGCATGTAAAATCCCATCACTAACTTTCGGAAAAGAAGGCCAGTTTTGGGCCCTTGGTAAGGATGACACGTTACACATAGCATGCACCTTCCCCGAAGTTGGAGTATGGCTTCCTTAACGGCGGGGAAAAAAATGGTCATACACACAAAACTCCACTCCCTTTGTTGGGTAGATGGGTTTAATCCTTGCTTGTCTATACAGGGAGTGTCCTGCTGGAGTATCAGCCTGAATACGCAGGAAAAAAACGGAACACAACAAAAAAACTTGCTCTTCTTCTGTTTGTGTTTTTTTCCAGCTGACAGTAGGGGCCACATGAGGGCTGAGGTGTTTGAAAACAACATGAGAATCCAGGCTCACTAGTTTTCCTGACCAGGCCTGATCGAAAATGGGGAGTTTGTATTATACTCCCTGTTTGGCTAGTATACTTACCATGTCAGACAATAGCATTCACGGCAGTTAGTCTGCTCTGCCAGGCCGAAGTTTTTGTGTGGCTAATGCAGTGATAAGACAGTCACGTGGTGCCCAACCCACTTCCGCCGTCGGAAGAAGCCAGTGTCAGTCTCCCATACCTCATTCATCGAGGCCTGCGCGCAAGGTAACCCCAGAACCTTGGCGCTAGTGGGGAAGGCAGGGCGGGCATTAGAGTCTGACATGGTAAGTATACTAGCCAAACAGGGAGTATAATACAAACTCCCCATTTTGGCGTCATATACTGTACCATGTCAGACAATAGCAGAATTCATAGTAAAAGGAGGAGGGCGAGTGCCCTAGTGGTTCCTGGGGTTACCCGATATGGATGCATTAGCCGCCACAAAGGATATCCCATTAGAACCATCAGCCCTGGTCATGCGGATGTCCCTCAAATAAAATTTTATGAAGGGATTCTCCGAACGCCAGAAGGCTGCCTCCAGGAGGTGGCGCATGGGAACAGAGTGCTGGAATGCTGCCGAAGTGGCCAGCGCTCTGACCTCATGGGCCCGGGGGGACCACGGCTGTTCAGAGCAAGTTACTTAGTTTTGAGTCGCAGGGGAGTTTACAGCTGCAGAGACCAAGCTGTGAATGCAGGTGAGGGAAAGGAATGTTTTCTGCAGGCCGCTCCCCACCAGCCAGCTAACCGCACTGTATTCGGCCAACTGAATGTCATCTGTGCATAGCTGGTCTGGCAGCAATGCATTCGGCAAGGTTGAGCGGCCATTACAAATGGGGCTGTAGGTTTGATAATTAGTTATTGTCATGAAAAATGTAATATATCTGCACTATTGAGATGACTGAATTGGCGAATTCCCAACAATTCTTTTAATACCAAACTCGACTGGGTTTATTTTCTTGTAGATAACATAGATGCCGCATGAAAGCTTGTACGCAAGTGGTCAGGCAATATTAGAACAATGACAACAAACAAAATATTGTGCAAAATGACGTCAAAACTTTCGGGGAAGTTAAATTTTTTCCAAAATTTTAAGTAGTACACAAGTTTGTTTAAAAGCCCCGCCAGCCCTACAGCAAAAAAAATATTGGATTCCCAAAGTGCAAAGTTTTTGTTTTTTTTCCCCTTTTCACCAAGTGTCTCAATAAGGAGGGAAATATAAAGCTGGGGCCCAAGCCCGGGGGGGTTTCCTCGGATGCCGGGAAAATTAGGCATTTCCCAGCCCGTCTTGGAGACCACCTAGGGCCGGGCCCACTGAGATGTCTTTCGGTTATTTGGGGTTTTATGGAAAAAAGGAAAAGCTTGTAAAAACCGGGGCCTGGGGGGGCGACCCTTTCCCCAGTAGGGGTTAGACATGGGAAGGGGGGGCAAAGGGCTATGCCAAAAGGGGTTTCCCCCCGCCCCTATGTATCCCCCCACTGGCGGAGGACGGGGGAAGGGAGGGACTCCCCCGGGTTCCGGGTTCCTTAGCAAAGGAACCCCGGGAAGGAACTTAAGAGAGACGGAGCCGTCTAGGGGAAAGGAAAAAGTCTCTGGGGCCCCCGCAAAGGGGCATGGAACCGCCTCGCCGTCTGGGGGAAAGGGGAGGTGCGAGGAAAAAGGGTAGCCTTCATAGACAAAAGGGTCGAAGGGAAGGGAGGACAAAAGGCTAAAAAGGGGGGTTTTTAATTTTGAGGACTTTCAAGAACAGTAAAGAGGTCCCAAAGGGGAACACGTCTGGGGGAAGGGGCCCTCACAAAGAAACCCCCTCTGGAATCTCTCTGAGTGGGAAAATTTCATTCTAAAAGGGAAAGGGCCCCCCCTTTTTGGGCGGAGGGTCTTTGCAAAAGGGCCGACCTGTAGCCCCGGATGGACTAGAAAGGGGATTTTTAAGGGGGGACAAAAAATTTCCTTTTGGGAAAGTTGGTGGGGCGATTGTAGGGACAAAATGTTTTTGCCCCAATGAGACCCTTTTCCCCCCATCTGCAATCAAAAAGGGGAAATTTTGGTCTACCCCACTGCGAGAGGACATGGCTAGGTCTCGGATTTCCGAGGGGCCCCCGCGATGGAAAGGGGTATTGGGACGGAACGGCCCTGTCCTTTTCGGGGAGGGGGATTTGGATGTTCGAAACCCCGGGCTGACACAGAAGCCAGGCGAGGATTTTGAAAAATCTGGGTTTGGGCCCGTGGGGGACCCCCAAAAGGGGGTTCCTGGCATGCCCCAAACCGGGGTGTTAAAAGGAGAGGGGGGAAACCCCGTGAGCGAAGGGATTTGGGGCCCGGGGCCCGGGGACGGGATGGGCCCCCATGGGGTTTATGAAAAATTTAGGGGGTTTCTCCGAGTCTCGCCTTCCTGATCCCCTTTGGGGGAATGGGAAGGGGGGGAAGGCTTAATTTTATGGGCCGGACCCAGGGAAGGGAAAGGGCGTCGATGGCTAAGCCGGGGGGTCCGGGACCGGTAAAAATCACGGCAAACAAGGTTTAAACCGTGGGCAAACAGGTCGATAAATTGGCCTAAAACCAAGGGGCCCCCACACGGAGGAAAGGGTAAGCCCGGCCCTGGGGGCCCCTTCCTTTTTGAGGCCATTTTTGGATGGGCCCTTGAGAGAGTTTTGCCAATGTTTTTAGCCCTGAATGTGTCCGCCAAAAGGGTGCCCCCCTGCGTTGACCCCAGCGGGGGGGCCCCCCCGTCCCGGGGGGGAGAGGCTGATGGAGAGGGGCCCCCCCCCCCCCCAAACCCCCCCCCCCCTTGGGTGATGAAAACAGGCTCCCGAATTTGTTGCCCTTTGGAAAAGGAGAAAAAATCGGTGGGCGCTTTTGGACAAATTTTGGAGGAGGGCGAGCCTGACCGCCCCATTTCCAAGATGTTGAATGGAAGAAGCAGCAAGGATCCCAAACCCCCGGGCCGTGACTGCCCTCCAAAATGGGCCCCCAAACCCCCGATTTTGGAGGCGTCCGGGGGAAAGGGTTCCCCAGGGCCGGGGATGGGAGGGAGATGGGAAAAACCCGGGGGGGCCCAGGGGGATTTTTCCTGCCCGAGCCACCCCATCCGGGGCCCAAACGAAAAAAAGGCCCCTGGGGGGAAGGGTTGGGTTCCACCCTGTCGTTGTCTGGGCCAAACGACGGGGGAAACCCCTTAAGCGCCCCTTTGGAACTTGCCTAGGGGAATGAGAGGAAAAGGGGACCCCATCTCCCCAGGAGGGAGGGAAAGACCCCCTGCCGAATTGAGGGGGGGAGGGGCCCCGAAGGGGGGGAAAAGAGATCCACTAGGCGGGCGGAACCTTCCCGGGGTGGGGAAACTACCATGGAGGGGTCGAAGCTCAGGGCCCGGGAAGGGGAAAAATTGCGACTGGGCGAGACCCTCGCATTTTGGGGGGTTTGGGTGACGAACCCCAGAAGGAGCAAAAAAGAAGTAGTTTGGAGGGGGGGGGGTTTTGGGGGCGGGGGCCCTTTGAGGGGGGAGCCAAGACGGCCAGTCTTTCGAGGTAGACAAGGAGGCAAATGCCCTTCCTGCCCTGGAAAAGGGGCGGCCTTTCTCCTTGACTCCCTTTCGTTGAAGAGGAAGGGAGCCAGGGAGAGCCCAAAAGGGAGGGCCTTAAATTTTTAAAAACCCCCGGCCCCCCCAAAAACAAAACAAAAGGAAATCTTTTTTTGGGAGGGTGGAGGGAAGGATCTGAAAGTAAGCATTTTCAATCTAAAAGGGTGCCCAGTCCAGAGGGGGGAGGGAAAGCCCCTTTAAACGGGCCGGTTGGACCCCCCCTAGAACTTGGGGTTGGGCCAAAAGGAAACGTTGAGGGGGGAAAAGGTCGAGGATGGGCCTCCCCGCCCGGGGGTTTTGGGATTAAAAAAAGGGGAGAGAAAAACCCGGGGTTTGGGTGGTAACCTCGGGTTTGGCGCCCCCCGGAGGGGCTCCCGAAATTTCAGGCAAAGGGGCCCTCCGCCTGGGCGGGAGGGGATGGGGTTGGAAGGAGGGGGGGAAAGGACAAAAGGGGAAAAGGGCCCGTTCGTTTGGCCCGGGGAAGACGGAACCCCCCCTGCAGAACAAAACCCCCCGGGGGGGGTTTTGGGAGCCCCATGCCGCCCCCAAAGGGGGGCCCATCCCGGGGACGCTGCCGGCCCAGGGGGGCCAGAGGGGCCGGGGGTTTTTGGGGGGAAAAGACTGAAATTTTCCCCCCCCCTGGAAGGTGGGCCCCCTAGTCACCCCGGGGGGCCGGGTGTTTGGCCCCAAAAACCGAAAAATTCTTTTGGGGGTTTTTTCGGTTTGGGGTCGGGGTGTTTGGCTGCCTTTTTGAGGGACCGTTTTGGGGTAGGGCTGGGGTTTTGGTTTGTGGTAGGGGCCTTTACGAAAAAATTTGGTCTAGGGGGCCCCGATGCTGCGGGGGGGTTGTGGGGGCAAAAAAGCGGCCTTTTTGCGCTCCCGACGGAAAGGGTTTAAAACCCGGGAAATTTAGTCGCCCAAAAAAACAAAAAAAAAAAAAAATCCCCCGCCTGCCCCAAAAAATGCAGGGGTAAAGGCCCGCCTTTGAGCGTTTTGGGGAAAAAGGGGCCTGGTAAAAAAAAAAATAGAAAGGGGAAATTCCCACCCCCAATGGCCCCCAAAGCCAGTTAAAAATTTGGGAACCTCCTGGCTGCGCTTTTTCCGCCCCCCACCCCCAAAAAGGGGTTGCGCAAACTTGTTGACCAAAAAAGCTGAGGGGGGCCCAACCAACCCGGCTGGGGCCCCATCCCATTGCGTCCGGGTCTGAAAAACGCTGAGAAAAATTCCCCCCTAAATTTGGGGCCAAAATTTTCCTAAAGCTGGAAGGAACAAGGTAATGGGGCAATGGGGAAAAGGTTTTTTTTCAAATCCCAAAAGCCCTCCAATTTTGATCCCACACAAAACGGTTTTTTTGGTTTAGAAAGAAAAAGGGGGGAATTGTGGGGAGGGGGGGGCCGGGTTGGGGAAAGGGGAAGGGCCTGGGTAAAGCCGGGGGGGGAAATATGGAAAATTCCCCCCTTTGGGGGCCGGAAAAAAAGGGGGGAAAAAAACCAGAAAAGAAAAAAAAATTGGCCTTTAAAACCCCGGGGCAAAGGTTTCCTTTGAGGAATACATTAAGGGGCCGCGTAGGGGGGTTTTTAAATTAAAAGAATAAAACCCCCGGTTTGGGGGGGGGGGGCATGTGCACCCCAAGGAAAAAAGGAGGGGCCCGGGTTTCCGGGCCAAAACCCAAAAGGAAAAAGTAAATGGTAAAAGGGGGGCCGGAAATTTCCTTTTTGGGCCGGGGGTTTTCGTTTTGGGGGGGGAAATTTGGCCCCTGAAAGGGGGAAAAAAGGGGGGGGAACGAAAAGGAGGGGGTAAAAAATTAAGAGGGGGGGGGGGATTCCCAACAAAAGATATGGCCCAGCCCTCCAAAAAAGTGGGGGGCCCCAGACTGGGGGGGGAAAAGCCTCAAACCCCCCTCCAGGTTGGGGGTTTTTCAGAATGTTCTTTAAAGGGGGGAATTTTCGGGTTTTCCACCTTCGGGGGGGGGCCTTTTTGGTTTTTCGGGGGGGGGGGGGGGGGGGGGGGGGGGGGGGGGGGTGGGGGGGGGGGGGGGGGGGGGGGGTGGGGATTTGGGGTTTGGAAATTTTTCCCGGTTGGCCAAGAGGGGTAAAAACCCCCCCCCCCCCCCCCCCCCCCCCCCCCCCCCGGACCAAAAACCCGGGGGGGGGGTTTGGGGGGCCAAAACCCCCCCGGCCCGGGGGTTAAAACCCCCCTAGGGGCCCCCCCCCCTTTTCCCCCCCGAAAAACCCGGGGGCCCAAAAAGGGGCCCCCCCCCGATTAAAAAAAAAGCCCCCCTGGGAAGGCCCCCGATGCCCCAAACAAAGAAAAAACCCCAAAAAAGGAAAAAGTTAAAAAAAAGGGTTACCCCCCCCCCCTTTCCCAAAAGAAGTTTTAAAAAGCCCAAAACAGATCCCCCCCCCCTAAAAAGGGAAAAAAATAGAAACCCCCCGGTTTCCCCCCCCCCCCCCCCCCCCGGGGAAAAAGAAAAAAAAAAGGAAGGGGGAAAAAAAAAGTTGGCCCCCCCCCCCGGCCCAAAGGTAAAGCCTCCGCCCGGGCCCCCCCCCCCCCAAATCCGTCCCCCCCCCCCAACACCCCCCAACTCCCGGTGGGTTTCCGAAAAACCCGGCCCAAACCCCCGTAAGGGGGGGTCGGTAAGGTTACAAAATTCGCCGGCCCAAAAACCATTCCTCCGGGATAGGGGACGGGGGGGGGGTTCCAAAAAGGGAAAAAGGGTCCCCTTCCCCCGGGGGTTTAGTCCCCCCCGGGGAGAAAACCCGGGGGGGAAGGAGGGGTTAATGGGTGCGGAAGGGGGGAAGGGGGGCCCCCCCAAGTCCAAAACCCCAAAGGGGGGTTTTTGGGTTTGATCTGGGAAAGGGCCCGCGGGGGTGACCCGGACCGGCCGGCCCGGGCCCGGGGGTCCCTTCCCGGGTTTGGGGCCAAAATTGGGGGGTTGGGTTCCACCGGGGTGGGAAACAAAGGGTCCCCCCAAGGGGGAAAGGTTAAAAGGGCCGGGTCCTTTCGGGGCCCCCTTCCCGGTTTGGGGAAAAAGAAAAAAATGAAAAAACAGGGGTAGGATAGTTGGGGGTTTGTTTAGGCGTCACGATTTTTCCCCCTGATCGGGTGGGGGGAAATCGGTTGTTCCGCCGTTTTTCCCCCCCCTCCCGCCCGGGCCCCCCCTTTAAGGTCCCCTTGGGGGCCGATTTGGGAATTTTTTACCCCCGGCCCCCTGATATGTGGGTTTTAGGGGCAAAAGCCCGAAAGGGAAACCCTTGGGGAACGAAATTTAGGGGACCCTTTTCCCATGGGGGGCCCTCCCCTTTTTGGGGCAAAGGAAAGGAACCCCAAAAGGGGAAAAAAGGGGTGGTTCAATATGGAAGTTAAACCCCCTGGAAGGATTGGAATTTAAAATGGAAGAACGGATCCGCCATTTCGGGAAGGGGGGGAAATTCGGGAATTTGGGGGATTTTTTCCCCAAACCGGAAAAACCCCTTAAAAAACCGACCGTAAAAAAAATTGGGGGAAACTTTTCCCGGGAAAAAAAAGGGGAAAAGGAAAAAGCCCGCCGGGGAAAAAGGGGAAGGTTGGGCCCGTTTAGGCCCCAAAATTTTGGGGGACGGGGGGGGAAAAAAAGGAATACGTTTTGAAATGGGGCCAAAAAGGTGGGGATTTTTTTTTTCAATCCTTTTAACCCCCAAACCTTTCTTTCAACCCCAAATTAAATTAACCCCCCTTTTTTTTTTCCCCCTTTTTAATCAAATCCACCCTTTTCCCCCTATTTTCCTTTCTAAACAAAAAAAAAAATTCACCACCAACCAAAAAAATCCCGGAACCACCCAAAAAGGGCCTACAACCGTGCCTTCCCAACAAAATCCGTTAAAGGGGGGAAAACAAAAATCAAAAAAAACCAAAGCCAAAACTAAAATTTGAAACCCTTTTCCCCCCCCTTTCCGAAAACCCGAAAAGAGCAAACTCCGGCCTAGACAAACCCCCCCCCCAAACGGGGAAAAAAAAAGCCAAAAAACCCCCCAAAATCCCCCCACCCCCCCAAATTAAAACCCTAACCCCGCCCCCCCACCAAATTTTCCCCCAAAGAAAAAACCCCAAACAAAACCCCCAATCAACACAACGAAAAAGGGAAATTAACAACCCAAAAACCCCCCTTTTCCGGGAACAGGCCCAAAAATTGGAAAGGCCCCCCCCCCAACAGGGTTTTTCCGACGGGAAATTGGTTTTTGGGCCCCACGGACTGTTTTTAAATCACTGCATTAGCCACAAAAAAAATCGGGCCGGCAGAGCAAAATAACTGCCGTGAATCCCTATTTTTTGACATGGTAAAAGGTAGGGACCCCCAAACTTTTTTTTTCAAGATTCACCCCTGAAGGGCCCTCAAACATGCAAAGTCCTTTTCAAGTACCCCACCAAGGGTTTTAAAGCCCAAAAAATTTCCCAAAGAGCACCTGTACCGGGGAATATTAGTCCCTGAATAGAGGGGGTTTTTCCCTTCCTTTTTGGGGAAATTTCCCATTTTTAACTTTGCGTGAGAGGGGGGGAAAGGGAAAAAGGGGGGAAAAGGTAAGGAGTGTGTTTTTTTTGTGGGGTGTGTTTTTTGTTGTTGTGTGTGTGTTTTCCCGCGCGCCGCGCGCAAGGGGCCATATCACTTTCCCCAAAAAAATTACAGCCCCCCCCCAAAACCCGGAAACGAAACCCAAAAACAGAAAAAAGGGAGCAGCCCAAGTACCGACATAAAGCTCCTTTTTTGGATGATCATCTTGCTGTGAAGGATTTGGGACGAGGGGCGTCCAGCCAAAATCGGGCCAGCGGGGGCAGGGACAGGTAGTTGTACACGTTTGGCAGTAAACCAGAACAGGTAGGTGCGCACCCTCTCCTCCTGAATTTTGGTTTAAAATCGGGGTTCGGGGCACCTTGCCCCTTTTGGTAGAATGGCCCCCCAAACACCGGGTTTCGCCAAAAAAGGTAAAAAAAATTTTTTTACAACGTTTTGGGGACGAAAAACGCGCCCGGCTGACCGCGGGGTTCACTTTTTCTGTTTGGAAAGTTTTAAAATGGCTGATAAAAAACAAGTTTTGCAACACTTTTTTTTAAGGAAAAAAAAAAATTTGGTTTTAAACCCAGCCAAAACATACGTTGTCAACCCTTTTTTAAAAAACAAACCCAAATATTTAAAAAAATTTTAAAAAAAAATAAAAATGGATCATCAAAAAAAGAACATCAAAACAAGGGGAATTAGAACTTTCCCCCAATTTAAAAAAACACCCGTTTTTTTTTTTTCCACAAATTTTAAATTTTAAATTTTTTTCGTTTAAAAAAAAACCCATCAAATCCCCAATTTTAAGTAAACAAAATTTGGTTTATAATAATTTTCGCTTTAAACCCCCAAAAACCACAGTGTAAGGACAAATGAAACCTGTACGCCAATTTTAACCAACGCAGTCTATAAACAGGCCAAACAGCAACACACACTGTCGCCCAATTTCTTTAGCACCCCTTTTTTCCCCCCCACCACCACCATCAGCGGGCCCGGAATGGGTCTACAAATGTGCCCCGTTTCCCAAAAACCATCAGCCCCCCTGGGGGAAATCCACCCTCCAAAAACCAACCCAAGACACAAATAAATGAAAAAAGTGAAAAAATAAAAAAAAAAAAAAAAAAGGTTAAACCACGGGAATTTAAACCCTTTGATCTGGGCCCCCTAAGTTTTTGCCGCTGGAAAAACAATGTAATTTTCGGAAAACCTATGCTTTTCCATAATTTTTTTGGTCCCCAACGGGTTTAAAACAAAAAAATAGTATGAGTTTAAGATCTCCCACCCCCCAAAGAAAAGGAAACTACTTTCAGGACAAGTCCGTAAATTTCTAGAGGGTCAGTATTAACCCTTTTGATGACTGCTTGCTTTATTTTGCTTAACAAGACAAAAAAATCCATTCTCTCATGCAAATCTAAACCAAAAAAAGGGGAAAAAAAAAAAAGGGAAAAAAAGTTTTTTTAATTTAAAAGAAAACAAAACATCTCTGCAAATTTTTAAAAGATTGATTTTACTGAACAGTTTTCAGTGAAAAAAAATTTTGCAGAATAACCCAAAAACATATAAAAGCATTTAATTTCAAATCGGGAAAGTCACGAGGTTTTTGAAAGTTTGAAAAACGGGGTAGCGAAACCATGAATGAAAATTTTCACTCTTTCTCACTCACTGCGATCACGTCAATTTACTACCCCTTTAACATTTTTTAAAGGTTTTTGCAATATCCCCCGCATCAGGAAAAAGTTAAAAAACTTTCCGTGTGGTGATTTTCCCCAATGACAGGGTGTGGCCAGAAGGGGCACAATTTTTTTTTTTTTTCCTTTCAGCACAGTGTTACGGGTGGCAAAAACCCCTTTCCCCCCATTGAAAAGACACTTTTCCCCCCAGCAAGGGGGCTACACGTGTGCAAATCCCCGAGCCGGGTGTGTGTTTTTTGTGTGTGAGTGTGTGTAAAGGGGAGAGGAGGGGTTGTGTGTGTGTGTGTGTTGTGTTTGTGTTTTGTTGTTTTGTGTTGTGAGTTTTGTTGTGTGTGTGTGTGTGTGGTGAGAGTGTGTGGTGTGTGTGAGAGTTGTGTGGGGTGTGTTTTTTGTTTTGTTTTTGGTGTTTTTGGGTGTGTGTGAGTTGTTTGGGGTTTGTGTGTGTGTGCTAGGGCGTGTGTGTGTGGTGTGCGGCGCATCCCAAGTTTAAAAAAAGAAATAATTTTCCTGTCCTTGCCAGGATTTCGTTTGTTACATTTAAAAAGCCCTTCAAAAGGGTTTTTTGGGAAAGCTTTTGAAAGGGGGGGAAAGTATGAAAACACACTTTTCTTTCCCAGGATTGCAATCTGAAATTAAAAAATGAGGGAAAATGAAAAAATTTTGGGCCGCGGACTGTGCCCCCCCTTTTTTCCTAAAATTAGCAAAAAGGGGGCCCAATTTGGCCCAAAGTTTCATTTTTTGGGCCCCTCCCAAAGGGTTTACGGGGACAAAAACCGTTCCGAAACCCCCAAAGTTTTCACAAGGCATGAAAATGCAAGATTTTTAAGTATGTACCGTATACAGGGTTTTCTGTAAAATGAAGCAGAAATCTAGCCAACTTACTTTTTGGAGGGTTTCCGGGAAATTACTTGGTAATTTTCCCATTTTTTAAAGTGCCCATGGCAAATGTGTATAAAAATTAAGAGTGACGGGGAGCACATGAACAAGTTCCGTTTTAACATCCCGTCCGAAAATTTTAAAAAAGAAAACATTTTTGGGCCGTAATTAAAAAAAATCCTCCCTTAAAAATCCAAAAAAATTCATATACTGGGAAAAGTGGGTTTTTTTTATGGGTGGGGGGTTTGGTGACAAAAAAGTTAGAAATCTCCCAAATTGTTCCATTCCATCCCAGGTGTCCAACCCTATCGCCAAACACGGACTACCAACACAAAGGGATAATAACTGTGTTGTGTTGGCCGGGATCACAGCAGAAGTCCATGAGTGCAGACAGCCGCAGCAGAACCAGCCACAGAGTTAGTGTAGCACACACTTTCCCCCCTATGGGACAAAGACATCAGTCCCCATGGGTCTACGTAAGTGCTGACATCCCCTCCTCTCCCTCACTCCCCTACACTGACCCTTTTAACAGCATCAAGGCGCAGCACACTTGCTAGTACCCCTGAAGGTGTATGTTCTTTTTGCCACTTTTGACTTCTAAACTGCCAATTCTTGGAACTTAAAATCTAATTCTGACAATAGAAACTGACTGCAGTAAAAGTAAATGTTTACAAATCTAACTTTTTGTTTAGCCCTTGCAATTAATTTCTGGCCAAAAATCTTTAACAATGGCCGAGTTGTGATTTAAAAAAAGGCTGAAATTTACAGGCCTGAATGCTAGGGGATGGGGGTGAGAGAGGAAGTAGGTAAAGGAATCTTCGACCACAAACACTTGCAGATACATGGTAATGGTTTGGCCATAAATTTGTACATTTTTCAAGTCGGGCACTGTGAAAGTAAAGAATAAGCATTGTAGTAGATCTAATGGAGAAAGGAACAAGCATTGTGATCTGAACAAGCTAAGGGAAGAGCATGCAATATCATGTCATCAGTGTTTGGCCTTAGAACTAAACACTACAGAAGCAGCTGCATTCTGTCAAGTAGAAATGTAGTAATGTCTTCAGGGTGTCTTAGTAAAGTATCAACCACAAAATTTGGCCAGACAGAGTGAACACACTGGCCAGGCTGTTTCAAGAGTTTGACATGGTCAATATATGACATCAAAGCCTCAAGGATTTCTGGCTTTTATAGCAAAGTTCAACTGTATCTTCAACTATCAGCACCCCCCCCCCCCTCCCCCATCTCCCCTGAGTTTAGACAGATGGGCCCAAGCAAGTCTGACCTTAGCATTCATTTTGTCATTGATGATGAAGTTTTTGCAGGCACGCCAGTCCCCAGCCTTCATGGCTTTGGAGGCGGCCACCACGTGTTCCCGCATGCTCTCTGGTGGCCCTGTAAGTGTCTGGCGCTCGCTCATCTTCATCACATGGTGGAAGTTCTTGCTGATCATGCGCCGGCGCACATCTAGCTCATGAGCTGGTGGCAAAAGACAGGACATACGCTTCAGTTACAGAATACTCTCTCTTAAAAAAAAAAAAACCCTTTTCAAAGAAATATTTTGATCACAGCTGACAGTCAAGTGTGTGGTAAGGAATTAATGATGAAATACAGAACTTTTAAAAACTAAATAAAATATACAAGAATCATATACTGGGTAGATGACAAACTAATAAAGAGGAAAACTTGTCCACTTGAAACAAAGTTAGTTAATCTGAAATAGTAACAGGGTGTTTGCTGTAATCTCTATGACTGTGCCATTTCAAATACTGCCACTTTTGTTGACATAGTGTCCTTGAAAGCAGACGTCTGTCTTGCAAGTGAAAAACTATTAAACCAGCCCTACAAGCAGACAGCAGCCAGGACAGCCTCAGATGACTAACAACTACAGAATAGCCTTAAAAAATTCAAACTGTCCGAACACCCTCAAAATCAAGGTAACTGTTACAAAACCCTTGCAAGACAGAAATATGTCAGAAGATCCTCAAAAAGATTGAACATACACGCACACACACCCCAAATATGAAACTAAACTAAAAATAAAAAAATAACCTCTCATCTTCAAGAAAGGCCTCAAAAATAAAATGTCTGTTTGCAGGGTTCCTACAGACTCCCAAAACACAAAATTCAAGTAGTTTTCGAGGAGTTTTTAAGGACTGTTTATTTTATTTTCTTTCTTTCTTTCTGCGTACGCAGGCTGATACTCCTGCGGACACTCCCTGTATAGCCAGGCAGTGGAGTTTTGTGTGTATGACCCTTTTCTATTCCCGCCATTAAGGCAGCCATACTCCATCTTCGGGGAAGTTTTTTTTTTATTTCAAGGCTAAAATACTTGCGTAAAAAATTGAAAAAAGAAATGGCAGTTTGATTTTCTGCATTCAGGGTTGATGAAAAAAATTACTGAAAAACAATTTTTACAAACATCGTTGTGATCCTGGATTGTCGTCTGCTATTTAACCAAGGGAAATAATTTGTAACTTCATCAAAATTTTAAAATAATTTTTCATTCACCTGGAGGCAGCAAGGTGAGGCAGCAAAATCAAACCGCCATTCTTTTTGCCACATTAAAGATTTTTGGAGCCAATGGCTTGATTTTTAAAGGTTTCAAGGAGGTTTGGTTGACAGAACCACATTTTATTGATTTTCAAAGGTTTTCAAGGCCTTGATATTCACTGTCAGAATTCCAGGAGTTTCAGGGAGCGTACAAACCCTGGTTTGGACAAATTAAAAAGACAGCAGTTCTGTCATGTCAGACTAGCCATCTTCTTAACCCTTAACATGACTAACCCTCCACCTTACTGAAGAATTTCCAAAAGACAACTACCCCCCCCCCCCTCTCCCCCCTGTTTTTCCCACACATGTAGCCCCTTAAGGACCTCCCACCTCCCAGCCATGTAGGGGATCTCCAGCAGCATGGCAGAGACCAGTAGACGCACTCCAGGAGTTCCAGGTTGATGTGCATGTGGTAGGGCAGCAGGCGTCGCTTCTCAATCTTCTCCTGCTCCGGAGTCCTCTCGTGCTGACGCTGGGCACTAGACCCTGAAATGGTTTCACAGGGTCAGTTGCTTAAGGCCACTGATTAAAAAAAAAAAAAAAAAAAAAAAAAAAAAGTCGCTGAACTGGACTTTAAACTGTGTGCTTCAATGAAAGAGGATGAAAAAAAAAATCTGGGTTAACCTTTTTGCCAACATAGTGCCGTTTCTCTTTCTCTGAAAAAGTTTTTTCGACTTTGTTCTCCTCCTATTTTATTCATTAAGGGTCAATGTTGGCGTGTACAATGTTTGTAATGTTTCTGATTCACTTTACTTTACTGAGAGCAAATCGTTACTCATGCACACATGTATGGGACTTTTGTACTTGCAACTACGTATGTGACCGGATGTGGACATACAGGCGTTATGTGTGGAATGCTTTTTGAGAGACGATGAGAAAGAGGGAGCTGTTTCATCTTCCCTTTAACTGTCAATGTACATGCTTGCATGTCTTTTTACTTCCTCTCCTCATCAATTGCAGTCTCTCCAGCACATACACCTACTACCTCCATATCAAATGTGATCGTACCAACCTTCCATATGGCTCTCTTCCTCTCCTTCCCATTTCTCTCTTTCATCTAACTCCTTCCGTGAGTACTTCTATCAACCACATATGTCATTATTATGAAAGCAGCGATGATGACAATGATACAGACCTGAGCTAGCAGCTCCTTGGCACGGTTGCTGCTCTGGATGTCCACCAGGCATTGTGGGCATCCCGCACATGACCTTGCCGAAGGCACACAGGCCCAGCTGAACCAATGTACGGTTATACAGGATCTGAAAAAGACGCCCCTCTGAAAGTGTCAGTGACATAGGTTAACATCTCCCTGACCTGTCCACCTCAGGCATGGTCCTAGAAGCACAGTTCAATGTGTTCATCACTGATTGTGCTAAAAATTTCTTTCCAGGCCAGTTAATTTTTGGACAGGCCAAATTGTACCCTTTGACGAATCAACCCTTTCCTGTTAAACAGCTTTCTTGGCATTACTGGTTTTACCAATACCTCACGGCTGTTCAGAGCAAGTTACTTAGTTTTGAGTCGCAGGGGAGTTTACAGCTGCAGAGACCAAGCTGTGAATGCAGGCGAGGGAAAGGAATGTTTTCTGCAGGCCACTCCCCACCAGCCAGCTAACCGCACTGTATTCGGCCAACTGAATGTCATCTGTGCATAGCTGGTCTGGCAGCAATGTGTTCGGCATGGTTGAGCGGCCATTACAAATGGGGCTGTAGGTTTGATAATTAGTTATTGTCATGAAAAATGTGATATATCTGCACTATTGAGATGACTGAATTGGCGAATTCCCAACAATTCTTTTAATACCAAACTCGACTGGGTTTATTTTCTTGTAGATAACATAGATGCCGCATGAAAGCTTGTATGCAAGTGGTCAGGCAATATTAGAACAATGACAACAAACACAATATTGTGCAAAAATGACGTCATCACTTTCTGGGAAGTTAATTTTCCATAGTTAAGTAGTACACAAGTTTGATACATGCCTCTGCTCAGACTACAGCAACAAAATATTGGATTACAAATGTGTAAAGCCTTGTTTGTTTGCCCTTTCACTAAGTGTCTCAATAAGGACGGAAATGTAAAGCTGTGACCTGTTTTGTATTAAAAAAAATTTCTTGAAGAGTATTCAGCATATTTTGCTCGAAAAAACATTTTTTTCTTTAGAATAAACTTCCCATTGAAAATCACACGAGTTAACACCCTGGAAAAAAAAAACACGGTTAATAAGCAACACTGACATGCTCATGTCATAACAATGCAGATTAAAAGGGCTCAATAGGCAATACTACGGAAAAACAACAACAACCCCATCAACTAAATAAAAATTATAGGGATCAGGCATGGGAATTGACTGAAAGGGAAAACTCTGAAATCTAGGGGGGTCCGGGGGCATGCCCCCCTGGAAAAATTTTTTTTTTCAAGATCAAAATCTGTGCAATCTGGGCTATCCTGACTTCATTTTTATGGATTTAAGAACGTAAAAAAAAAATGAAGTAAATTAGCATTAAAACAACAAACAAAAACAATTTTCACACAAAATGTTTTTATTCAGTTCTATGAGTTTATCTCCAGCCGACTACAAAGATCACACAGGCTCAAAAAACAAACAAAACAAACAACAAAAACAAAACAACAATCAACCAACCCAACCAATCCAAACAATCACCAATCAACCAACCAACCCACTGGTCAACCAACCAAACAAGAAACACCCCCACACACACAAAAGAAAAGTTAAGCCTGCACACATTCACTTGAAACTGGTTACAGACACTGGCACCAGGCATTACCTCCAGAGCTGAGGCAAGCATCTCTGAAGAGAAAACAGGAAGGTATTTGAAGTTTACTGCTGAGAAGACTGTCACACAAGCAGCTCCCCTGTTTACTGCTGTCACTAAGAAGAATGTCACACAAGCAGCTCCCCTGTTTACTGCTGTCACTGAGAAGAATGTCATCCAGATGCTTCTTTGAGCGGAGATGGTCAGTCAGTGTTGAAACACCACGACTGGCGTAAGATACGTCTTTGTTGCAGACAATACACCGTGCAGCTCCACTGATATTTATCTTGCGAAAGCGCGTCCCAAGGCGCTCCTTCTTTACTACATCTCCGATTTCCACCTCCACAACTACAAATATCCACTCCCATTTCCATTTATTTGGGCACTTGTCTTCGAACGGATCGCCGAAGTTTACCACACGACCAAGGCACGCCATGTTGAAAACTCGCCCTGTTCAAAGTTTGCGCATGCGCAGAAAGTCACGATATTCACAAATTTGGGCTGCCCGCGAGAGTTAATAGCTGCTGTTGCTGGCGATTCGGGTAACTGAGGCAGGCGTTCGCAGCACGCAAACACAGTACGCTCGCGTTCCGCAATAGTCTCGATCGTCCATACCCAAACTTCCGCGAGAACGAGAACAGAGAACGAGATAACGCTCGCGTTAGTACAACTTGGTCTAGGCCAGCTGAGGCTAGTTCAGCAACAGCTAAAACCGTGGCTTTATATTTTTTGTACCCCAGATTTTTTTTTTTCGCGGACGCAATTTCGTTTTCGCGGAAAGCAAATTTTACTGCCGCGGAAATCAGCGTTTTCGCTGACAATTCCCATGCCTGAGGGATGAGCATAGCAAGTAAATAAATGAAGCCTCTCAAAAATGGAAAAAACAACAACAAATTAACAAACAAAAATTAAGAAGGAAGGAACAGAGACCGACAAAACTGGTAAGTACCACATGAATCTGCAGCAAATAAATATCAATGAGGAAGAAAAATCTCACTTGAACAAAATCTCACAGAAAGGGGCAAAAAAAGAAAAGAAAAAGAAAAGAAGCAGTACTGTGAAGGACCCTATGCAGGGTTCCTACAGACTCCCAAGAACAAAATTCAAGGAGATTTCAAGGAGTTTTTTTTTATTTCAAGGCTACAATACTTGCGTAAAAATTGAAAAAAGAAATGGCAGTTTGATTTTTCTGCGTTCAGGTTGATGAAAAAAAATTATTTAAAAACAAATTTTTTTGTACAAAGGAAACAACAAAAATCTTTTAAAATACTTTTTTCATCAACCTGAACGCAGAAAAATCAAACTGCCATTTCTTTTTTCAATTCTTATCAGAGTGAGTGTGCCAGTACACCACACATTTGAACATTAACAAACCCAGACTCTTTGTATCAAACGTCAAAAACACTAAAATCAGCAAAAATATGTCCGTTTGTAAGAGAACATACAGACTATGCATGGTGTGCAAGAGACTGGTTGGAGGAAAAAAAAAATTACGAACATTGCCACAATCCTGCATTGTCGTCCTCTATTTAACCAAGGGAGATCATTTGTAACTTCATCAAAATTGATATAGTTACAAATTATCTCCTTTGGTTAAGTAGCAGACGGCAATCCAGGATGTTTGTAAAAATTTGCTTTTAAATAATTTTTCATTAATCTCAATACAGAAAAATCAAACTGCCATTTCTTTTTGCCACACTAAAATTTTTTGGAGCCAATGGCTTGATTTTCAAAGGTTTTCAAGGAGGTTTGGTCAACAGAACCACATTTTATTGATTTTCAAAGGTTTTCAAGGTCTTGGAATTCGCTGTCAGAATTCACGGAGTTTCAAGGAGCGTACGAACACTGCTATAGGCAGTGGGTGGTGTAGCGGCTTACAAACTGATCCAGGACAAAAGATTACAGATCTGCAGTTCAAGTTTTGAAGCAATAGGTCCCCCCCCCCCCCCCCCCCCCAAAACTTTCCCGAGTTATCTACTCTTCTGTTCCTCCCTAGTGGCATTACTCCACTCATTCTGTGCCCCCCCCCCCTGCCCCCAAACGCACAGCACCACACCTACAACTGACCTGCTGTAGCCATAAACAGCAGTCAATATGCAGTCGTTATCAGAAAACCCATCACATAAGAAACTGCACTGCATCCACATCACTTCAGCAACATTCATCCCTGCCTGTTCTGACCGAATATTCATAGGACGTCGCCTGATGAGCCATCTTCTGACAACAATACCTGCAAAGTCACCGAGTCTGCTCAGTGTGTCCCCTCCCTCTGACGCCACGCCCTTTTCCAACGACAGTCCCCAGTTAACTACTGCAGGTGCCACAACTTTCACACTAAAGAGCATGGACCTGGAGAGGCAGAAAACCACCGCCAGAGAAGGCATGAGGAACCACTTAAGTGGACTGCAGACCGGTGCTATAATCAGCTTCTGAATGAAAGGGGTCATGCGCAGCACCTCATACTCTTAACGATATAAAAGAATCCACAGCAACAAAGAAGCTTTGCTGGGTCAAATTCTGTAACCAATGATTCTGAAAGGTAAACAAAAGCAATGAAGGTCGAAACAAAAAAAAACAAAGAAAAAGGAAAGTGTGTGTGGCACCATGCACCAAAAGCTGAATTCATACATTACCAACTGAAGAAAACAAACGACGTTACCTGAGTGGGGACATCAGAGTGCTGGATGTTGTCCTGCAGGGAGACATGAGCATGAGGTCGCGGGCCTTGATAACCAGCGATCGTGCAAAGGCATGATGGTATATCTGACACAGGATGGCGCGGTGCGCAGGCGGTCCGTGGAGTCCTTGGCATAGATGTACTTGCACAGCTTGTCCATGATCTGCTCTGAAGTCATTTTCTGCCACACATCCATTACACAGTTGAAATGTCATAAGCGTTCTTGGTAACCTGAGCATGTCTACAGTGAATGGATACCAAACAGTTTCAGTTCACGATGTTTATGGTTCATCAGACTAAACAGGACCATATAAGGGCTGTAAATACATTCCAAATGGGAACACACGACTGCACAAGTAAGACAAAAAATCTGATGAAAAAATCAATCTACATTTATCAGAAAGAAAAACAAAGAGAACATAAAAATGTTCATTCTTGACAATCTATGATCATATAAGATAAAGCATATTGATTTCTTGTAAAAACTTGATGATCACATGTGGCGGAGCATTCCTAAAGAAGCTTAGAGGAGTCTGTTATGTAGTGCCAAGTCTAACGTCATGCAGATGCCTGCATTACAATGTAAAGGTGCGCACTGCTCAGCAGTTCTTCACCCGGAATGCACCATGGCGAATCTTCATCTTTTAATGACTGTGCGTAGAATATGTGATTGTGAGTAACATGCATAAAACCGTCTTCACCCTGCTGTTCCCAAGAGGAAGTGTTTGAGGTTGACGCAGACTGAGGAAAGCGTGTGGTCTTTCTGGCAGCTCTAATCCCTTTATCAGAGTTTGTTTCTTTGTTTTTACGTATGTTCTTACTTCAGTTTTTAGATTTGTGTAAGGAATGAACGATGCAGACATGTTTTTCTGTTATGGCATTCTTTGTGAGGTACTTACCGATTTGTCTACTGTCCCTTCAAAGGCTGTCTGATCAAACTGAAAACAGCATAAAAACATGGTCATTACTGCATGGCTTATAAACCTCTGTTGGTAATTAGTAATTCTTAAATTCCACATTTCTTTCAGTTTTTCTTCTTATCTATTTCTTGCTGGTTTTACTCGGGTTTGAGTAGTGCAAGAAGCTGAGACACCTGCCGATTGTGATTCACACAAGCTTTTAAATTAAACAAAGCTTTTTTTGTGTCTGACTTGCTTCACAAATTCTAACACCACTTTCATATTCGAGCTTAGGTTTAAAAAAATCTAGCGAAAGGACAATTTTTTTTTTTTATATGTATGTTGTGAACATGATTATGTATTGGATTAAGAAAAAAAGAAAGAGTCCTGTACATAGAAAATGTTGACCGTTCTCACAAGAATGTGTTATCTTTATTAGCCCATTTCAACTTCCAGGTTATCTTTTTTTTTTTTCACTTTTAATGAACAGTAATTCTTTCCATAATTTCACATAACAATAATTTTGGATTCTAATTACATATAATACTGTACAGGGTTCATAGCCTAAGAGCATCCCAAAATTCCCAAACTTTTCCCAAACTTTCAAAACCACTTTCTGGATTTTTCAAAGACCTTTATTTTCTTTAAGCAGCCCTAAAACTGAAGTTAGGTAGATAAAAGGGACATGTAAATAAGCACAAACACAACAGACAGACAGATTACCTTTTAATAGAACAGTTCCTTGTTATCACACCAATCTTCTAGCCTTATTATTGTCTGTCTGTGATGACCCAAAGAAAATGTAAACTATTATATTCCTTTTTTTTCAGCCACAATGCACTGCCGTTGTTTGAAAAATGAATCAATGGATTCTGTCCTATATGTCACAAGACTTACAACAACTGTCAATTCCAAAGGCAGCCAATGTGTTGTAGTGGAGATTACCTTTTAATAGAACAGTTCCTCGTTATCACACCAATGAATTTGGAGTCGAAGTATCTTGTAAGAACACAATTACGGTCCCAGAATCTGATATACACATCCAACTGTTTTTCCTGGAGATTCTGGTTCAGCGTTTCATCAAAAAGAAGCACATAGTTTTCTGCTGCCTTTACTTGTTTTGTAAGCTCGGACGAAAAATATGGCCCAAGACCAAAAGCACACAAGTATCTTGCTTTTGCTTCTCCACAGGAAAACGCTGCAGCAATGTTGCTGTCAGGAAACATGGCTTGAAACAGCTGTTTCATGCCATCACATGATTTCATACTGTAATGGGATGTTATGCACTTCATTGCCCACAACACCTCGGCTTTCAACACTTCTGTGCCAGACACGTACGATGCCAAACTACCACACTGTTTTTCTTTCTGCGTTGCAGCTGATGAGACAGGAACCTCTGAAGATGTCACTGGTGCAACAGAGGAGGAGCTGGTTGTGGAAGACTTCTTGCTGTGGATGCCCATGAAGTCACCAATGGGTGCAACCACTTTGTCAATGGAAGCCACATTCTTCTTGTGCTTTGCACCTGAAATACAAATTTTCTTTTGTGTTTATAAAAGTTTTAATCAAGACACCAAAAATCGTTCTTGTTTATCATCATATCAATTTTATTATTACTAGTAGGCAAAATCTTTATAATCATCACAATCATTATCACTATTATCATCCTAATTATTGTCACAATTATATGTCTTTAACATTGTTTAAAGAGAGTGTATGATGTTACTGCTATATCTGTATCAGAAATTTTATAAAAAATTGTAAATATTGATTGATCATTATAAAATTCTGTCAATATACTGTTAAATATTAATTAAAATGAATGTTCTTGTTATTGTGAAATAAATACCAGTATAACTTACTGTTTTATATCAATTGCTATTAATGGTATTAGGTAACTTTTTAAAAAAATCACTATTACATTTACAATTATGTACTCCCTATATGGAAAGAAATACTATCTTCATTTCACATTAGTATTAATTATAACATGATTATAAGTTCACATGAATATTTCCTATTAGTATTGTTCCCAACCTTTTAAAAATATAATTAAAAATAGTATGAATGAAAATAGTGGGTACCAGTGGTGGTAGTAAACAGCGTAGTAGTACTAGTAGTAGTATAATAATATCAGAGCAGAAGTTCTAGGAGAAGCAGTATTAGAACAGAAAGAAGTAGTACTAGTAGTAGTTGCAGTAGAGCATGAGGTAATCACCACTTTGCAAATTCTGGCAATATTTGTAACAGTGTTTCCTTCAAAGCGCAGGTCACATGGTCACATTCTTTTTTCTTTTCTTTTAAAGGGCAAAAACGTCAACCTGAACAACGTAAAAAAAAATTAAAAAAACAAGTAGGTTGAGGTATGGCTGATGGGAGAGCGTTTGGATAGCTTGGCTAACTACTGAAACAAAAGGTTCACCAAAAATCATTTTCCGTCTTCGTCTCATTTTTCTTCCTGTGACCAAGAGAATGTGACCGGTGATCCCACGCGATGAACACTGTATTGACTTACCGCCGTTATGGCTGATGAGGGCTCCTTCACCCATCGATCCAATATCGATGTTTTTTCTGCACGCTGCACAGTATGCAGACCGCTTGTTGCCAGCATTTTTCCGCAGCCATCGTTTGTAAGTCGAATTTTCGAGCCACAGCTCGTTGAAAACACACTGGTCCGGCATTTTGTTTTCTCTGAGAGACCCGGATATTCCAAGGGAAGTAACTCGCGTTGCGCTTGAAATCGAGAGTTCGTCTGCTACTCAATTCGCTGCGGTTCATCTGATCGCATTTATTATATTTTATAGTTGTTTCCTCTTATATGTTAAAATTTCATGGTCCCCGATTTTTTTCGGAGTGGATATCTTATATTGGTGACATAACTCTAAATTCACAAACTTTCACAAACCATATTCATGTTTTCTTATTTTTCAAAGACTTTCCAGGGCCTGGAAAATAACATCTTTTTTCCCCAAACTTTCCCAAACGCTACGAACCCTGATACATTACAAGTCAAAGGAAAGCAAAGCACACACACACACAAATCGTTTTTCAAGTCAGTTCTGAAACCAACAGCAGGCTCTCTAAACAATCCAGTTCCTCACAATGGAAATTTGCCTGGCTCCATTGTGGCTGAAGGTGGTGACCTTGGCACAGTACTTCAATCAAGCCTAGGTTCAGGAATTCCCTAGGTTTTACCAGAGTGGTTCCACTGTGATCTCTTTGGTGAGGAACTCTTTGTCTGGGAGCACTGCACCAGTTGCCTCCACCTCTGACTGTTGCTGGCAAAAACCTGCATTGTGGCAAAACCCTCTGCAGTCTACACAGCGACGTCCTTCTCTGTCTGCCCTACCTTCCCCTTTCCTGCACAGTTCCTTACGCAATCGTCTTAGAAAGGCTGCTTGATCTCACCACATGTCCATACCACTTCGGCTTTCCTCACTGTAATTACCACGTCTTCCTAGTCAATCACATGCTGCCTGAAGTTTCTACAGACTTTGTCTTTTGAAAAACTACTGTGACCACAACCAGCATGTACCTTGAAGTAAATATGCTCAATACGGCGCAGGTAAGCACGACAGATCTCCTCACTCGTGCCAGTCCTCTCGATGTAGGTCTGCAAGCTCTCCAGCAGGGCGCACACTTGTTGCTCATCTTTTAGCCTGAAATCACCACAGAAAAATGAAAAGTCAACAGCCACTGACATGAGCTTCATGATGAGATGACATGCTACTTTAATCTATTACAAAATGCTCAATTTTGGACAGCACATTACAATGTCCAAAGAAAGACACCACCAGTTAATATTTCCTGTACTAAAGACCTTTTTTTCTCAGGAATATTAACTGTTCTGACAAATTTGATTTACCTCCAAATTTCACGCTGAGACCAGCCACATGTTAACATATAGCACAAATTACAATGCTTGTCCTTACATTCATTCACACATCTAGACTCTTTCAACTAGTACTTGCACACACACTAACACACACGAAACAGATCACAGCATGCTCATCATAACCATTAAGGAGACCAGACAGTCTTGTCAGATCACCATTGTAATGATCAGAGCTTAATGCCTTCTCAAACAAACACCATAATTACCAATGATGCATACACAAATATACATATGTACCACATGTTCCCAAATATAACAGTAATTCAGCAGAATGTTCTTTTTGTGGCAAATTACAAACTGATGTAGCCCACCCAGCAATACATGGAACTGTTAGGAGGAACTGCAATAGCCCAACTGTCACAGCGGACCGACAGATGTGACCAATACAGCCCACCTGTCAACCACGGGACTGACAGAAGCACATGACATAGCCCAGCTGTTAACACGTGGAACACAGAGATAGCCCAGCTGTTATGATAAAAGACAACATGCACATCTTCTCCAGTCTCTCCTTCTTGGGAAAAGGAGGATGAAGAGAAGAGGAAGACCAGCCCTCTGACTTCATCACAACGTTTTGGCGCTCGGCTGAGTCAGCCTGCACCCATGCCCTCTGTCCTGGGCCTTGCTCTCCAGCCGTCCCCAGACGTACCTCCATCTGTCTGGCGTCTGCCTCCACGTCCCAACACCACGTGTTCCTTGGTTGTGCTCGCTTCCACCTACTTGCCTTTGGGGTTCTACTCGAATACTTGTGTGCAAGTGTGCATCCAGAGTGTGTCCAATCCACCTCCATTTTCTTCTCTCCTCTAGCAGTCGGCTGGTATGCAGCGTGTTCTCTGCCAGAGGCTGATGCTGGTGGTGGTGTCTGGCCTGTGGATTTGAAGTTTTCTGTGCCAGGAGCTGATGAATGTCAGCAGTCTCCTGAAGGTTACACTTCAAAGGGCATGCAAGACCATGGCTTGGCTGTGTCTGGAGATGTACTGTTTTCTCCTGAAGGTTACACTTCAAAGGGCATGCAAGACCATGGCTTGGCTGCGTCTGGAGATGTACCGTTTTCTCCTGCCAGCGAAACTACCAGGAGTGGAGGTGCAGGATGTGCAGAGCAGTTCACTTGGTGATAGTGTCTTTCGCCAGTGGGCTCTACAGTCATGAAACATGGGCTGGTACACCCTTTTGAGCACGTCCACCCGAGTTCTGATGTGTCATGTCTGATGGTTACACAATGGCATCTGCCAGGGGGCAGGTATGTCCCTTGACATCTTAACGGAAAGCTCTGTGCCTGTACGCTATGTGAATACAGTGGAGGATTTCAAGGGTGGCACAGGATTGCTCCTGGCCAACTGGTTTGGCACATGAGAACAGTACTTCTCTGGGTCCCACTGGCACCTTTGGGTGTATCTCTTTCTTCCTCATTTCTTGTTCTTTAGGTGAAAGTATACTGTACCGCTGGATAAATGGGGGAAAGCTATGGGGGAAAGCTACACATCATAGTCTACCTGTCGACAAATTCAGTGCTATGAGCGTCGCATGCTTGAAGCATCTTGGTGAACTCTTCATCCAGCCGCTCCATCACCGTCAGGATGCAGCCTCGCACACGGTATGGGGAAGTCTGCACACACACACACAAGTACATCTTTGTTCAATAGTGTCACTGTGAGTGATGTTTAGCCAAATTAAAAAAATAAAATACCAAGACACCAATGATAATTCTCATGCACAAATGTGCGTCTCTGATGCATAAAATTCCCATCTGGTGTTCTGAAATTTACGCCAGTACGTCACTAAAACATACTTAAAGTTATTGTGGTGCAGGGCTTTTCTCCTGTACGCATTACACCTCTGAGCAGCGTCTAACATACCATCAATAAGATTGCACCAATATCAACCTCCAACAAAATTCTGTGGAAAGATCGAATGTGGCCCATGGATGAATGTATGAAATTTGGGAGAAGATTAGTGGTGCAAGATTTAGGATACACTCATCTTGGGTAGGCATTTGCTTTCTGCCAAGTCGCCTTTTTGGTTTCTCACATGGCAGTCCCACATTTTTTTTTTCTTTAAAAGGCATCTTGACCTTTAGTTCTCAGGCCTTTTGACCTTTAGACTCTAGATACTTATTTTTTCTAAAGAAAATGATGCTGGCACCGTTTCTGATTATTTTCTGTTTGTTAAAACTTTTCTTTTTTAGGACCTCTTGCGTTCTTCCAAATTTGCATCCTCGTTTACTTTCTCTAACAATCCAGAGGATGAACAAGATAAGCTTGTATTTTCCTCTATGACAGTGGGCTTTTAGATTGTGAGTGTATGTGTGTGTTGATATTTATGGACAAGCATGCATTTACGAGTGCATGTGTGCGTACGTGTTTAAGTTAATGTGCATCACATGTATGCAAACACGTACATCTATATGTATGCATGTGTTTGAATGAATACACATGTATGCAATTCATCCCAAAATATGGAATATCTGTAGCCTAACAATGAAACTAAGGGTGGTCACATACGCATACATCTGTTCAAGCTGAGGAATACTGACGAACAAGCATGTGTTGGTTTCACGCATCACAACGCACATGCCTAAATTCCTTGCAAACCGATCAATCCCACATCCTTATCAGACAACACCCATCCCAGCACAGTGCGTCTTACCTCCAGGTTCTCATTCTCCTCCAGGATGTTCTCCCCTACCACCAGGTCATCCATGTCCATCAGCATCTTCATCAGCGTTCTCAGGTTTTCCATGCACCTACAACACACCAGCATCCCCTGGTCACGCTCTGCGGCCCACGACTGACAAGAGGGTGGGCACCTTTGAAGTATATTTACACCTGAGGTTCGACAGCTATACTCGACCAATAACGCAAGGGGTCTTTCCCCCCACCCCCCTAACTTTTTAGCCCTAACACTTTGTGCCATGCAGATTTCTATGCAACAATAGAAGAGAAACAACTTCTGCAGAATTCTGAGAGATCTGATGTCCGAATTGGATTTGGCACTTACCGACACTGTCTCTAGTACTGTTCAAGGAAAGGTTAAAGACTTAGCAATATAGATTAAAATGCATTACCTCTGCAATAAAAACATGATGAACATAACCTGATATGCACACGCGCACAAACAGTCTTGTCTGCACTGCCCTTTTACTCACATTTCCCACATCTCGGAGCGCATGCAGGTGGCAATGTTGGGGTTGTAGTCAAAGATGGCAGCAGTGATGTTGAAGAGGATCTTGACGTGCATGGCGGGGCCGAGGTTGTTGGCATCGGAGACTTGCTTCAGCTCCTGCAACAGCTCAATCATCTGGGAGCGGTCCGTGCCCTTCTTGCCACGAGCTGCCACAATCTCATGCAGCTTCTTGGTGACCGCCTCATGGTTGATCTCCTGGTCTTTGGCAAACATCTTGGGTTTTTCCTGAAACGGGTGAACATACACGCTGCTGATAAAATAGAAGTGATATTCTGATCACAACACATAACATCTGTTAGGCAAAGTCTGTTTTTTTTTGTGTGTGTGCTGTACACGGGATATCACAATACAATTTTTAAAAAAAACATCGGGAAACAAAACAAAGCAAAAAAAGAAAGAACAAAACTGATGACCAAAAGGCTGCAGGGAAGGGGGGGGGGGGGGGGGGGGGGAGGTAGAGGAGGTGTTGGTGGCCATGGTGGGTGGCTGATAAAGTGCCCATTCTTCATCCACTTTACAATTCTTACTTTCTTTACCATTGTTGTAATCCAGGAAATAGATATCCCAAAGATGCAATTCTGCTTCTTCATAATCCACCTCAGAATTCAACTTTTTCAAGAATAAACATTTGCAAACATGCTGACATTATTTTGGAGGAGCTAAGGGGGGTGAAGGAGATATGAGAGAGAGAGAGAGAGAGAGAGAGAGAGAGAGAGAGAGAGAGAGAGAGAGAGAGAGTGTGTGTGTGTGTGTGTGTGTTATGTGTGTGTATGCACGTGCATGGGAGAGCCCACGCATATACATTTTTCCCCAGCTGAAATCTGATCACAGATAGGATTTGTTAACACATTCAGTAATGACGAACACAGACCATGTTGAACTGATGAGAGGATGGTGAAGGGGCGAGGAAGCTGTTTTATACAAACGCAGCCCTCTTGTTACTTGTGCACCTGGCTGCCTGACAAAACATACACGCTCCACAGAGAGCTACTTCACATAGCTCGAAGTCTCAGATCACATCTACAATATTTTCACCACTCCATGTGTCTTCTGAATTTATGTACGCTATGCACAAATGAATCACTGAACTGGCCTCACTGTAAGCATGCCCCTTTATGTCCACACCAGATATCTTCCCAGGGGAAGACAACTGTAACAGGTTCCCCCATTCTAATTTTTCAGCACCCAGCTGTCAACATTGTGGACATGGTTCTGACATACAGTTTGCCCACAATGAACATCTTCCCCACCATGCTATCCAGGGTAGGTATCAGTCCCCCAATCAGCAACTTTTCCCCAAGTGTAGTTTCCAGGGTTCCCACTTCCTCACAGGAAAAAAATTCAAGGGTTTTTCAAGGGTTTCTAAAGGGGATATTTTAATTTTTAAGGGGCAAATTTAGCCGTACAGCGGGAAAAAAAAAAGAGTGAATAATTATCTTACACATGTAATCCAGCCTTGATGATAAGGTGATTACACTTCTGTAGTCTTTTCCACGCTCAATATCATATACAAAAAATAAAAATGAAGTCTTTACACAGAAATTGAGAAATCAGAAAAAGAAAACTTTCAATCTGCTTTCCGGACCAGTATCTGACATGGGATGTCCAGCTGCTCCTGTTTCAAGTCCTTATTCAACGATTCATCAAAAAGCATGACATATTCATTAATTCTCTACTGGCAGCTGCAGCCGAGGCCCCTCTCTGGCTCATTTCAGGAGGGAGCTCAGCAAACTTTACTTTTAAAATGTGTTGTCATGTGGAAGTGTGTGTGAATGGTTGGCGGGCCTGGACTAGCCTAACGCTTGTTCTGGGGCAGGATAGGGAGCGGGGTAATCCCTCTTGAAAAGGTGAACATGGGTAGCCTTCCTGCAGCTCCACACTCAACTGTTTTTTGGTTTGGTTTGGTTTGGTTTGGTTTTGTTGTGTGTGTGTGTGTGTGTGTGTGTGTGTGTGTGTGTGTGTGTGTGTGTGTCTGTGTGGCTGTGTGTCTCTGTGTGTGTCTATCTCTGTGTTTGTGTGTGTGTCTCTGTGTGTGTCTGTTTATGTGTGTGTGCATCTGTGTGTGTGTGTGTGTGTGTGTTTCTGTGTGTGTGTGTGTGCTCTGTGAGTGTGTGTTCTCTCTCTCTCTCTCTGTTCTTAAATTTTAAACGTCCTGTCCACTTTAAGTGATATTAGACAAAACACGCACACAGTGTGTGTGTGTTTTTTGTATCTTTCTTCTCTGTGTGTGAGGGGTGTGTGTGTGTGTGTTGTGTGTGTGTGTGTGTGGTGTGTGTGTGTGTGTGTGTGTGTGTTCTGTGTGTGTGTGTGTGTCTCTCTCTCTGTGTCTATCCTCTCTTTTCTCTGTGTGTCTCTCCGTCTCTGTGTGTGTGTGCGCGTGGTGTCTCTCTCTGTATTTGTGTGTGTGTATCTGTGTGTGTGTCTGTGTGAGTGTGTGTGTGTGTCTCCTCTCTCTTCTCTCTGTTCTAAATTTTAAAACGTCTGTCCACGTCAAGTGATATTAGACACACACTGTGTGTGTGTGTGTGTGTTGTGGTGTGTGTGTGTGTGTGGTGTGTGTGGGGCGTCTCTCTCTCTCCTGTCTCTCTCTCTGTCTCTTTCTCTGTGGTGTGTGTCTGTGTGTGTGTGTGTGTGTGTGCGCGTGTCTCTCTCTCTCTCTTGTAGTGTATCTGTGTGTGTCTGTGTGTGTGTATGGCTCTCTGGTATGTGTGCATGTCTCTCTGTGTATGTGTGTGTGCCCGTCTCTGTGTGTGTGTGTCTCTCTCTCTCTCTCTCTCTGTGTGTGTGTGTGTGTGTGTGTGTGTGTGTGTGTGTGTGTGTGTGTGTGTGTACATGTGTGTGTGTGTGTGTGTGTCTGTGAGTGTGTGTGTGTCTGTGAGTGTGTGTGTGTCTCTGTCTCTTTCTCTGTCCCCGGGTGTGTGTGTGTGTGTGTGGTGTGTGTGTGTGTGTGTGTGTGTGGGGTGTGTGTAGGCTAGCTCGTGGGTAAGTTAGGGGGTAGGGGTGTGGTATGAATGCTGTCTTTTAAACAATAAAGTAGGTTTTTTTTTTGTACAAATGCCAACCGAATCACTTAAAGTCTATGGAGACGACGTGACGATTGATTTGAAATTCAGTCTGTTATTTTCACTCTTTTTTCAGTTCTGACAGAAAAAAGGAGCAATGCCTAAAGTTTCAGATATCTATTTTTGGTTTCCCCACACGATATTTTCGTCGCAATCGAGAAATATGGAAACATAGCTGCAAACATTTCGTGTTGTCTTCAGCAGATCGGACACTGTGATGATTGTTGATGGCATGAATCGTCCACAACACTTCACCCTTTCAACACATCTGTCCCACTTGCTGTTTTTGTGAATTGGCTGACGATCTTACTGAGGAAAGGGCCTGACCTGATGTTGATGAATTTGATGATTGCCGAACGAAGTCCGTAAGATTAATACCAGCCTAAATCGCTTTTTCCAATTCCAACGTATTTCTTCCTCTTTCCGTGACTTGCAACCCCCGATTCCCCATTGCCCGAACAATCAACGGTCTTTTTGCACACTTTACGGAAAAACGCATGTTTTTGTCCTGCATTCAGTGATCCAGCTTCGATATCTTCCCCCTGTAACCACAAACGGATCAAATGCGCAATTTCCCTTAGGCATGATGGTAGACGCAACAGTGTTCGAATTCACCGAAGATGTGGGAGCATGGCGCTCTTTGTCGGAAGTCGAACTGCGCATGTGCAAACGATAACCAACTATCGAATTGCTTCTTTGCTTTAAAAACAGACGACACACAAAACGATTCGAGAGGGGGAAATCGATTTTCAGAAGTCTTGTTCGCGTTTGTTCTCCGATTCGTCTTCAAAAAGTTACGGTCAGTTTTGGTCCGAAAACGTTTTTTAGGGGGATTTCAAGGGATGGTAGGGATATCTGCAGTTTTCAAGGGTTTTCAAGGGGCCTTTTTGACCCAGTTGTTTTTTTAAAGGGTTTCAAGGGTCTTCAAGGGGCGTACGAACCCTGAGTTTCGTCAGAAAGTGCCCTTGACTCAATACCCCCGACATGTTACAGACAAAAAAGTTTCCCTTTGATTAATTTTATCCAGTCTCTCAAGTTTCTACATTCCAGGACCCCAAAAGCCCTCTTCCCCCCAACAGGGCTCCTTACCTTGGCATCTGAGACTACCAGTTATGGATTTTTCATATAAAGCAAGGCAGATTCCCACTATAAACTCACTGTGTGTACTGACTGGGCAGCCTTGCACCACTCCTTACTAGGACCTCACTCACCATAATCATGGGAGCTCCCCCTTTGACCTCCTGCCAGTCGTCATCGTCCTTGGGCCCTTTTCTCCAACCTCTTGATTTTATCCTTCTTCTTTCCTTCTTCTTCTTCTCCCCCTGCTCTGGTGGACTTCAAGAAATACTCCGCCGTCAGTTTCCCCACCGCTGGGATGTCCTCGTCTGAGGAGGATCCTCCTCCCGGAGCTGGCGTTCCAGAAGTCGTCACTGTCTTCGTTTCATCCCGGTCCAAGTCACGATCCTTGACCTTTGAGAAGGGCAGAACATTATTAACAGTAAGGTTTTTGCTGTTATCTTTAAAATTTTGCATCTGTTGCTGACAAAAAAAAAGATTCTTTCACCTCACAGAAAAATTTCTCCAAACTTTTTAATTGTGTATATTAAAAATACTTGTGATTTTTTTTCTTTGTAAGTTTATGCACTTGTTAATTTTAATATGGACACGCTATCACTCTGTCAAATGTTAATACAAACATTCATGGTGCGGCATGTGTGTGTGTGGGGTGTGTGTGAATTTTCATTTTAATGTTTATGTGCTTATTGACATCATGTCAATTCCTTCACCATGCAGTCAATTAATGCATCAGTGCCTTAGTTGAAAAAAAAAAAAAAAGTCCTTAATTTCATTATAACAAACCCAATGACACAAAAAGGAGACAATTTTTTTTTAACATGCTTTACGAAACATGTCACAACTTGAAAAATATCCTGACCCCCTCAACTACACATTTCTATCAGACATTGCTTGTATGCACTGTGTGTGCACAATCATATGCTAGGGAGAGAGTACGTCTGTAGATACGATACATTTATGCATGTCTGTGATTGTCCATGTTTTATTTATCCTTTCAATGCCTTTAGTTTTTTTTCCTTTTCTTTTCTTTCTTTAAAGGACAACATTGCTTGCAACTGTTCTTTTTCAGAGGACAAGGTAATCATGATTTTAAAAACACACACACACATACACCTAATATCACACCAAGATCCTTCATTTCGCGAGAAGTCAGTAATATAGTAAATACATATGCTTCCAATTTACGCTCTATGCTATGAATCAGACATAAACATAATCAAGCTATAAATGTCAACAACAAAAATCAAAAGGAGTGTGATAACACATTATCTGTTATGAAAAAAATATGCATGCTTGAACACGCCCAAGGCATACAGTGAGGAGAACATCACTCACAAACTTGGCAGCTTTCATTGGTTTGTCTTCCAGCTGGGTAGGAGCAGTATCAGACCCGTCCGACTCATCTGTTCACAAAGGAGAAAGAAGAATTCTCAACTGCAAGTGTTTCTTTCATGCGAGTGTTTTTATACTCCCCATTTTCAAAACGCAAGTGTATGCATATGTATGCCTGCCTGTGTATAATTATGTCTGTGCGCGTTCGTGCAAGTGTTTATGTGTGTGTGTCTGTATGCATGCGTTAAGATGTGTGGTTGTTGGTTTTAAGTGCATGCACATGTCTGAATGTACTACTACTAGTCTTCCTGAGACTGCAGCAATTGACATTTCAAGTGTAACATTCTACCTTTAAGTGTAGCACTCATTTCTGATATCACAAGTCAAACCCAGCTGCATTTCCAGTCTCACTTTGGTTCACACAAAACAAAATGGCAGGCAAGAAAGACTGAAATCTCACTGTTTTTTGTGCGGTTTAGACTTGACCCATGAAGAATCAAAATATCTGACAATGGAACCACTCAGTAAGGCTCTAAAACTGCGATTGTCTTCAGTGATTTTTCTCCGTCCTTTCCTTCCTCTCCTTACTGACTTTGGCGATATTTCTCATGAAGTCTTTAGTCTAAAAAGCCTACGCCAAGTCACAAACAGGGTTAAGTCTACAGTCTGCTGATCTTACATTATCTTGATTCTGTTTTAAGCCATCACTACATCTGTAAAGAGGTTTCCTTTTGCTCCCCCCCCCCCCCCCCCCCTTTTCATTTTTTGTGTAGCATTTCTTCACCGAGTAGCAGTGTAGCACTGTCAACAATATCATAGCATGCTACACTAAAAGCCAACTATTAGCAGCTCTGTGTGAATAAAAACACAGGGAAAGGAACAGAAGACTGAAAGGCCAACATAGTTACCTCCTTCATCTTTCTCTTCCCTCTCATCTTCCTCATCTCCTTCATCTGGATTCTGGACGGACAGACAGACACTGATTTAGCACCAAACGACAAAGCAATACACTTGGAACACTTGTCTAAAAATGTCACTTAAAAAGCTTATATCCATATAGATACAATGTCATCACACACACACACAATTTATATACATATATGTATGAATATATCTTCCGATGCTCTTCCTTGTTTGTATATATGAGTGTGTGTATATTGTTTTGTGTGTGTGAGTGGGTGGGTGGGTGGATGGGTGGCTGTGATTTGTGAAATATAGATCCATAGACATGTTTTTATGGCTACTCTTAATTTCCCTTTGGAGATAATAAAGTGTTCTTGACTAGACTTGACTTTTTCCCTTAGTTTTGCTATCAAACTAACATGGCAAATCAAACCAACCAACCATTGTAATTTTAAAAAAAAAAAAAAGAAGAGTAACATTTGAAATACATTGACAGCAAATGTGTATTAACCTTGTGACAGCCTTTTTTCACCTGTCTTATACTGAGCAGTTTTTGTATACTCAGACACCCTAACATGTATCACATACGAACTAATTTCTTCACCAAAGTTTCTCTGCAAACTAAAGGTAGAAATGCTGAAACATTCTTCAGTTAGCTAACCGATTCATCGACATCAATTTTACAAGATCAATGAGACCCAATGGAGCCCAATGGCTGCGAGTGCCAGCTGGAAGCTGTGTCATCATAGGTCTCGGAACGCAGGGAGCAAACATTTTGTTCATCCACTGGCCAAGCAGAGGGCACAATAAGCGAAGTGCACAGGTTTTCGTCTCAATACTCTCTACAAACATGTGGACTGGATCATTCTTCATTGTGTCTGAACTGTTCTCACCACCAACAAAGAAAAATCAGCTTTTGCTCTGATATTCAAGAATATCAAACAGCAATGATTCTTTAGCGGTCAATGGGTTAAAAAAGAGTATCAGAACCAGAGTCCAGCTGCTCAAAACACTTTTGAAAAACTGTTCCTATACAAATACTAAAAATCCATCCATACTCAACTTTGCATGTTTCATTATCTTTTCACAACACAACACATATTCATACATACACTCAGAACTTTTATTGATGACAGTGACACTAACAGTTACTAAGTATGCGTTTGTTTCAAAATCGCATCATGAACATGCTCATACTCCTCTTCAGAATCAGAAGCAAAGCAGGGTGGGAGGCGGGGGCTGAGGGAGGTGGGCAGCTCAACTCACCTCACGATACTTGGCCATCTCCGTCTCAAAGTCACGGCAGTATTTCCTCAGCTTCTGTCGCAGTGTGGTCAGACCTTTGGAGTTGTTTTTGCTGATGGTGTCTCGCCACTCCCGGTCCTCCCAGCACTGAAAATCATCCATTGGTCAACTCTCACCTTCAGCAAGGGGTACTCTGCTAGTGCTCAAAATGGGTACCAACCCAAGGCAAACCTTGTCTGTAGCCCAGCTGACCAAAGGCCAAATCAGGGGTGAAAGCATTCAAAAAAAAAAAAGAAAAAGAAAAACAACAACAACCAAGTACCAATTTAAAGTCAAGCCCTAAAAGGAAAAGACCAATCTGTTAAAACAGAACTTTTCACCAACTATATTTACTTCAGATCAAATGAAAAATATTGATTGCCATAATGCAAAAAGAAAGAAGAAAAAAAAAAAAAAAATTGAGATGGAACATCTTCAAAGTCTTCATGAAATCCACATGAAAATACCTGGGCATATTGCTATATACATCCCAGCACTTCAACAAGATGATATTACTTAATGCTGAATAGTTTAACACACAGTACATGTCCTGAAACATCCTCATCCTTTAAAAGTAACAGTGCAAGACAGGTGTGATTAGTATACCATGCTTGCACAGCAATTTTCTAAAGGTTCCCAAGATCATATGGACAGATTTGTAATAGTTCTTTGACAGTGTGTGTGATCATGTCCTCTTGCATGAGGTCTTCCAAATGACTGGGGGTTTTCAGTTTCAGATCTGTAAAGAAAATGGACATTTTTGGGAAGTTCTTTGATTGCTTCAGATGCCAAACACACACACTCAGATAAGGCCCTAAAACACAGCAGACCATACTCCCCCGCCTCCCTCACCTCCATCACCCTTACCACATGCACTATCAAGTGCGCCCTAAAGCAGAACAGAGCACCCCCACCCCCCACCCCCAGTCAGCCACAGCACCCACCTCATTGACAAAGTCCAGGAGCTCCACCAAGCAGCGCATGAAGAACCTGGGGATCCCCTCCTTGTCCACCACCTTCTTGGCTTTGTCGTACGACTTGCACAACCCCTCAAAGTCTGCAAATGTATGGAACCTGTCAGTCCTCTGATCTTCTTCCTAACAAACTGCACTCCAGTGGAGAGACAAGGTTGAAAAAGAAAAATGATTCCCCAAACAAAATGGGTGTCATGATTCTAAACTTGCCAGAAAGTGTGGCAGATGAAAAAGAGATCTGCATCAAAATCACCGCAACAAATGAACAAAAAGCATCCTAAAAAGACGGGTCACAATGAAGATTTTATGTACAAAAGTGTTTCTGGTGCATTAAGACGCACTAGAGTTCAGGCCAAAGCCTCACTAAAATGTACCAAAATTTACCATGATGCAATGATTTTCTTCTGTATGCATTACAACTTTGAGAAGCATGTTACATAAGAACACTTTCATCTGATCCATCACGACCTTAAGTCACATTGGTTTATTGGCGAGGCTAAAAAAAAAACAACCCTTTAATACGACAGGGAGTTAAACCGGCGAGCTCCCATACCTGGACCTCATCAGGGATGTTTATAAATCTGTCACCTGCGGGAATTGCTCCTAGCAGTACTGCCAGTAAAGCTAGTGCTGGCTTCCCCTTCCCATGAGAAAATTTCTGAGTTTCCTGGTTTTATATTTTATAACTTGTATGGGTGGTATGTTCTGCTTTGTTTCACTCTGTTTACATGTGACACTCTTAATGTCATGTTTCATCGCCTGTCTCGCAACACTGACTCAAGTTCAATCTTTAACTCTCATGAAAATCTGCGTTCGATTCTGCATACAACGGTATATAACAATTAATTTTTTTTCTAGATGTACAAAAAACCAAAGTTAGGTTCAAATAATTACCTCTTTAATAATGAAATTTCCCTCAGAAACCTGGAATGAAAGGAATAGTACTGTAGTAAGAACTCAGGAACCAAGGGAAGTAATGACAGCCTATATTCAGTACTCAAAAGTGTTTTAATGCCCTTGCCAGTCTACTCAGTTTTGTCAAACGTTCTGCAAACTTTTTTCGCTTGCCTCTTGTTTGTCATCAGGCTTATGGTGATCATTGCTTGGTAACTGGAGTATGGTCGAGCAATAAAATATTCAACTCTGATGGAAATGGCTTATGTCGTGGGGATAATGATGAACACAGCTGTGATGAAAATCAATAAAGACATCTCACTTATTCTGCTAAAATCCGACTGTGTATGTCTTGTGCTCTCATTTTTTCACTATAACTGAAAACATTTTACTTGCTGTGGGACACCAGTCTTTGGTCCAGTGAATGAATGTTTAGCACTATGTGGAGTGATTCAAGAACTTTGTCATTAACTCTTCCTTACTTATCCATTCCTGTCTCATCTTCTTTCTCTGTGCGTTTATATTCTCATTCGAAGGACTGTGTGGGAAATGGAGTCAGAACTAATGTTAACTCCAAGGGAAAAATCCCCCAGTACCGAAACGGCCCGGCGGAGATTCAAACCTGCAACCCTTGGATTACGAGTCCAGTGCTCTACCAACTGAGCTTTTCCGGCCCCGAATGTCCTACAACAAAACCAGTACATAGGGCAGTAAAATCGCACCGCCCTTTGCAATGTTTCATTGCTTTTCTTCTTCTGCTTTCTCAACCTGGCCTGTTTTTGGATTAAATATGTCAACATTCTAAAAATGACCTATGCTGTCTAGGTTCTATTTAAGCTGCAGCAAAGCATTATTTTCTTCAAATTTTTGTTTTCTGGTATAAGAAGTTTGTCAGAAAGTGTGGCAGCATAGCAATGTGAACGAAACTGTAACATGCTGCACCCAACGTATAGTGCTTAGTAGCTTTGAAAACAAACATCACTGTTTAACCCTCTTGTATTCAGGTTCTCTGAGGCTTAATTCCCCTAGTTTTCAGATTTTTTTGGTGAAGTTAGCCTTAAAATGGGTATGTATGGTTCATGCTTCACCACAACCAAGAATAAACCTCTAGAGCTACGAAATTCCGCATGTATGGTCACGAGGCTTTGTTCTATACTGTGAGCAAGATTTTGTGTGTCTCGAGGTGAAAGGTCGTGTCACTGTCACCAAAATGTCACCCAATGTGTCACATGCAATGGTGACAATTCTAATACAGCACACCAACATGCAGTTATCCCATGCACATGCATGTTAGTGTTTTAAAATGAAAGCTGCGGCCTAAGTGAGATGATCTGTCTTCTGTCCGCCTGTTCAATCCCCACAGGTAATCCACAGAATGTCACCCACAACTAGTGTCAATTGTCACTACCGAACAGTTACTGTAGATTCAAACACAGTCCTTATTGTTTTTCTGTCACTGTTCTAAGCACCTTATACATGTCCATATGTATTTACACACTGTATAGCTGTGACGAAATTGAGTAGAGTGTCACTGCCAAGTGTCATCAAAGCACTGTCACCATAAACTACAGGTAAGCATATATACACTACACACAAACACAGAGACTAGCAAACTGCCCTACTGTTGAGCCACTTTCTGCGCATGGTAGTCATGGAAACAGTCATTCTTATGAAAGCATAAAGACACCTGGCAGATAGAACACATATATGACGTTTCTATGCGTCGTCCCTTAGTTGTCATACGGAATAATCAGTACAGAGACATAGCCCGCATTTCGTCAGGTGTTGTGTCGAACCAGAGGGGGTCAGGTGTGCCCTTAGCTGCTTGTCTTTGTTGAGCGTATCTGTTAGTTTCTTCTGCTACTAGATGAAAAAATGTGAGAGGCAGAAAAAAGAAATAATCTAGTGCGGTGGCAGTGTTCGGCAGTGAGTGCGCTGGGCCTGTCGGCTGTTGGAATGTGACCACATGGGCAGGATGTGTAGCCGGTCGCCATTGTTTTGCAGAACGGCGAGTAGCACGCTGTACTGAGGGTCGCTTTCACCATTTTCCTCTCCTTCATTGGTGCCGATTTCAACATCATTCTCTTCTCCTAACTCTCCATTTTCATACTTCTCTACTTCTTGCATAATTTGATCCCACTCCTCCGCTGAATACTCAGGAATATCATCAAACTCGCTGTTGTTAGCAGACGACGCCATTGTGAAAATCGGTCAGTCTCACGCACAACTCTTCGCTTGTAGTTTCTCCTCTTTCTTAGTGAATGGAAGTGGTGCCAGCATCCAAAAATAGTGCTGCCACATTACTGGGCTATAGTGGGAAATCCCCAACAACTTTTAGTGGCTCTCCGAGTATTTTCACGGAGTCAGCACGTGATGGAAAAGTACCGTACACATGCGGCGGGCAGCTCCCGTCTGCGCCCGTTACGAAATCTAGCGCACTGTCTCAGCGCTCCCGTCTGCACCCGTTATGAATACAAGAGGGTTAAAGCTGCCGTGGAGCAGCCAGTGGCACCATTCCTTTCTCCTTCTTTGTGTTCGGTAAACACTGTGAGTGGAACCATCTTGATGATGATGCCCCTGTAATGCTACCGACTCCAAGCTCCTTCTCACCTATGTTGGGAAGGCACGGGGCTTTTCAATGGAACCATCTTGATGATGATGCCCTGTAATGCTACCGACTCCAAGCTCCTTCTCACCTATGTTGGGAAGGCACGGGGCTTTTCAATGGAACCATCTTGATGATGATGCCCCTGTAATGCTACCGACTCCAAGCTCCTTCTCACCTATGTTGGGAAGGCACTGGGCTTTTCAATGGAACCATCTTGATGATGATGCCCCTGTAATGCTACCGACTCCAAGCTCCTTCTCACCTATGTTGGGAAGGCATGAGGCTCTTCAATGGGACCATCTTGATGATGATGCCCCTGTAATGCTGCCGACTCCTAGCTCCTTCTCACCTATGTTGGGAAGGCACGGGTCTATTCCAAGTAGCAACAACAGGAAACAAAACTAGAAGGGTACTTGTGAGAGTGCAGAGCTCTGTCGAAGGTGAACAGCTTCTGATTCGTTCTTTTGATCCATGTCCACAACAATATGACTCAACACAGGACAGAAAAATAGACTGATAAAAAAAAAAGGAAAAATGCAAACTGTTCATGCACTTTTTTTTTTTTTTTTTTTAGTAATCCGACTAACAGATGAACAAGCCAACCAACATAGGTAAAATATAACCACCTAAGCAAGTATATAAAGAAAAGCCTTTGCATTACTCCACCCACACACACACCCAACTTAAACTAAAGCCTTTATAGAGTGAACATTCCCATCAATCATGATAATAAGAGTCATGTGATCAGCTGACATGTACATGAAGGAGATCTCGACGCATACAGACATACATACACATGCAGCATCAGTTCAGACTTTACCTGTCAAAACGCTGGCCATGTCTTTGATCTTTTTATGGTTCCGTATCGTCTTGATGATGTTGCGCAAATCTTCATACCTGGGGAAATAAGAAAGTCTGAATCTGACTCAATTCATAGATCATCAATGTGTGATGTGGCAAGGAGATATTCTGTCAAATGGTACTGTTTTCTCTTCAACCTTCTCTTAGTCCTAATGACTTTCATCATACCATACTCCATAAGAATATATTAACATGGGTGCTAGGACTACCCTGTTGCCAAACCTGAAACTAAAAATCCTGAGAGCCGTAAACCTGAAATCCCATATATAAGAAAATGTTGAAACAAAACAGCTATGCCTAGTCAGTAATACTGCAATGCTAACACAGGTCAGGCATAGACAGCCGCTTTGGAGGTGTGGGGGTGAGAGGACAATGTTGGTGAAGTGGGCCCATTGGCTTATGGTAGGTATACAGGGATAGGGGATAGTGCCCTAATAGGTGGGGGGGGGGGGGGGGGGGGGGGGGGGGGTGGTAATGGAGCAATCCCCCTTTTCCCACAAACCTTTCTTGTTTACAAACGTGTTTGATGCTCTCTCTTTGTAGAAGCTTTAAAAATTCAACATTAAAGTCCTTTCACAATAATATTGTCTACCTTTGTCAATCAGTTCCTTACTCTCTCTCTCTCTCTCTCACACACACACACACAAAGAGACAGATCTAATCAGGTAGGAACGAAATAGTATTTCACATGAAAAATTCAGACAGCTGCATGCAGTGGCACAAATATGAATAGCATTTCTTTTATATCAGATTTATATGTAAGTGTTTCCCTTCAGGTGTAATACATGAACAAAACAACTTTGAATTGTGACTTGGCAAACCATAACTTTATGAGCCCATTTCTGTTAATGGACATTGCTGCCAAAAACAGTACAAACATAAACCACTTGTATATTACAGACAAGATTTGTATGTGTTATACATATTAGCTGTTTCTTATAATTCGTATGAATGTATTTAAGAAAAGAAAGTGAACAGGAAATAATTTCCGACTGTTTCCTAAATCAAAACAAAACAAAAAAACCAGCACAATTTCTTTAGATGAACGACTTGCCTTGCTAAAGTCAAAGTACAGAAGACACACTGTTACACTAACAGTATAAATTACATACACAGAATACGTTATTCCATTGTATGATGAATTTTTTCATCACTGTTCAAGTGCAACAGCATTACAATACTGATTAGAAAATATCCAAACTATACAAAGAACCTGAGCTTATTTCTCAAGGCATTGGTATTCTCAAGGCATTGGTATACATTTAAATAAGGAAACATTTTAACTAGTTTTTAAACATTTTTCATAGGGTCCAGTGGATTTTAAAAGCATTTGAACTGATTATATATATATATATATATATATAAAAAAAAACTAATAAATTCCAAGGATAAGTACCGCACCGTTCCAGCAACTTACAGAGCAGCTTGGTGTTGCAATGACTGCAAGAAATAATGAATTATAAACAAAGCTTGCTCTTATGTCTTAGATTGAAGAAATAGGGGGAAGATAAGCATTCATATCTGCAGTGGCATACTGCCTAACTAACAGTATGTGCACAAGTGGGTGGATGGGGGAAAAAAATTGCATTCTTCTTAAAACTGAAAAGGCAAGAGGAGTCAAATTACCACTTTCCGCGGTCACTGAGGAGAAACCACCAAGTTTCGAAATACCGGTATATGACCAGGAGTTAGGTGTTAGTGAGTTTCCTCCCTATTGGAGATTATAAGCTTGCTGAAGGCTCATTTTGAGAAGCATTTTTTTCCCCCATCCACCCACTTGTGCACATACTGTTAGTTAGGCAGTATGCCACTGCAGATATGAATGCTTATCTTCCCCCTATTTCTTCAATCTAAGACATAAGAGCAAGCTTTGTTTATAATTCATTATTTCTTGCAGTCATTGCAAACACCAAGCTGCTCTGTAAGTTGCTGGAACGGTGCGGTACTTATCCTTGGAATTTATTAGTTTTTTGTATTTTTAGTCCCTTGCGGATTCATTCCAAGAACTTGCCCTCAGCACTTGTGTCTTAGAGGATATCTTTTATATTTTTTACTTTTCACAAGAAAATGTAGCTTGTTTTGCTCTTTTATGATTTTCTTTTGCTTCTTAGATGGCACCTTTGGTTGGTTTTTTGAAAACTCAACAAACACACTACGGTATTGTACACCAACCTTTTCTGGGATTGCATTCTCTTAAAACTGAAAAGGCAGAGGAGTCAAATTACCACTTTCCGCGGTCACTGAGGAGAAACCACCAGTTTCGAAATACCGGTATATGACCAGGAGTTAGGTGTTAGTGAGTTTCTCCCTATTGGAGATTATAAGCTTGCTGAAGGCTCATTTTGAGAAGCATTTTTTCCCCCATCCACCCACTTGTGCACATACTGTTAGTTAGGCAGTATGCCACTGCAGATTATGAATGCTTATCTTCCCCTATTTCTTCAATCTAAGACATAAGAGCAAGCTTTGTTTATAATTCATTATTTCTTGCAGTCATTGCAACACCAAGCTGCTCTGTAAGTTGCTGGAACGGTGCGGTACTTATCCTTGGAATTTATTAGTTTTTTGTATTTAGTCCCTTGCGGATTCATTCCAAGAACTTGCCCTCAGCACTTGTGTCTTAGAGGATATCTTTTTTTATATTTTTTACTTTTCACAAGAAAATGTAGCTTGTTTTGCTCTTTTATGATTTTCTTTTGCTTCTTAGATGGCACCTTTGGTTGGTTTTTGAAAACTCAAACAAACACACTACGGGTATTGTACACCAACCTTTTCTGGGATTGCATTCTTCTTAAAACTGAAAAGGCAGAGGAGTCAAATTACCACTTTCCGCGGTCACTGAGGAGAAACACCCAAGTTTCGAAATACCGGTATATGAACCAGGAGTTAGGTGTTAGTGAGTTTCCACCCTATTGGAGATTATAAGCTTGCTGAAGGCTCATTTTGAGAAGCATTTTTTTCCCCCATCCACCCACTTGTGCACATACTGTTAGTTAGGCAGTATGCCACTGCAGATATGAATGCTTATCTTCCCCCTATTTCTTCAATCTAAGACATAAGAGCAAGCTTTGTTTATAATTCATTATTTCTTGCAGTCATTGCAACACCAAGCTGCTCTGTAAGTTGCTGGAACGGTGCGGTACTTATCCTTGGAATTTATTAGTTTTTTGTATTTTAGTCCCTTGCGGATTCATTCCAAGAACTTGCCCTCAGCACTTGTGTCTTAGAGGATATCTTTTTATATTTTTTACTTTCACAAGAAAATGTAGCTTGTTTTGCTCTTTTATGATTTCTTTTGCTTCTTAGATGGCACCTTTGGTTGGTTTTTTGAAAACTCAACAAACACACTACGGTATTGTACACCAACCTTTTCTGGATTGCATTCTTCTTAAAACTGAAAAGGCAGAGGAGTCAAATTACCACTTTCCGCGGTCACTGAGGAGAAACCACCAAGTTTCGAAATACCGGTATATGACCAGGAGTTAGGTGTTAGTGAGTTTCCTCCCTATTGGAGATTATAAGCTTGCTGAAGGCTCATTTTGAGAAGCATTTTTTTCCCCCATCACCCACTTGTGCACATACTGTTAGTTAGGCAGTATGCCACTGCAGATATGAATGCTTATCTTCCCCCTATTTCTTCAATCTAAGACATAAGAGCAAGCTTTGTTTATAATTCATTATATATATATATTATATATATATATATATATATATATATATATATATATATAACTGCAAAAGAAAAACAGATGAATTCAGTTTTTTCATAAAGTGATTTATGGGAGATTCAACTTGCTAACCATTAGATAGGTTGTGAGTGATGTTCCATTAAAAGATAGTGAAGAAAACATTAAAAAAATCAAATTGATTGTTTAATCCAAAAAAAATTAAGAATGTAAAACACAACCAAACGAAGGTCAGAAGTCCAATTTGTAAGACTGAGGCCTAGCAAGTGAAGAAAATACTGAATCAGACATTTAACATAATGCACGAGTCTATAATTCTTTGGTGACGGAGATTCATTTCCAAAATCTCAATGTAAATAGAGAACACATTTTTGAAGAAAGTTTTAAAATCAGTGGCATGTATGATTTTAAATATCAATATAACCAATTAAACCATTGTTAAAATCATTAATAGATTGATGGTACTGTGAAGGAGAGCCCGGTTTGCTGAGTGGTTAGAGTGCTTGCCTGCCGCGCAGGAGACCTGTGCTCAAGACATTTTCTCAGAAGAAGAAAATTTTCCATATGCTCTCCAGTCCATCCAGCTGAAAATGGGTACCTGGCCTATTCAGGTTGGGGTAGGTGAATTGCAGCGAGGGGGAGTATTGGACCTGCCCTTATTATGATGACCCCAGGGTAGTGGAAACTAGCGTTCTGCTCCCTACGGCCGAAATGGTACTTGACTACCTTTACCTTACCTTTTAGTATTGTGAAGAAGTAACCTGTATTACATTAGACACTAGAATATAAAAACCTGCCAAATATAAAGTATCTAATATCAAACTTGTATATTAGTTTTGTTCTGACACAACAACATGCAGATAAGTTTTTATTGACCTGAAATTGTTTACTCCCCATGTGACCCAAGTCTTTCTAGTTAATTTACATCAGTTTGATCAGAAACAACCAGCATCTGTGTGACATTGCACACGTTTCAGTTCATCACATAAATAATAAAATAATCATCATTCCCTAGTTCCTCATTTTTTATTTTTTTTACAGAAGTTTCATGACTCATGTTTGAAACAATAAGGTCAAGGATGTGTCAGTGCTGGAAGTGTTCAAAGTTGGTGTGTAATTTTCAAAAAATATTTTGTAAGCTTCTTTTCTCTCAATTTTTAAAGTCAAATCAACAGTTTTTATTTTAATCATTTGTTTCAATCACACACATCTCAATGCCTAACAAAAATAAACATACAAAGAAAGAAATATTGATTATGTCATCTTGTGGAGATTACCCTTACAAAGTCAAAATTGCAGAAGAATGACTACTGAGCAAGTAATTAATATACTGATGTAGCCAACAAGGCAAGGCATGAATGCCACTTGGCATCTGCATCCCATCCATCTAACAGCAAAACATGATTCCTAATTTGTTTTGGGTATTTTTGAGAAAAAAGCACGTGTCATTTTTGGCTGGCCTTTTAAGCTTGGCAACTTTTTTTTTTTTTTTTTTTTTTTTAATTCAAGATCAAGTTTATTATCAACATTCACGCAGCAAACATCAATCATGAAATAATCTGAACGAGTCGATGCTAAATCCTCTCTCCCCTCCCTTTTGAAATTATCAAATGCTGAATCCTGTCTTTCCTCCCTTTTTTTTCTTCTTTTTTTTAAATATATATATAACTAAATCAATACCAAAATCCAACTTATCCCCCTCCTTTTCCGACACTTCCTCAGTCCTACTGAACTGAACCAGCTGATCCATTCCAGGTCCATGTACAATTGTAAATCCTGTGCATGTGCACTGAACTTCCGACTCAACATCCAAGAAACAACTGAAACACGGACCAATTCACATCAAAAAGTGCTTACATTTGTTCTGAAAAAATAATGTATTTAGACAGATAATTGGATACGAGACCACGAGTTCACAAAATCCCATCCTTCGCTTATTATGATCAATTTCAAGATTGCCGATTGTTCATTTTTTAGTTAGACTGCAAACAGTGAAAACCAATCAAGCACCCAATGGAAAGGTAGGGTTTTTCTTTTCAGTCTATTGTGAGAAGACGATGCGAAGGCATGTGAAACCGATGCCTGTCAACATACATTTGTACACAAAGTCGTTAGCCAAAGAACAGCAAATCAATACTAAAATAGCCTAACAATTCTGTTTGGGCTGTTTTAGTCCACATTCTTATTTCCCACTCTCCAAAGGGAGAGCATGATGGTAAACACCCACCAAAGCTCACATCATCACTGTAGGAGGAGCGGGCAAGCTTCAACCTAAGAACCTCTATTTTCCACGATTATCAGGATAGGGCTTCCACTGGCTCTGGTGATGGAACACAATGAAAGCACAAGAGCCTTCTTCCCTCACTCAGCTCTGAATGCTCGGCTTTTTTTTTTTTCCACAGATCGAACAAGGAATCTATCATACAATTCCAACACTAAGAGGGAAAGAAAAATATCCTTTACGATTAAAAGAAATCCTTTGATAACATGGTAACTCTGTCTGGGCTTGGTTGAGTCAAACTCCAGCAGCAAACACACTGTTGGACAATCTGACATTTTGTAGTCTCTATTCTACGACACAAAGCAACTGAAAACCAAAAGGTGCATTCAAATATCTGTACAGATCAGAGCAAAACAAGAACTGATATTTAATTTTTATTCACATGTATGTCAAAATTAAAAAAAAGACAAAATGAAAGTGCAAACCACTACATGTAATTTTTAACATGGATGGAAAGGTCTATTTCACAAGATATACATTTTTTCATTTCTTTCATACCAGATGTACCTGAAGAAAAAAAGTGCTGGTCTTTTTTTGTTGTTGATCAGATCAGATCTCTTATACCAGACAAAGAAACGCTATAGTCTCAATACTATGATGAACCAATTTTTTTTTAAGTTAAGCTTTATCAAATTCAGAAGGAAAGAAAGAAAAAAACACCTGCTTCTCCTTAATAAATAATCCTGATGAAAAGATTTATTTTATGAAGTGTTATAATTTACACTAATACAAACTCTTTTCAGACATATACACACAAAACCTACAACACAGAAGTCCGCATTCTTTTGAATGGAGAAAGTGGAAGGTGCTGACAAAAGATGGAGAAAAACTACACTCGGCGATTGTCCATCTTCTGCTGCTGGGTGGACAGAGCAATGGGAAGAGAGAGACGGAGGCTGACATGTTAATATCACAAGAAGGATGTCAAATTACTTCTCTTCACACCATTCATTCTCTTTCCGCACCTGTTCTTCTTCTGCTGGGGTGAAGTCGTTCTTGATGTTGAAGGTTTGCGAATCTCCTCAGGGGACTTGCCCTTGATCATGTTAGCCACTGTCTTGCAGGTGACGTCCAGCAGACCCTTGATGTCCAGGTAGTTGGCTGCCAGTATGAGCTCGAAGAGGGTACCCTGATCACCTTCAGGAATTCGGCATCCCAGGAGCAGATGTCGTCTGTTCTCTTCTCCTTGTTCTCATCATCCTCAGGCGGTGGGGGGTCATCCTTGTGGTAAGTGCACCACTGGATCACTTTCTTCAGGATGGCAGCATTGACGTTAGGCAGGGGGACCGCTTCTTCCTCATCATCATCCATTCCCAGATCTTCCAACATGGTTTTGATAGTGACCGACTGCTTTGCGATCTCCGTCTCGACCTCAAACAGTTCCCCATCAGAACTCTGTAACTTCATGGGTGGCATGACTGCGGTTCAAACTTGAACGGTTACAAACGGCAGATACCTCGTACTAGTAGGTAATGACTGTCTCTCTTCTCTCATCAAAATGGTGTGTCAAGCTTGGCAACTTTGTCAGATTTTCTTGTTGGGAGACAGGCAACGAAGTGGTTCGGTCTCCACACAACCTCAGGAAGGTCCTTCCCATTTATCCGTGACCACACTATACCGACTCTTGCTCCTGGTACATCCGTTTCCTGAGAAGCAAGTTTTCTCGGAAGAAGTGGTTGATGAAGGTGGTAGCGGATGTTGTTACCCCCAAATGTAGGGTATATGGAGAAGACCACAGTCTGGAAGACACTGGCAACAGCATGCACTTGCCAAATGCCCAAGTACGAGTTCATCACAGTTGCAGCCTTTACTTCCTCTTGAAAAACACGCTTAATTTCTTCAGTGGTCAAATCATCCATGTTATAAAAGTCAGAGTACTGAGCATACACCTTTGTGACTTCAGGATGTCTGATGACAGGTTAGAATTGGATAGGTAGTGGTCTTCATTCAGTACCAGTTCCATAACAATTCTGGCACACATTTCTAAGTACAAATCTTCACTGCCACAGGCTAATAGTGAGGCTCTTCTTGTGAGACAGTTACCGCTCCATAAATGCATACGGGTGTAAGTGCGGGACCATCTTCTGGATACAGATCTGATGCATGCTGATCTTGCTGAAAGTTATCAGCAAAATTGTCCTTTTAATTGTCAAAAGATAACTTTCAACTGCTTTCCCTGTTCAACGAAATCTAATCCAATTGAAAACGGCAAACAATGTTCAGCTATGAACGCACACAGAACAGTTTTCAACTTGGCAGTTCGATCACCAATTCCTTCTCGGGTCACAGTAGTTTTAGCAGCCCCATCAAGCTTAGCAGTCTGTTGCAACGTGCCTAGAATGTGCTTGTGCTCAGTATCAACTGCATGAGCCGACAAGGCTTTTTTTTCCACTAGAAACCGTAAGTTACTGTCCGGTTGCAGGGAACACAAAAGCAAACACTGGGCAAGTCAATCTTCCTGCACCAACTTTCGAAGTACACACCATCGTTGTTTTTTTCCTGCAGCCACACCCACCTCCATCTGTTTTTTTTTTTACACCTTTTTCAAGGAAAGAAACGTCACTGTCCAAAGTCAGTTCTTTCATTTTTCACTTCCTTTGGCCTTAAAATGGCGATTTCGACCATGCCGCTTGATAACAAGGGACGTTACTCTCAGCGAACAATGTACATCTTTTTCGAGGCTCACGAAGCAGACCACTTCTCTTCACTGCCGATGCGATGTTTTCTCCGGAAACAATGTTGAAAACCGGTGAAATTCTCCGAAATTATTTCTACCGCAAAATATACTTTGAACGAAATCGGAAACCGGAAACATTCTCCCGAAATTATTTCAAAACCGGAAAATATATTTTGAACGAAATCGGAAACCGGAATTCCGGCTCACGCCGGAAAATTAGCACGCCTATATCAATAAGCATCTTGTAAATAACAGACACTACTAACACAAAAACATTCACAAATTCAGTTTGTCTCAGAAATATAATGCAACAAACTAGTTGAATTTCAAAATCCTTTCAATTTGAAATGAACATTTCAACTAATTTTTTCTGTTGATTATCCCTTTTAATTTCTTTACTGAAAATCTAA
>CM031616.1:52932226-52969726 GCA_018398815.1 Conus ventricosus
GCACCTGCCAGCGCCCGGTAAAACACGTGGCAATATTGGGCGCCGCCATGTTTCTCGTAGAAAAAGAAGTCTCGCGAGAACCTGACTTCCTTCTTCTGTAACCATTCACTTCCGTTTGCGAAAAAAAACGCGAGTCGATACGTGCCGTAGTTCTTGAGTTTTGAATTTTTAAAGTTTTGTGGTTGAGATGCTGTTTTTCACCATGGCTAACCTTGATTTCTGCTGTTCTGTAACGAGATTTAGTAATGAAGATCTGTGATTTGTGGGATTTACGGCATAAGACTTAATGAAAGTGCTGGGTGATGAAGCTTACAGTGACCTAGATTTCGACTGGGATGAGGTTCCAGATATGATAAACAACGATTCGGAAGAAAGTTCTGAAGAAGATTTTTTTTTTCCCCGAGTAAATGGCTCATGTGACATTCTTTAAACTTATGATATAGCAACATGTATATTTATATTCATAGGAATTTTTAAAATGGTTTTCATTTCATTATTTCCTTTCCTCTCTTTTAAATTAATTTTTAAATTGGGTAACCATGTTCAAATTAACGGAGTTACTTATCTTGCTGATGCTTTTCAGCGTAACTAAGCTCAGGTAAGTGCATACTGAAGAGGGTTAACCCCCCCCACCCCCCTCCCCAAAAAGCATTGTACCAGGACCCTTCTAGGACATAGGCAGCCCGTGGATCCCGGCCTTTTTCAGAGATTTTTCAAGTCTGCTGTTCTCCAGCATGCTTGCTATATAGAGTGACCATATGTATCTGCAAGGGAGGAGAAGAAAAAGAAACGCCCGAAGGTGCTGGGGAGGACCCAGGAAGCACTGTCTTCACCTGCCTTTAGAGCAGTCCTGTACCACCCTTGGAGGCCTGCGCTGTGTTGACGATGGGTACAGGCACGCGCAGGACACTCCATTAAGATATCAAGGGACATAACTGCTCCTGAACAGAGGTAAATCAGACTGCAGGATGCAACTCATAACAGCCTTAAAATAGCATCCCCCATGGGTGTACCTGCCTGTATTTCATGACTGCAGAGCCCACCGGCAAAAGACACCACCCTCCAGCTGCCGAGCACACCCCACAGACCCAACCACCCATGCCCACGGACAGATGAAGACAGTGCCACTCCAGACACAGCCAAGCTTTCGCCATACGGTCTTGTGTGCCCTCAAGAGAGAATCCAAAGTTGTAGTCTTTCCCACTGTCAACAGGACTTTACCTGTGGTCAGTGGGTCTTTCCTCACCGTCACTGGACCTTTCTCCAGGGTCAGCCTAGTTAAGGCAAAGAAGAAAAGAAACACCCGAAGGTGCTGGGGAGGACCCAGAGAAGCACTGTCTTCACCTGCCTTTAGAGCAGTCCTGTACCACCCTTGGAGGCCTGCGCTGTGTTGACGATGGGTACAGGCACGTGCAGGACACTCCATTAAGATATCAAGGGACATAACTGCTCCTGAACAGAGGTAAATCAGACTGCAGGATGCAACTCATAACAGCCTTAAAATAGCATCCCCCATGGGTGTACCAGCCCGTATTTCATGACTGCAGAGCCCACCGGCAAAAGACCCCACCCTCCAGCTGCCGAGCACACCCACAGACCCAACCACCCATGCCCACGGACAGATGAAGACAGTGCCACTCCAGACACAGCCAAGCTTTCGCCATACGGTCTTATGTGCCCTCAAGAGAGAATCTGTGTCAGGCTTTTAATTCAGCAAAGTGTTTTCGTACCTTTGGTAAGCTTAATAGAGAGAGAAATACCAAAAAAATATGGGTATGAAATGGTACACCTGTTATACAGACAGTCGATATCCTGATTGTTATCCTGGCCTGTTCGGCCAAACAAGTATCAGATTCTCCAAATCTTTTTGCTTAGCCAATAAACAGAGATATAGGTACTTATTTGGAGTAGAAACAGGCAATATCCTTGCCAGATTGTTTCATATGAGGATTCCCCCCCCCCCCCCCCCAAGTCCAGGCTCTCGTCTGAGAGCCCAAAGCTTATCAGGCCCCTGATCTGTGCTGTTTCCAGTGTGCTGGTGAGTTTCAGACAACCATCAGTTAACAAGTTTTTGATGATTTGCTCTCAACTTTTTCTCAACATGCCGCGAGAATGATAGCGACACCCGACCTCCCGCTTAGCAATGGGGCGAAAATACTTGAGACCAGTGGTCTGTCACCCAGGACACGTCTCGAGAATGATAGTGATGGACTTCAAAAAATAAATATGACTGAATTTCATGGAGAGTTTTTAACCAGTGGTGTCAGATTTTTAACCAGTGGTGTCGGCGTACAAATGCTGTCCTTCCTACATAATATCATACCAGTTAGCAGGCTACTACGGTTGATTTCATTGGTTAATTTGAAGAGAAAGCAACGAACCGGTTGGTGTCTTCAAGCACTGAATCGGTGCTCATTGTTCAAAGTATGTCATTTTCAACTCGATCAAACAACGAGCTTTACTGCCGAAGAGGTGGTGAGAATTGTGTTTGAAATGCCGTACGAAGGTGAAATAAGCGATGACGAAAGTGAGATAAAAAATGAAGGTGATGTAGTTGTCGATCAGCCAGACAATGGGTCAAGTGATTTGGATTACGGGGAAGAAGATATTGATCTACCAAGTACATCGACAGGTAGGGGCCGTGGTTGTGGGCGTAGTCGCGGGCGTAGTAGGAGAGGAAAAAATCATTTTCCTTCAAGAATATGTATACATATATGTATATACATATATTTGCGTACTTTTGAACACTTGTTACTTTTTTGCCAGTTTTTTTGTATGATGGGTGAAGTGTTTGTAAAAGTCGTGTCTCTAACCGTATGCATTACTCAATGCATCCCTGAACTCGCTGTGTGCTTTTTGTTGTTGTAAATATTTGCACTTGGTTGTTATGTCCTATAGATTTCTGCACATTTCAATACCATTTCCACCGAAGATCTACAGTGATTTGAATTTTCATGGATTTTTTTTCAAAGTATTTTATTTTTTCTTAAAATCTTGGTTATCTTCCCATGATTGTGAGTTATCTCATCATGTCAACATGAAACATATAATAATTATATTCTCCATTCATTTTCCTTCGATAAAATTTATACTTCTGTATATTGCAATACTTGAATTTTTATATTTTTTGTAAGGTGGGTGGTTTTTTTTTTTTTTTTTAACAAAAACTACAAATAGTTCTGGGAGTCAAAGGGTTAATGTGAGCTGAAAGGCCACTTTGAATGGGCAGTTTGTATGATAATCTAACTTTCATAATAATGATTTTTTTCCCGCTTACGTGTTTGACAGCCCTTAAAAGGCTGTGTGTGGTTGGGACTGTAATGATTATTAAAACTAGAAACTTTTTTGACAGTGCAGAGCTGTGATAAGGTTTTAGATGTTGACATGTTGCATCCATTCCTGGTATGGCTCATAATAAATGTTCTATCTGCTGTGGCATGCAGGCAGCCAACTACCTGGACATCAAGGGTCTGCTGGACGTCACCTGCAAGACAGTGGCTAACATGATCAAGGGCAAGTCCCCTGAGGAGATTCGCAAAACCTTCAACATCAAGAACGACTTCACCCCAGCAGAAGAAGAACAGGTTGGTCATTGGCAATGCTGTGGGTTTGCTGTGAGCGGTGTGTGGGCTTTTGGCCTTTGGAGACTAGGACAGAAGGATCCCTTTTTCTTCCCAAAACAGTTCAATAATTTGCCGCGGGGAGAGATTTAAAAGATTTAAAAGAATTTAGTTACCCCGGGGAATAGAGAAAACAGACAAGACCAATACTTTTAAAAACCTCTTGTTTCTTCGGCAAACAACAAGAAACATTACACGTAAAAACAAAGGCAAAAACCACTTATTTTCTCAATTGGGCGCTTAAACAAAATGCCCCGGGAGGGAATGAGGTGCGAGAAATTTTTTAAAAACCCACCCCCTACAGCACAACGGGATCTTTGGCAACACTTTCATTTTCACCTTTGCAATCCCAAATGCAATCAGACAAAAGTCTTCCGGTGGGGCAGTGCCCGAAGCCATTTTTTTTTGTTGAAAATTTTTTTGGTGGAGTGTTTGCTGCTGTATTTTCAAAATTCGCTTTTTTCCAAAGATTTTCGGGGAAAATGGGGGATCAAGTACCTAAAAACTTAAATTCTTTTCGATGCTTGGTGATAAAAAGCGATTTGAGGGCTACACTTTTAAGAGATTTGAAGTGACATTCGGAGTTATTTTTCCCTTTTAATCGACGGCGACTGTTTAGGCGGGAATCGAAAATTATTCATGTGATAAAATGCATTCAATTTACCCTTTGCTGCGGGCCCACCCTCCCCAAAAAGAATTTTTAAAAAACAAAAGTTGCTAGAGATTATTTAATTGTTACTGGAGGAGCTACAAGAAGTGAACCCCAAAAAACTGTTTTTACGGCCGGAAATCGAGTCACAGGGGTTTTTCCCCATGATTTCCTTGGGAGCATCACCCTTACCTTGGATTTCAAGGAATGGGCAGATTTTGAGAAAGAAACATTTATTCTGCACAAAAAAAACAAAAAGGGAGAAGAAAATCTGGCAAAAAAAAAAAAACTGCCTCATTTTCAGAAAGCAAAGGGGAGACGACAAGAGAACATAAACCCCATAGGGTGTGTGTGTTTTGGAGGGGGGGGGGGGGGGGAAAAATTTGCCCGTCACTGTCAAAACACATTTTAGCAAAAACCTCACAATCAAATCCAAAAAACTGAAACAAATCTTTTGATTATGCCTTCATTTTAACAAAAATTTTTAAATTTTTGGGCTCCCCCCCCCCCCCTTTCACAAAAAAAATTTTATTTTTTTAGTATCAGACCATACGAATGCTTTATTTTTTTCCAAAGGGTTTCAGATTTTTTTAGATTTGGGAAAATCACTAGTCCCTAATCCAGACAGTTCTATCGGTTCGACCTCCTTGAAACTCCTTTTTTCTTAAGCCAATTTCAAGCCCTTAAAAATAAAAAACCACGCCCAAAATATTTTAATGGGCAAAAAAAAAAAAACGCAGTCGATTTAATCGTTCAGGTTGATGAAAAATTTTTTTCAAAATTTTTACCCCCTCCGATCCCACGTTCTCGTCTCTAAAGAAAAAAACCAAGGGAGAAATTTTGAATTTCCCGCAATTTTTAAATTCAACGCCGTGCGAAAAAAGGTCTTGCGCTTCCGGCTTGTTCAGTTCTTTGTGAACGAGCTAAAAATACCGGGGGGGGATACTGTTTTAACCGCGGGGTTTTTGGGATAAACCGGGTTTTCTGACTGGGCAGAGAAACAAACCCAACAAACAGCCTGCATGCACAGCCCAAAAAAATTTCGATTGCGAGTAAGGGCGAGGGCCCGCTCCACAGAAAAGGGAAAAAAAGCACAGCTCTACGGGGCGAATCTTCAGCAGCGATACCCATCCGTACTTTCTTAGACCAAGAGGCAGCAGCATGTCAACGCAATTTTGTTCGCTTAAATCCAACGTGATTTCCTGCGCGAACCAGTACCCTTTTTCCCCAGGGGACTCGTTGCTGAAAGACAGATTTGCTGAAATCGAAACCCCTGGGACACGAACACGAACCCCACCAAAGTTTCAGCTCTTTGAACAAATTCCAGATTTTTAAAACAATGTTTCCAGATGGTCAAATCACCAAAAGGATTTCATTTGGTGGGGGAAAATAAAGTATTGGCACATTGGCATTGCACCTCACTTTCTTTCAATATCTCGGGATCCAGACACATCGGGTAATATTTTTTCTTTTGATCAGAAGGGATTTCGCATGCAATAAAATTTATATAAATCAAAACTCCTATCATTTCATTCTTTTGGAAAAAATTTGAAAGAAAATGAACCGAAGCCTGGGCCACCAAGGAAAAATTTTTGAAAAAAAAAACAGTTTAGATTTAAAAAATCCTTTTGTAATTGCATTACATACTCAGCAAACAGTAAAAAAAAATCCTTTTTTCTTTGCTTACTTTAGCTCAGCAAAACAAAAAAGCGCTTCAATGCTTATTCTGCAAACAAATACATTTCTTGTCAGAATTTTTTTTTTTTTTTAAATTTTCATAATTTTCCCCCCATTTGTGATCCCCAAATCACACAAGACTTTAAAATCTCCCAAATTTTTTTTTCCAGTTTGTTGTTTTTTTTTTGGTTTTTTTTTGAAACATAACATAAAATAATGAAGTTTAAAAAAGAAAAGGTGAATTTTGACCCCTCTTCCTTGAAAAAAAATAAATGCCCCCAAACCCCAACCTTTACGCATTTCACAATTTATACGCCCAAGTGAAAATTCTTACCCCTTACGCATTTAGCCAAAAAATACCTTTGAAATTTTTAAAACAGCAACCCCAAAAAAAAAAACGGCCGAAAAAATCGCTTATGTCAACACGCACGGCCCGGCTAAACCATAATTTTTCAAGAAGCTTTTTCCGCATCCATTTTCGTTTCACCACTTACCTTTCACAATTGGCTCTTTTTGAAGTTTTAGCACAAAATTTGAAACTAAGAAAAAATTTTTTGGACAAACAAAAAAAAAAAAAAAACTTGTCAAAAGTTCCAAAAAAGAAACCAAAATTCCCCCTGCAATACCTCGGCAAAAGGGTGAAAATTGTCAGGGTGTACCACTTGCGACGGACTTCACAATTTCCAATCCGGGGGATGGGGGAAATGGAAGCTCACCTTGATCACCAAGCACATCAAACCCCTTTTACCGCCGAATTCTTCCACATCAACACTTTTTTTCGCCCGTAAACACCCAAAAAAGGGGATAAAATTAGAAAGGGAAATTTGGGGGGGAAAGCATTGGGCCGGATTTTTCTCGAGCACAACCGCTCTAGCGCAGCCGACCAGATCCCACTTTTTACAAAAACTTTCTCAAAATTTCGGAATCGCCAAATTTTTCAAGAGCGTCGAACAAAGACAACACAAAATTGAAAACGGGTTTTCGTACGCCCCTTGAAGACCCTTAAAAAACCCTTCAAAAAAACGGGGTCAAACGCCCTTGAAAACCCTGAATACTGCAGAACCCCTACCATCCCTTGAAATCCCCTTAAAAATCGTTTTCGGACCAAACTGACCGAACTTTGGAAAAGGAGAACAAAGCAACAAACTTCGGACATCGTTTTTTCGCCTCTCAAATTTTTTTGTGTGTCTCTGTTTTTCCAAGAAAAGGGGAAGCAATTAAATGTTTTTATTGTTTGCGCATGCGCGGGTTTCATTTCCCAAAAAGGCCCATCCCCCAAATTTTTGGGTGAATGCCAACACTGTTGCGTCTTTCACATCCCTGGGGGAAAATTGCGCTTTTATCCTTGTGGTTACAGAAGGAAGAATATGAAGCTGGATCACGAATGCAGAACAACAAAATCTTTTTTTTTCCGTAAAGGTGCAAAAAGACCTTTAAAATTTCGGCAGGGGCGAATCGGGGTTGCAAGCAGGGAAAGAGGAAAAAATGGGAATTGGAAAACGCAGTGGGGCTGTGTTAGTGCAGCACTTTCGTTCCAATCATAAAATTCATCAACATCAGGTCAGACCCTTTTCCTCGTAAGAATCTCAGCCATCCCAAAAAACCAGCAAGTTAGGGGACAGATTTTTAAAATTTGAAAGCTAAGTTTGTGGTGTTCACCATCAACAATACACAGTTTCCGATCTGCTAAAGACGCACGAAACTGGCGCAATGTTCCATATTACTCGATTGCGACGATATCGGCGGGGGGAAACCCAAAAATTAGATATCTTGCAACTTTTGGTTTTGCTCCTTTTTTCTGAAACTGAAAAAAATGAAACAAAATACTGAATCTTCAAATCAACGCACTTCGTCCCATAGACACTAAGGACTCTTGTGCGCATTTGTATTAAAAAAAAATAAAAAAATCCTACTTTCTTTTTTTAAAACCTTCATTGTCCTGTTTTTGAATGACAGAATCCCTAGCACAAATTTATAGGGAAATTTTTGCGCCCGAATTTGGGAACCGACTTAAAAAAAATTTAAAAAAAAACTAAGGAAAAAAACCCAAAATTTTCAGAAAAATCTAGGAAAGCTGAACTTGGTTCACTTTTTATTTAATGGATTGAAAATATTTTAGGGCTCAACCTCCCCAACCCCTATTTCCCTGGAAACACACCTCGCAGGAAAAATGGTGATCAAGGCAATACAACACCCATCAATTTTTTAAAACACCTACCTTTTTGTGGCAAGGGGCAGGTTCACCATCGAAAAAACTGAGGGTTTTTGTGAGGTTTTAAAAGGTTACACAGGTCTAGGAATATACGAAAATTTTTTTACTTTTTAAAGTCACATAGCAGTTACAAGCAGAAAAAAATAAAAAAAAAAAAAGAAGTAAAAATCAACCATATTTACAAAAATTTATGGATCCCTTTTTTTATCCATGATTTATTTTTGGTTTGTAAAAAAAATTCCTATGACTGAAAATTTTCAACAATTCAGGTTAGTAGGAAGAAAGAGGCGGGCATCACAACACAAAACAACACCAAAAATTTTTTTTGACCACCATAGTTCCAAAGTAAGAATTATAAATAAAAAAGGACCACACAAAAAACAAATTTTGAAATGTTCTTTTTTTTGCACTTTTGTCACCCACAATCACCGACTGAAATTTTTTTTTCCGTTGTGCATTTTTCTACATCCAAAAAATTTCCAGTACTTTTTGTAGTGGCACTTTCAATATTTAGTCAACCCAAAAACATCGTTAAAACAAAAAGACAAAGCCAGCCTTGTTTTAGTCAATACAGGTGTACTCTAGAAGATTGGTAGAACCTACCACGCGGGTGAAAAAAAAAAAAGCACCAGCCTTGCACAAAGCCCCCTTAAACACACACACACCAGTTTACGGGATGGCAGCCTGCGGGGTTTTCCTCCTTCCTTCTTGCAACAGCACAGTCCTTTTCCCTCGGCAGACTGATTTTGGAAAGGGGGTTTTTGTTTTGCTGATTGCAGAACAGGGGAGGGGCCATCCGTTTTCGACCCTTGAAACCATTCACCAGCCCAACAACCGGGTGAAAATCCACTCGTTTCAGGGGCATCGAAATTTTTTTTGTAGAAAAAGGGCATTACGGGCAGCAGTCCAGCAAAGAAAACACAATTTCCACCACTTCATAATTTTTTTGCTTGAACAATAATATATGCAATTGATCATCTTGCCCAACACCGTTGTAGTTTTTGGGTGTAATCACAACACCAGGCCTAGAATCCCTGGTTTTTTCAACCCCCACCCCCCCCTTCTGACAACTCTCCATGGTTCCACATGGACAGAAAAAAAGGGTGCCCTTTACGACGTCAAACCAGCAACACCAAACTTGCCCTTCAAATCACCATACCAAATCTCCGAAACCACGCTTTTTGTCCCCAGTTTTTTTTGACACTTTTGCTGCTTCATACCCGTGCAACCCTTCCTGTTATTTCCACGTCCCACAGCCAATTTTTTCTTCTGAAACAATACTGAATAGGGGACTGAGGGAAATAATTACAAAGAAGATGGTGTCCCCTTTGAAATAAGGGGGTTCTAAAAATTTTTGAAAACACGACCCCAGGCATCCCCTTTCCCCAGCAGGCACATCTTTGGTCTTCCCGTATAAACGAAAAATTTCAGCAATAAAAAAATCGCATCACACAAACCCCACACCTTGAGGCCCCACTCGGGGTTTTGCAGAAATACGCAGAAAACCACAACGACCCTTTGAACTTATCTTCCCTCACTACTGGATGTTTTGCCCATAAAAGAAGCAAAACATTCTTGGTCATGGAAAAAAGGGTCTGACTTTGAACGGGGGTCATCCCACCTGACCCGGGAACAAACGGTTATCGCGGGGTTAAAATACGTTCAGCTGTTCAAACCGTTTCACATGACACTTGACCCCCAAAAACATGAAAAAGGAAAAATTTTTCCCAATAAAAATCACAAAGGGGAACAGGGCCATTTTCATAAAATAGAAGCCCAAACAAAACTCTTTTTTCATCCCAGGTTGGCTGAAAACTTACCTCGAAACCACAGCCGGACGTTTGTTTTGCATACAGTTTTTTTTCCCTGACCATAGAGGAATGCGTCCAAAAAAAAAAACAAGTGAAAAAAAAAAATAAAAAGTGTTCGAAGTTTCACTTTTGGACGGGGGCCCCTGTATGATCAAAAACACAACAAACTTCAGTCCGAAATCGCGTTTGACCACTGCATACTGTGCACCCCCACCGACACAGTACACCTCTCACCTTGCTCGCCTACCCCGGTCCGAGTCACGTAAACAACCGCTTTAAAACCCTTCTCAACTTCATTCACTGTCCTGTCTCAATCAGATCAAGTCCGATTCATCCAGTCGTATTTTGGGTCGCAACACTTTCAATGAACATTTGGGTCCACAGCAAGCCATGTCACTTCACGTCAAGTGCATTTTTTGAACCTCGAAGTCGAGGGGTGACCAAAAAACGTTTAAAAATTCAAAAACCCCAAAAACCGCTTTTGCAAAGGGCGCTGAAGAAGGTTGAAAGGCCCAAAACGCCCGGGTTTTGTCTTTTTACTGTAGTCAACCCAAAAAGGGGGCACACCGAGACAATCACCTCTGACAACGGGGGTATAGGGCATCAGAGCCGGGGTCGGCGGAATAGGGCGGAAGGGGGGTAAAAGTTAAAAGACAGCAAACAACCCCCCCCCACCCCCCCCCCCCCCCCCCCCCCCCCTAATTTACCTCAGCTACCCTGCACAACACACACACACCCCACACACACACCACAAAGAACACCACACAAGAAGAGAAAACAACACACACCACCCACACGCACCAACACACACACAAAAAGACCCACACACACACACCACACACAAAAAGAGAGACAAACACACACAACACACACACAACACACACCACCCAACAAACAGAACACACACACCACCACACACACCACACAATACACACACACACACACCACACACACACACACACACACCACACAAGAGACCAAAACCACACATAGAAGAAGACCCCAAAACCCACGCACACCACACACACACAAAAAAAGACACACACAACACCAACCACACAAAAGAGGAAGACACACACACACACCACACACACACACACACACGAAGAGAACACACCCACACACACACACACATACGAAACACACATACACACCACACACACACACACACAAAACACACCCCCCCACCAAACAAAAAAAAAGTTTCAGTGGGGACTGAAAAAAAGGCTACCCACTTTCACCTTTTCCAAGGGGGTACCCCGCCCCACCTCCCCCCAGAACAAGCTTTTGGGCTAGCCGGCCCCCCAACCATTCACACACACTTCCCACACAACACATACAGTAGCTGTTTTTTTAAAAAGAAATTTTGCAGACTCTCCCGAAATTGCCAGAGGGGGGGCCCGTGCAGCGCTGGAAAAAAATTTAATGAATAGTCATGTTTTTTGATGAATCTTTGAATAAGGACTAAACGGGAGCACTGACATCCCGCGATAATGCCCAAAGCAATTAAAATTTTCTTTTTCATTCCATTTCAAAAAAGACTTCAATTTTTAAATTTTTTTTTGTTTTGATATTACAGGAAAAGACTACAGAATTTAAATCACCTTTCATCATGCGATTACATGTTAAGTAATTATACTTTTTTTTTTTTCCCCAATCGTAGGGAAAAAATTTTTCCCCCTTTAAAAAAATTAAAAATCCCCTTTAAAAACCCCTTGAAAACCCTTAAAATTTGTTTCCGTAGAAAGTGGAACCCTGTGAAAGGGACCCTTCTCATGAAGGCTTAACTGCTGCTGCACCGACGCAAATGACCTTTTGTTTGGGTTAAAGGGAATCAGGGGGGGGGGGGGGGGGACAAATTCTTTTTTTTCCCGGGGGGTAGTGCGATACGAAAAAAATCACAATCACCACTGACTGATACCAAAACCCCACATGCCAGAACAAAACGGAGAACTTTTTTTAGTTAGTATTTCTTTTTTTCATTTCCCCCATTTTCTCCATCTCAAACTCCCCCCTCCCCCCCTATCCCCCCTCCTAAAGTCCAAATCTTGCAAGCTTACTATCAAACAGTGATTTTTGGGCCTGCCTTTTTTTTTTTTTCCCCCCACAATAGAAAAGTTTGTTCGTCTATCGATTTGTCTGCCTTATTCAAGTTAAAAGGTTTTGGCCAGTCTTGAATAAAAGTTACTTTGTTTTATTCCTTTAAAAAGGGGAGCAAACGTACCCCACTTGTTTACTTTTTATTGTTTACTTTTCCCGCCTCATTTCTTTCCATTTTTAGGTTGTTTCGGTCACTAAACCTTGGTGTCCAGTCATATTTTTTGGGGGATTTTGTGGGTTTCCAGTTAATTAACATTTCATAATTTGAGAGATTTCTTTTGGGACACTTAAAAAAAAGCTTGTTTTTGAAAAAAAAAGTTCACAAAAATTTGAAAAATTTTCATCACACGTTTTTTTTAAAAAAGGTAAATGTCCCGCCGTTACTCTTAGCCTCAAAAATTTACCTTTTCGCCTCCTGACTTCAATTTTTACTCATTGTCCTTGGGGGGGCGGTCTCGCTCCTGAAAACCCTTGAATTTTTGTTCTTGGAGTCGTGGAACCCTTCTAATTCATTAATTTGGGAAAAATTTTAGCACAAAACACTAAATAAGTAGTCTTCTTTTTTTTTTTCCCCCGAAACCATTCTTAAAATGGGAAAAAATGGCGTTTGGATGGAGTATGCTTTAAATTTTGGGGTCTTTAAAATTATAAACCGTGAAAAAAAAGTTAATTTTTTTTATTGATTTTTTTTTTTGGAAATGTGTAGTTTTGCGGAGTTCCCCTCACTTGGCATGGATTCTCAAAAATCATGTACAAAAAGTCGTGCGGTGGCAAGGGGAAAGTGACGATTAAAATGTCCCTTGTCCTCACTAAATTTCAGGATTGCTATTTGACCCCCCAAACACCAACATGCTCGCCAAACCAAACTTGCCCACGCTGGCTCACCCAAACCCATTTGGCACGCGCCAAACACCCCGGCCTCGTGGTAATTTGGTCAATTCCCACTATTATTTTCTGTTCTATATTCTTCGTCGAATCAGGAAAACTGTCATCCACGTCTATTCAAGTTTTTCCAGCACCAATTTGGGTATATGTACAGCGAAGCGAGTACCTGATTCTTTAAAGACATAGTGAATAAAAAAGCAGTGGGTATAATCAACAACAAAAAAAACCCCCAAAAATTGAACATACCGACAGGAAAAGGGCAGAGCAAGGTAAGAGAATCCCCCAAATTTGACATTTATTCTGCTGTCTATCCATCAAATTGGAGAGCAAGTGGGGGGAGTTGGGTAACCCATTATCCGCTTTTCGAATGTCACCGAGAGCCACGGGTTGCAGAAATGCGACTGGGCGACCTAAGGTTTAAAAATCTGGAAGGTAGGTGTTCAACTTTTCACTTTATTTTCACTTACAAACTTTAGAACAAAAATCAAAATAAATATTTTTTTACAAAACTGAATGTGTTTCCAACTTTTTTTAGCACCCATCATTTCGATTTTTTCTCTGTTTTTACTTGTGTAACCATTTTAAATGTGCTTGGGTGTATGGTTTTCAGTACATTACGGGCAGTTATAAAGTTTTTTTTCGCACGAGCGACCCTTTTAATTTTTGGGAAAATAATTATCACGCTTTGTTGCTTTTTTTTTTTTCCCTAAAAAAAAGTTTATTCTTTTAATCGAACTGTAGCTATTTTTGCTAAAAACTTCGTGTTCACTTTTGCATCACCAGTCTCAAATTTTCCAAAAGCCTTTTAATCATTCTTGTTAAAATGTGAAATTTCCTGAGAAGGGGAATCATCGCGGTTCCAGTGACATAGTCCACTCACGTTTAATGATGACGGCACTTTTCATTTGAAAAAGGCCCACCCATAGAAACCCCGACTGCATTTCTGGGAGAAGGGGTTTTAACAGCCGGGGCACTTTTTTCGATCCTATGGAAAGATACACCTGGCATGTGTCCAATTGAAAGGTAATTGGCTTCCATGGGGGGGGGGGGGTTAAATACAATATTGCAGAGCTCTTGTTTTATTTTTAGGTGTAGCTTTTCTCGATTTTTTCTAAAAAGCTATCTAACACATGTGATAAATTTTAAACACCCAAAACTGAACTTGGAAAAAAATCCCACAGACATACAAAAACACAAAACAATATAGCAACAACCTAAAATGAGACTGACATTGTCAAAAAATAGCCATTCTTTAAATAAAGGGAAGAAAAATCAGACTTGCTTTTTTGTTGTTATTTTTTTTTCATCTTTTTCCTTTTTTTTTTTTTTTTTGTAGGTCAGAAAAAAACACAGAAACTTGCAATTTTTTTCCATCTAATTGGTTTGCCATCATTTTTGGTGCAAAAGGGGAATTAAAGAGGGGAAAACTAATTATACATTGAGAATACCTCAGAGACATTTTCAAAGAAAAGAAACGGCGGGGGAAAAAATCTACCCCCTTCCGTCTGGTAATATCACATATCAGGGCTGTTTCATTTTGGGAATGCTAGTTTTTAAAGATTCAAATAAACACTTTGACTTTTGGGGTTTTTGCAGCTTAACTTGTGGAAAAAACTTTGACTGCCTTCAGCCTTAAATTTCATCCTACATCAAGTCTTTTCCGCCAAAAAAGGCAGCCTCGAGCGGGTTTCATGGGAGGGGTATAGTCCCCCCAATTTTATAGATCACTACGTCAGGCGGGTATCCAACGATAGGTTCCCCCGGGACTGGCCCCGTTGACCCGGACCGAATCCGTAAAATTTTGAAATGGACATTTGGACAAAATTTTCTCAGCACGTTTTAATATATTCCTAAAAGTCAAAAATTAGCTACCATAACAATTTAGTGGGTTGATTGCATCTTTTTAAGAGAATTTTTTTTCAAGGGTTTAAATGGGTTGTTTTGATGGACTTTCTTGGTTTTGGGGTTTTTAAAAACACATAAAAGGTTTTTTCTGGGGGCGGGGTTTTTAAAATTAAAAACTTTTGTCTACAACGTGGCTGTCCATTCTGTCATACTGGAAGTGTTATGAGTTCCACGTTTCATTCCCTCTGCACCCTCAGATCATTTTTTTAATTTACACTGGTGATGTTTTGCAAGATAAAAGGGATTTCGTAACTTCCCTTTTTTTGCTGGTTGTATCTTTTTTTCTAGCGAGAGGGAGAGTTGGGTGAGATACATATTCAACTTTTTCCCCTGCCTCACCAACCCCTTCAATGAACCAGAAAGAATCAAAAAAGGGTAAATTATTCATAAATTGCCCAACGTCGAATTGAATTAAAAACAAAGGGCGTCTTGACAAATGCATGGTTTTTTTTTGCATTTTCTTTTATGGTTGCGTAGTAATGTTTGTCGGTTGGGGGGCAAGAAAAAATTTTCCCTTGTGGACGGGGAGAGGTCCCTGAGTGTGCCAAAAAAGGGATGCCACAAGCAGCATTGGCCGGGAATATAAAAAAAGGGACTGGGAACAAAATTTTCCGTTTGAACGTGGCAGGGAAAAAGTCCACAAGCAGCATTGGCCGGGAGACATAAAGGGGACTGGGAACAAATCCTGTTTTGAACAATGGCAGGGCAAAAGGAGCCACAAGCAATTTTGGCCGGGAGTATAAAAAGAGGACGGAACAAAATTCCTTTTTTAACAATTCGGAAAAAGGATGCCACAACAGCATTGGCCGGGGACGAAGAAAGGAGGGAAAGAATTCATTTTTTGAACAAGGGCAGGAAAAAGGAGCCACAAGACTTTGGGCCGGGAGACAAAAAGAGGACGGGGAAAAGAATTTATGTTTTTGAAAAATGTTCAAAATCCGTTAGTGAAAACCAGTGAATTTTTTATGCAAATTGCATCTCTGATCAAAAAAATCCCTTTCTGAGCAGGGATTTTTTTGGGACCTTTTCTTTGAAAACATACCAATTTTTAAACTGTCCAGATTTCTCCTTATTATACAACTTTGAGAGAACCACTTAAAGCGCTTTCGTCCATCCACAGGGAAAAATTTGATAATAATTTAAACTTCTTTCAAAGTTTTAGAAAAATTTTGAGTGATGAACAATTTCTGCTTGAGAACCCCTTTCGTCCCAAAAAAGTCTTGAACAAGAAATGCAGACCGCCAACCTTTACGCATTTCGCTAATTATACGCCCAAGTGAAATTTCTTACGCCCTTACGCATTTAGCCAAAACATTACCATGAAATTTTTAAAAAAAAAAAAAAAAAAAAAACGGCCAAAAAATGGGCTTAGTAAGACGGGCACGGCGCCGTGCAAAACCCAGGGTTTTCAAAAGCTTTTTCCGGTCATGCCATTCTTTCCCCATCTTTACCATTCACGAATTTGGGGCGTTGTTTAAGTTTAAGCAACGAAATGTCGAAACGTGGAGTAGAAATTTTACAAAAAGCAAAAAGAAAAACTTGGTAGAAGTTCCCCGAAAAAAATACTCAAAAGTTCCCCTGCTACGCCCCTTCGCAAAAGGTGAAATTGGCACGGGGTCCACTCAGCGGACTTCAAAATTTTTCCAATCGCGGGATGGGGGATAAAAGCGTCCCCTTTTGATCACGCAAAACAACGATCCTAAAACCCGGGCCGAATTCTTCCAGCATTACAATTTTTTTTTTCAGACGAGACACCTCAAAAGGGGATAAATTAGGAAAAAGGTAAGGGGGGCTAAAAGCATGGGGCCGGGAAATTTTTCGCAGCAAAACATCCCTTAGTCACACCAGCATCCCAGCTTTAAAAAAGAAGCGTTCCAAATCGGAGACCCCAAACAGTTAAAGACGTCGAACAAAGACAACACACATTGAAAGGACCCTTCCAGAAGCCAAACTGCTGCTGCATCTTGACTGCAGAATGGCCCGGTTTGTTTGGGGTTGGAAGTCATAAGGGGGGGGGGACAAATTCTTTCCTGGGATGGTGCAACTTAAAAAAAATGACACAATACCATGACGATACCCAAACCCCCCCCATGCCAGAAACACAACAGGGGGAAACATTCTTTTGGTTATATATTTTCTTAAAATTTCATGTTCCCATTTCTCCCACTTCGCCCCCCTTCCCCCCCCCCCCCCCCCCCCCCCCCCCCCCCCCCCCCCCCCCCCCCCCCCCCATCCCAATCCAAATTTTTCCCAAAGGGTAAATACAAACAGACATTTTGAGTTTTGGCCTGCGCTTTTTTTTTCCCCCCACTTTTAATGTTCCTATTTATCGCTTGTATTTGTCCCCTTATCAATTTATAACTGGGGCCTTCTAATAAAGTTACTTTGTGTTGGGTTTCCCTTTTGGACAAACTTTACCCCCACTTGTTTACTGTTTATTGTTTATGTTCCCCCCCTTTCTTTTTCCATTTTTTTTAGGTTTTTCGGGCGCACTATAAACCTTGGTGTCCTCCAAAGGTTTAGGGGATTGTGGTGTTTCCAGGTATTCTAAATTTCATAATTTTAAGATTTTTTGTGACCTTAAAAAAAAAAAGCTTTGTTTTTGAAAAAAATAAAGTTCACAAAAATTTTTTGTACAATTTCATCGCATCGTGTTTTTTTTGAAAAAAGGTAAATGTCGCGCTTGATTCTCTTAGCTCCAGAAATTACACATTTCGCCTCACTGAGCTTCTTCTACCATTTCTCTTAGGGGGGTGGCAGTCTACAAAGAAATAGTCGTATTGGACCCCAAAAAAAATGTATTCGCCAAACACAAAAGATGGCAAACCAATGAAATTCGGGTTTTTTTAGAAAAAACCCAGTAGCTGTGGCTATGGGGGGTATGATCCAAAAAATGGAACAAAAAGTCAAGCTCTATGCAACATACTGGGGTGAAAATAAAAAACTCTGGTATAGATGTACAGATATGTTGGCAAGTGCAAGGTCTCAGACCTCCAAGGGTAGAAAGTTCCATAAATTTTTATTGCTGTCTTCTTATTTTTCAAAGGTTTTTTCGGGTGATCATTTGCATGAAAAGGTGAATATGTCATTACTGAAATACTCACTTGATGAAAAATGCCTGTGTTGTGGAAAATTGGGCACAGCTGTGATATTTTTGAAACTCCCACAATCAAGTTTCAGTTAAAAAACCCCCAAAAATGTGCTTTCATTAATTTCACTTAGTTTTTAAAAACTTTTTTAAATTGAAAACACAAATTCGAAAAAATGTTTTTTTACATAATTGGAAATGCGTGATAATTATTTCTTAAAAAAATCATGGGTCAACTGGGTGAAAAACATTTTTCCCCAAATTTTCAGGTCACAAAAATTTTGGGTTACACTTTTTGACGCATGTAAATTACGAAAACCACAAACACCGTACGTTTGATTGGGGTCACACACAAAATACACTGGAAAGAAGGGACAAAATGGAAAATTTGGGAAAAAACAAAATTTTAAAAAAACACTCCAGATTATTAAAAAATCGTTAGAAACTTTTTTCCAAAATTTAATACTTTTCCCGACGTCGCGGCAGAGCAACGGCGCTTCCCCCATTCACGTCACCGACCTTACAAACCCTTGCAGACGTTTCGATTTTTTCACTTCTTTTTTTTTTTTTAAAATCTTCAATAAAAACCTAACAAACAAAAGTTTATATCAAGGGAAAGGGGGAAAACGCAAAACTTTGAATGACATAGTTTAAAACATTGGGGTAAAAAAGCAACACTACTGTTACAGAACAAAAATAAGAAAAAAGAAGAGAACACAATCTTTTTTACAAATTTTTTTGGTTAGTATACAACAGCAAAATGAAAAGAAAAGGGGAAAAACTTCGCCTTACTTTGAACAATTCAGAGAAAGCCTGAGGATTCTATTTTATCCAAATGAATTAATTTTTTTTTTTTTGTTTTTAAAGGAAATTTAAACTTGCACCAAACACATTTTCAGTTTTGGTGTCAGATATAAGACTTAAAAAAAATTAAATACACAGACAAATTTTCAAGCTTTAGATTTTTTTTCGAGAAATTGACACCTTTAACCCCCCCTTTTCGACATTTTTCTGAACCCTTCAAAACCACATGCGTTCTCCTTTTTGCCCGAAAGTCTGAAGCAGGAAATTTCCACGCTGCCTTCTCATATGGACGGGTCCCTTTTTTTCGACTACCTGGGGGGACAAAAGGGCATCATTAGTCATTTAAAATTTCCCTTTTGTGGCAGAAAAACCCGTTTTTTAAAAATTTATGGGAGCTGCATCCCCAGACGGTAACAGAAAAAGGAATTTTTTTTAAGTTTGCCAGACGGATGCCCGGGCACACCAGGCAGTACAGCAGTGCTGCCGCACCATGCACGGCTCTGGGCGGTCAACTAGCGCCATCACAATCACACGGGACTTTCTAAAGGTTTAAAAAGTTTTAAATTTTCTGAAGTGAACAAATGGACCCCCTACTTCAATTTTCACAGTAAAAATATTATGGGGATTTCCCCTGCGATTTTCACACAAAATTTTCACCGTAGCTTTTTCATCAATCAAACATTTATTACTTGACCATATTACATTGCTTGCAGGGGAAAACCAAAGAGGTTGGGAAAAATTCTGGAACCTTTGGAAAAAAGGGTTTACCACCATTCACCATGTGCTACACATTCCAACCCATACGGAGCCCGAATTACTAAACGTTTGGTTGCATAGATCGCTTTATTTTTGTTTCCTTTTTGCGATTAAGAACCACAAGCCACAGATGAAATTGGGCAATTTTTAAATTTTAAAACTGAATTTTCATACGGTTTCCATGTTGTTTAGGCCGCGATCCATATTTTTACCCAGTCATAGACTGATTTTTCTGGTTTGATACCTGTTAATTTTAAGCAAGAAGATTCTCAAGCGGAAGTTTTTCTCGTTCAAAAAATTTTTAAAAAAATCGGAAATACGGTTTTATCGACTTAGAGGTGGCAACGGGCGAAAGGCTTTTTCAGACCGCTGCTGAGGTTGTAATGCTTTCATGAAAAATCATTGCAAATTAATGGGAATTTGTGCAAGGAACACATTTTAAAGCGTAAAAATTTTCACTAAGGTTCAGAACTTTTTCATTGGCACCTCTCATCGATTTCCCTCATTCTCTTCTCTTTTTTGTTCAGTGTGTGACAGTCAGAGCATGCCGGGGGGGTGGTGGTTGTGTGTGCTTCATACATTTTTTTTGCAGGGAAAAGTTACCCCCCAAATATTTTTGTGACCCCCCTGAAAATTTGGAATAGTTTTTTTCACAAAGTCTGATTCTTTAATTTCTTAAAAATAAAATTTTTACAAAACCATTGTACTTGCTGTTTCAGGTCGGAAAAGAATGAATGTGTGAAAAATAATTTTACACCTTCTTGTGTATTAACAGTCACCCCCGTCTCTCTCTTCCATTTTCCGTCCACCCAGCAGCAGAAGATACAACGCCGATGTATTTTCCTCCACTTTGCACACCTTCCCTTTCTCCATTCAAAAGAAGCGGACTTTTTGTTTTGTAGGTTTTGGGGTATAGTCGAAAAGAGTTTTTTTATTGGGGTAAATTATAAAACCCTTCATAAAAAAAATCTTTTTATCAGGATTATTTATTTAAGGAAGCAGGTGTTTTTTTCTTTCTTTCCTTCTGAATTTGATAAAGCTTAACTTTTAAAAAAAAATTTGGGTTTATCAAAGATTAATATAGCGTTTTTTTTCTGGGATAAAGATCTGTCTGATCAACAACAAAAAAAGACCAAACTTTTTTTTTTCAGGTACATCGGAAAAAAAAAAAATGAAAAAAAAAATATCTTGTGAAATAGACCTTTCCACCAATTTAAAATTTCATGTATGGTTTCCTTTCATTTTTTCTTTTTTAAATTTTTGACATACATGTAATAAAAAAAAAACATTCTTTTTTGCTCTGACTGTACAATATTTTAATGCACCTTTTGGGTTTCAGTTGCTTTGTGTCGTAGAAAGAACAAAAATGTCTTTTTCCAACAGTGTTTTTGCTGCTGGGTTTGCTCAAACCCCCCAACAGAGTTACCATGTTATCAAAGGATTTCTTTTAATCGTAAAAGGGAAATTTTTTTTCCCCCTTTTTTTGGAATTGTAGATAGATTCCTTTTTCGACGGAAAAAAAAAACCGACATTCAAGTTGGGGGGGGAAGGCTCTTGTGCTTTCATTGTGTTCCATCACCAAGCTAGTGGAACCCAACCTATAAACTGGAAAAAAGTTCTTTTTGGGGGGAAACTTCCCCCCTCCTACGATGTTAGCTTTGGGGGTTTTTTCCACAGCTCTCCCTTTGGGGATGGGAAAAAAAGAATTGGACTAAAACACCCAAACAGAATTTTAGGCATTTTTAGTATTTATTTGCTGTTCTTTGGCTAACGCTTTGGTACAAAGTAGTTTACAGGGATCGGTTTCACATGCCTTTTGCATCGTTTTTTCACAATAGACTGAAAAAAAACCATACCTTTTCCAAAGGGTGCTTATTGGTTTTTTCAAATGTTTGCATCTAAATAAAAAATAACAACGGCAATCTTGAAATTTTCAAATAACGAAGGAGGGATTTGTAACCGTGGACTCTATCCAAACTTCAAAAAACATTTTTTTTCAGAACAAATTAACACTTTTTTATTGAATTGGTCCTTTTTCAGTGTTTTTCTTGGGTGTTGGGGCGGGGAAATTCAGTGGACATGCACAGATTTTCAAATTTTACATGGACCCGAAGATCAGCGGTTTTAGTTCATAAGGACTGAGGAATGTCGAAAAAGGGGGTAAGTTTTGGGTTTTTGGTATTGATTAATTATAATAATATTTAAAAAAAAAAGAAAAAAAAGGGGGGGAAAGACAGGTCAGATTTTATAATTTCAAAAAAAGGGGGGAGAGAGGATTAGCACGACCTTTAGATTATTTCATGATTTTGTTTCTGCTGAAGTTTATAATAAACTTGATCTTAATTTAAAAAAAACTCTTTGGGTTTTGGGGTCAGTTGCTGTCTTCACTGTGATGACAAAATTGGGCCCTTGGAACAATCCTTTTTTCTTTTTTGTTGTTGTTGAGCTTTTTTTGTGTGTTTTTTAAAAAATTTTCTTACTCTTCTCAAGTTGTATCTCACACTGACCTGTTCCCCCACAGTTCAATCGGGCCCCCCCAAGTACCACTAACCATATTTTGTTCATCCTGAACATGTATTTCAGGTGTTGAAACAATCCCACAGACAGACACGCCTATTCACCATTCCAAAAAGAATGGGACATGACGTTTTACAGGGGTTTCCCCGTCCTCCATTTATTTTTAAAAAAGTAAGCTTGCAGCCATACATTGTTTTGACTGATAGCCAAGGCCTACAACAGACAGGTACAGTCTTCGTGGGGCCGTTATCCTTGCATAGGGAAAAAAATGTCGCTCAGAACACCATTTGGCTGTTCCCGCGATTTTCCCCCCTTCACACTGAAAAAAATACAAAACAAATGATAATGCTTTTATCGTTGTTATGATGATCCTTTTAATGTTCCCCACCTCATTTATGCATAACGCATTGTCTCCAAAAACGCCGAACCAATGTTCCCGAGGAAAAAAAAAAATGGCCCTTTTTTCATGGGCCCTACCGAACAATTCCCCCTAAAAAACCCCACAAAGCCCTTAAATGACGTGAACTGAAAACCCCCGGTTAGGAAAAAATGGGTTTTCAAATGAACATTACGAAGACCACAACAGGGTAGTTAACCTGAAAAAGTAGGTGGTTAACCCCACAACATGAAAGTTACAACTTTTTCCAACGGAAATACCAGTTCAAAGCTCTTCAGCTGTGCTGTCACAAAGAAAACCGAAGTAAAGGAAAAAATATTGACAAGGGGCCCAATTTGGTTTTTCCCTTTGCCTACAGAAAAAACTGTGCCCCAAAATAGGGGTTTTCCAACATGAACTGATCGCATTTTACAAAAATAACCGGGCGCACCAGAAAACACTTTCGCAGGCTCCTTACCTTTCAACCTCAAACCCTTTTGCAAAAGAGAACTCCGGGGAGGAAGTAGGGTTGGGGGCTTTTTTCCTTCCATATTTCTTTAAAGGGGGACACGTCTAAAAAAAAATCCAAACATTAAAATATTTTTTTAGGCTACGTCTTTGTCATGTAAGTGACGCAGATCGTCAATCTAACAAGGGCCTTTTTTTTCACTTTTCCTTTGGGGCGACAGCGTAAAAGACACAACATTTACGTTTCGAAAAACTTCTTTCTGAGCTGGTGTCTTTCACAATTTTTTCCCACTTTCCGAAGTCCTTAAGTTTTAAAAACCCCAATATTATTTCAACGCAGGGAAAGCAGTTGGGGAACTTGAGGGGACCCCTTTTTCTTCTATGGAATGGCAGTTTACCCAAAAGCCTCTTTTTGGAGGGAAAAAACCCAAAATTAAAAAAATTTCATTTTTTTGAGGTCCCCTTGCCATTCTTAAATGAGAAGGGGGGTTTTTTTCTTTTTTTCCCTTCAGGGGGTGTTAAACCAAATTTAATGCAGGACACAACCTTAAAAAACGGGAACCACATAAAATAATGGCACACCCTCATGATTTTTCCACCCCCCAACAACCAACCCCATAAACTACGGGGACAAAAAGGTACAAATGCACACTTGGCTTGAAGAGGAAAAAAAAACTGGGGGTTTCAAAAGCGAGGAAAAATATTTTTTCCCCCCAATCTATAAGAGAGAAAAAACTACTTTTGCCCAACTACAGACAGGGGTTTTACTGTTTTTCTTGTCGGATTTTACCAAATTTGACCACGATTCAAAATAGTAGAATACAACAAACAAAGGGAACATCAGACATAAGTCCTTGAGGGAAAAGACCTTAGAGGGTGTGACCGGGGTGTTGTGGTTTTTGGTGCAACTGGGGTGTTTTTAACAAAAATGACAAACCTTGGGTAACCCCCACTTGCATAATCTCGCCAGTCCCTTTTCACATCGATACAGAACGAGGAACAACAGCTGGAAGTACAGGCCCGAAAATTTATAAAACCACAAAAATACAGGATTCGAGCCAAAAAATGCCAGTGAACCAGATAAAAAAAAATGAATTGGAAGACTGTTCTTGTTTACTTGCTCAAGACAGGCATCTGAATTTCCCCCATGTTGGCGTTCTGTACAAGTGAAAAAAAAGCTCCCCCCCACCACCCCCTTTTTGGGGAGAAAGGGAAGCTTGCTTGATTTGTGCCCCCCACCCCACCTCCATCCTCGCTTTTATTGAAAAAAAGGGAAGGATTGAACTCTTTGAAAAAGCACCAAATTAATTGTGGAAAAGTACACCAAAAGGCGATTCAAATTTTAAGGAACCCTATACTTTCAAAAAATTCCGGGACAACAAACAGGATAAACCACCACAAGTTTTCAAAAATTTCGTTTCCTTCTCAAATTCACATATTAATAATGAATTCAACTTGGTTTCCCAAAAAATTTTTTGTTTCCCATGGCACCTTTTCATAGGAGAGTTCACAATTCCACAAATAAACACGGAAATCCCGAACCCACAAACTCCACCCCCGATTGATCTAACCCTGTATCATGACTTGGTATTTTTAACGGTCTCTTTGGGCAAAGGGAAAAAATTGTGCAGAGTTGGGTAAAATTTAAAAAAAAATAAAAATAAAATGACCTGATAGTTTAGTTACATTCTGGCCAAGACTACAAGGGGCCTGACCGTATGCTTTTTTTCGTAGGGATCCCTTATCAAAGGATCGGAATACTGTCAGGGAGGATATTGTGGCAAAAAAAAATCTTAAAATTTTGGGAAAAATTGGATGAAACATGCCTGTTTGTTTCCCGTCACCATCTGACCAAAAACAAAAAGAGAAAAAAAACCTGAAGCGAACACCGCAAAACGAACCCACATCTTTTTTTATCACAGTGCTACCCCTGCACTACATTATTTTAAATTTGCGTTCCAAGGGTTTCTTTATCGTTGGGGGTCCCGCATCAAGCAAGGAATCCCGTACAAAACAATGCAGAAAATGCTGGCATCACGAAGTAACGGGTCCAACAAATCCAAATAGTTTTGGTTCCCATTTAAAATACGCTTTTGCTCGGATTGGGGCAAAAACCCCCGGGAGCAGACGGAAAAGGCAGATGGGTTTCAACTTTAGGGGTTAAAAAGGAAACGTTTTTTTTGCTGATTGCACACAGGCCAAACCCCCTTTAACACACCCTTTCCCCCTTTTAACGTTAAACCTCTGTTCCTTCCATTTTAAGTCGACTTTCTATAAAAAAATCAAAACAAGTGCGGACTTACATTGCGACACCCACAGCAACTCCTGAAAATCCTTTTTCCACTTGATGTATTTTGTTTTCCCGAAAAAAAGTCATTTTTTCTTTCATACAAGATTTTAAAGCCATTAAACGTTTTACAAAACCCATTAATGAATTGCGTTGAGGGTTTTTTTTTAAAAAAAATTGTTTGGTAATTTGGAGAGGAAAGTTTTATATAAAAATTTGCGTGGGGGTTTAAAAAAAACATTTTATTAAAACTAAAGAGTTTATGCAACCCCGTGTTTTTTTTTAGAGTGACATTGATGTTTTTAAAAATGCACTCCAATTTAATTTTGTGGCATAGCCCCGGGGAAAATCTAGTGGATGAAAGGGGCAGGAAGTTTCCCCTCGGATCAACTTTCGGCGGGTTTTCCAGTGACTGAAACCCCTTCATGTGATGGGCGCGGTAAAGATCCGATTTTATTCAACGTTTTTTGCTTGTCACCCACACACCACACACACACACGGTGTGTGGGGAACATGTCAGTTCTTCCAAGTAAAGCACGTTGACTCTTGCTCGGGCAGCAAACCGGCTACATGAAAAATTTTATTAAAAGATCGACTAAAAGGCGCCTTTTCACATTAATTGTTTTATAGCTTGTACTCAATTAAAAACTCAAAAAAGCCAGACAGTAAGAACTGGCGTTTTTAAAACAGCAGAACAAAAACATTCGCCATGTCCCTTTCCCCTTCATAAAATTATTACCGTCGTTAAGCGGTTTAAATTTGTATCAAACCGGGGCATACTAGAGCCAAAACCTGACCGTCAAGGGGCTTTTTTTCTTTTGGTTTCTAATAGCTGGTGGTTTCCTTTGACGGGCTTAATGGGGTTTTTTAGCTTTTTTCATGCCTTTTCTGCTTCATTCCATGAATGACTTTGCAACATCACCACTTCCGCTCAGGTATATCAGCAGACTCAAAAACTTCAGAGCCCCACTAACTCCAGTTCTTCACTGGGGCCCAGGGCGGAGTATACATTTTTTTTCTCTTTATAACTTGTCCGATTCATTCACCAGGCATACGCCTGGGGTTCACGCAAATTTTTCCAGTCCAACCACAGTCAAACCATGGGGCGAGCAAAGCAAGAAAATTACTGGGTTCACCTCCTATTCTATGCACGCATCTCTTGTCAACCTTTTTAAACAACGAAAATTCTTTGTTGAAATTTTAATTTCCCTTGATCGATGATTTTCTATTTTTTGTGAATTCTTTAAAAAAGCGGGAAAAAAACAAATCACTGAAGGTACGAAAATTAATGTTTTATTCAGTTTAAATTTTTACCTTTTTCAGATTTCCAGTCAAAAATAAACAAAGTGAACTTATTATTTGTATTTTCCCTCCTACAAAATTTCTAATCCAAAATTGTATAAAAAGCTCAAGTCGGGAGCTGGGCGGGGGAAAAGCCAGGTTTTTGACAATTTTTAAAAGTTCTCTGCTTTAAAACAGTCTTTGGGTAAATGAAAATTTATATGTTTGAAAAGCGAAAATCCCCGGGCCTTTTTTTTATTTTCAAATTTTTTCATGCGTTTGGGATTTTTTACGTAATGGTGACAATAAAAAGAGACCGTCAAGTTGGGTTCATTTTTGAGACTTAAAAATGCCAAAAATTAACATAACAAAAAATAAATGACATCATCATTTACCTAGGAAACTGAGGTTTCACAATACTTTTGAACGAACCGCGATTAAAAACCCAAACCCGGGAAACAACGACAAAAAGCACATTTTTTGGGCAGTTCCCCGCCTCGCTGAAAGGGCCCTTTTTTTTCTGCCAAAAACCAGTGCCGTCTTTGCTGCGGTTATCCTAAAAAAAAAGCCTGTTATCCCAAAAAAGGGGGTTCGGGCTCGAAAAGGAAATAAAGGAAAAAAAACCTACTTTTGTTCTCTCGTCATTTTTCCTTGACAGGTTTTTTGGGTCCCTTTGGTTCCTGAAGCCGATTATCTTCATCGTTGAACAAACTACCCCCCAAACCCATCCCCTTTTACCCACTGTAAAAAAAAAAACAAATTTAAAAAAAAATCCCACAAAAAAACATCCTAATTTTTTAAACAACCTGGCAAATGAAAACCCCCCCAAAAACGTAAAACAAAAAAAACAAGCAAGGCCTTTTAAATTTTGGAAAAACCACAAAATCCCCATCCCACACAAACCTCGTTGAAACAAAATTTTTCTGAGGGAAAATTGGCAACCCTGGCCAAAAAAAAACCAGCCAGTCAAAAGGGGCCGGTTTAGGGCCCCTTTATTAAATTTACAGAGGTTTAAGCTGTTTGAACCTATTTTTATGTGAAATTTTTTAGTTTTTTTAATCGGGGACAAAAAAAGAAAAATGGTTTTTTTGGCGCCTTTCGGGAGGGTTTGGTTTTAAATTAGAAAAAAAAAATTTTGGGTCCAAAACAGTGGGCAGCCCAAAGGGGACTTTCCGAACGGGTTGAAAAATTTAAAAAAGAATCACCATTTTATTTTTCACTGGGTTTTGGAAACATCCTTATGCTTGAAAGAAAAAAAGGGGTTTTTGGTGGCTCCCTTTTCACAAAAAAAAAAAAAAGGATAATTTGGGCCTTTGGAGGCCCATTCGATGGTTTTGTAGTGGAAGTGAAAAAAAGAAAAAAAAAAGCGGGCATGCCAAAAATAATAACCCCCGGTGATTTTCAGTCCCAACCCAAATTTCACCCGGGTTAAAAAGGTGATGAAACCTTTTAGCGGCCCAGCCAGGGAAACCTTTGACATTTTTTTTAATGGGCAGGAAAATCGTGCCAAACCTTGGAACAAAAAGAGGTTTAAAAAAGTTTACCTTGGAGAATAATCGAAAAAAAAAAATTCTTTCCCTTTCCGCCCGAACCCCGTTTTAACTTAACGAATGGTTCTTTGGTAAAACCCGCCAATTTTCCCACAATTCTCCCTTTTTGGGAAATAAACTTTTTTCCTTTTTACACAAAATTACCAAGCCCTGGCCCCTTAAGATGAAAAGAAATTTAGATGATCCATTTGAACCTACTACTTTTTAAGACCCACAAACCCTTTTTTCCTTTTTGCGGCCTTTTACCCACAGCCCCTTGTAAAAAGTTTTTTTGTAGGGTTTTAGGTGGTCCCAGCCCCCAAAAAACCTAAAATTATTCCAAAATTTTATTTCTTTTAAGGGACATGAAAACTTTTGTCCACCTTCCCCTTTCCCATTAAAAGAAAGGAAAAAAATTTTTTTTAACCTGAAAAAAAATTTTATTATGAAAAAACAATAAAATAAAACTTTTCCCAGATTTTTTAAAAGAACAGGGTTTTTTCCCCTTCGAAGAAAAAACTTTAAAAAAAAATTTTCCCAAAGATTCTTAAAACTTTTTTTGGGTTAAAAAACCCCATCTTCAACAACAAAAAAAGCCGCACTTTTTTCTTCGACCCCGATGAAGAAAAAAAATGTAAACTTTTTTAACCTTTTCCCCCCTCCTTTTAAAATTACAATATTTTTGCACTTTCTTTTTGTCTTTTTTTAAATTTTGACATACATGTGAATAAAAATTAAATATCAGTTCTTGTTTTGCTCTGATCTGTACAGATATTTGAATGCACCTTTTGGTTTTCAGTTGCTTTGTGTCGTAGAATAGAGACTACAAAATGTCAGATTGTCCAACAGTGTGTTTGCTGCTGGAGTTTGACTCAACCAAGCCCAGACAGAGTTACCATGTTATCAAAGGATTTCTTTTAATCGTAAAGGATATTTTTCTTTCCCTCTTAGTGTTGGAATTGTATGATAGATTCCTTGTTCGATCTGTGGAAAATAAAAAAGCCGAGCATTCAGAGCTGAGTGAGGGAAGGCTCTTGTGCTTTCATTGTGTTCCATCACCAGAGCTAGTGGAAGCCCTATCCTGATAATCGTGGAAAATAGAGGTTCTTAGGTTGAAGCTTGCCCGCTCCTCCTACAGTGATGATGTGAGCTTTGGTGGGTGTTTACCATCATGCTCTCCCTTTGGAGAGTGGGAAATAAGAATGTGGACTAAAACAGCCCAAACAGAATTGTTAGGCTATTTTAGTATCGATTTGCTGTTCTTTGGCTAACGACTTTGTGTACAAATGTATGTTGACAGGCATCGGTTTCACATGCCTTCGCATCGTCTTCTCACAATAGACTGAAAAGAAAACCATACCTTTCCATTGGGTGCTTGATTGGTTTTCACTGTTTGCAGTCTAACTAAAAAATGAACAATCGGCAATCTTGAAATTGATCATAATAAGCGAAGGATGGGATTTTGTGAACTCGTGGACTCGTATCCAATTATCTGTCTAAATACATTATTTTTTCAGAACAAATGTAAGCACTTTTTGATGTGAATTGGTCCGTGTTTCAGTTGTTTCTTGGATGTTGAGTCGGAAGTTCAGTGCACATGCACAGGATTTACAATTGTACATGGACCTGGAATGGATCAGCTGGTTCAGTTCAGTAGGACTGAGGAAGTGTCGGAAAAGGAGGGGGATAAGTTGGATTTTGGTATTGATTTAGTTATATATATATTTTAAAAAAAAAAGAAGAAAAATAAGGGAGGAAAGACAGGATTCAGCATTTGATAATTTCAAAAGGGAGGGGAGAGAGGATTTAGCATCGACTCGTTCAGATTATTTCATGATTGATGTTTGCTGCGTGAATGTTGATAATAAACTTGATCTTGAATTAACAAGAAACTTCTTGTGTTTGGAGTGCAGTTGCTGTCTTCACTGTGATGACAAAGTGTGTGCTGCCTTGGAACAATCCTTTTTGCTTTTTTGTTGTTGTTGAGCTTTTTGTGTGTGTTTTACCATTTTCTTACTCTGTCTCAAGTTGTATCTCATCACTGACACTGTTCCCACATGTTCATTCTGGCCCCTTGAAGTAGCCACATAACCATAGTTTTGTTCAGTCTCTGAAGCAGTGTATTTCAGGTGGTTGGAAGCAGTCCACCAGACAGACACTGCTCTATTCACTCATTCTCAATAAGAATGGCACATGAGCTGTTTTACAGGTTCCGCTGTCCTCCATTTATTTTAAAAGAGTAATTGCTTGCAGCCATACATTGTGAGACTGCATAGCCAAGGGCCTACAACAGACAGGTACTAGTCTTCTGTGGGACCGTTATTCCTGTGCATGAGGGAACTAAATGTCGCTCAGAACACCATGTATGTGACTGTTCCCGCTGAGTTTCCACAGCTTCAGCAGCTGAAGAAAAATACAAAATCGAACTGATGATATGCTTTTATGCGTTGTTATGATGATCCTTTTTAATGTTCCACCACCTCATTTATGCATAAGCTGCATTGTCTCCAGTAAATCGACCTGTAACCACATGTTCCCGAGGATAAGAAAAAAAGTAGGCCTGTTGTTCATGGAGCCCTACCATATTACAATTCCAATAAAATAACCCACAAATGTCCTTAAATGACAGTGAACTGAAACCCCTGGTTAGGTAAATAATGGGTTTTCAACTGAGACATTACTGAAGACCACAACAGGATAGTTAACCTGAAAAATGTAGGTGGTTCACCACCAGCAACATGTACGTTACAACTTTTTTCTCAACAGGAAAATGACCAGTATCAAAGCTCTTCAGCTGTGCTGTGCACAAGAGAAAACCGAAGTAGGAAAAAATATTGACAAGGCCACAGATTGGTTTCAGCCTTTGCCATACAGTAAAATGCTGGTGCCCCAACATAGGTGTTACCAACATGAACGTGATGCGCATTTTACAAAACTAACCGAGACGTCACCAGAAAACACTTGCTGCAGGCTCACATGACCTTTCAAGCCTCACCATTTTGCAGAAAGAGAATCTGCTCGCAGGAAGTAGGATTGGTGGCTTTTATTCCTTCTCATAGTTTCTTCAAAGGGGGTGACTACGTCTAAAAAGTATCTCAATCTACTTAGAAATATTTCTTTAGGCATGACTGTCTTTGTCAGTGTAAGTGACGTCAGAGTACGTCAGATCTAACGAGCCTTTTGTTTTCACTTTTCCTTGGCTGCGACAGACGTAAAAGAGCACAACATTTACGTTACTGAAAGTAACTTGCATGTCTGAAGCTGGATGTCTTCACTATTTTTTTCACAGTGCTTTCCGAATGTCTCATTATTTAGTTTTAACCTCAGATATTATTGCAACGCATGGGAATGCAGTTGGCGTAACTTGAGGGCACCCAGTTTTTCTTCTATGGTAATGGTCAGTTTATCCGAAAAGCCTCTTTTAGGAGGGAAAACCAAAAAATAAAAATTTACATTTTGCTGAGGTCCCATGTGCCATTCTTATTGAGAATGGGCGTTTTGTCTTTTCCCTTCAGGGTGTGTTGATCCAACTTTAATGCAGGACACAACCTTCAAATCGGAACCAGCATAAAATAATTGACATCACCCTGCATGAGTATGCCACCACATCCAACAACCATCCCCATAAACTTAACGGGACAACAAGGATACAAACTTGCCACAAGCTTGGACTTGAAGAGGAAATTAAAACTGGGGTTGCTATGAAAGCGAGGAATAATATTTTTTCCCCCTAATCTATGAAGATGATGAAGTAGAATACTACTTTGCCTGAGACTACATGACAGGGTTGTACTGTTTACTTGTCGGATTTCACCATAATTTGTACACACGTTTGGCGAAAATAGTATGAATACAACAAACTATGGGGAACAATCTAGACATGAAGTCCTTGAGTGGTAATGACCGTAGAGGAGTGTGACCGTGGTGTTGTGGTGTTTTAGTGTGCTAACTGGGATGTTTTGAACAAAGAGTGACAAACTCTTGCTAACCCACACTTGCATAATCTCGCCAGTCTCCTTTGTCATCATGCTGATACAGATACGTAGGAACAACAGCTGGAAGTACAGGCCCTGAAATGTTGATAAAACCAGCAAGAATACAGGAATTCGAGCCAAACTATGCCAGTGAACCAGATAAAAAGAAATGTAAGTTGGAAGTATCTGTTCTTGTTATACTTGCTGCAAGATCAGGCATCTGATTCCTCCAGTGTTGGCTGTTCTGTAGCAAGTGAAAATGAAAGCATCCACCCCACCACCTGCTTTTGGAGAGAAAGTGGAAGCTTGCTTGATTGTGCCCCCCCCCCACCTCCATCCTCGGCTTTTATTGAAAAGAAAGGGAAGGATTGAACGTTCTTTTTGAAAATGCACTCATTTATTGTGGAAAAGTACACCAAAGGCGATTCTAATTCTAAGGTAACCATATACTTTCATAATATATCCTGGCATCAACAAGACAGGAGATAAGACACCTACAATGTTGTTCAAGAAATGTTCGTTTCCTTCTCAGAGATTCACATATTAAGTAGATGAAGTTCAACTGTGGTTCCAATATATATTGTTATCCCATGGCACTCTTTTTCTATAGGTAGGAGTTGGCACAATTCCACAAATAAATCAACGGGAAATCGAACCCACAATCTACCACCCCACAGATTGATGCTATCCTCTGTATCATGACAGTTGGTATTTTTAACGGTCTCTTGGACAAGGGAATAAAATTGTGGCAGAGTTGGATAAATTAAAAGAAAAATTATAAATGAAAATGATCCTGTATAGTTTAGTTACATTCTGGTCCAAGACTACATGACGGGCCTGTACCGTATGCTTCTTTTCGTAGTGTATCCCTGTATCAAAGGGATCGGATATACTGTCGATGGTGAGGATATTGTGGCAACACTCTTTAAGATGTATGGAACAATTGGATGAAACATGCCTGTTTAGTTCCAGTCTACCATCTGAGCCAAAAACAAAACGAGAAACAAACCTGAAGCTGAACACCTGCAGAATCGAACCCACGATCTTTTGGATCACAGTGCTAGCCACTGCACTACATTATTTTACTTTGTCGTTCCAGAGGATTCTTTATCGTTGGGAGGTGCAGCATGCAAGTCATAGGAGATCCAGTACAAATACAATGGCAGAAGAATGCTGGCATTCACTGAAGGTAACGGTGTCCAACAGAATCCAAATATGTGTTTGGTTCCCAGTTTAAAATACAGCTTGAGCTCGGACTTGGGTCAAAGACCCCTGGCAGGCAGACTGGAAAAGGCAGATGGGTTACTAACTTGATGGCTGTAAAAAGGAAACGGTTTTGTGCTGATTGCACACAGGCCACTCGCTTTACACACACTCCTGCCTTGTAAGCGTTAAACAGCTCTGTTCTGCATTCCATGTGATGTACGACTTGCTATAAAACATGCTAAACAGAGTGCTGTGACTTACATTATGTCAGACACCTCACAGCAACTCCGTGAAAATCCTTGTTCCACTTGATGTGATTTTGAGTTCCCGAAAAAAAGTCATGTTTTTCATTTCATACAAGATTTTAAAGCCATTTTAACGTTTTTACAAACTCTCTATTAATGAATTGCGTGTGAGGGTTTCTTTTAAACAGATATGTAGTGAGTTAATTTGACGAGGAGACAGCTTTGATATAAAACACTTTGCAGTCGGCGGGTTATAAGCAACATTAATATGTGCAAGCTAAATGAGTTCATGCAACCGCTGTGTTATGTTTTAGAGTGACAGTTGAGTAGTTGTAACATGCGACTCTCAATTTGAATTTAGTGGCAGTGAGCCCCGGTAATGTCTAGTGGATGAAATGGAGCAGGATGTTTCCCATCTGGATCAACATTTCGTGCTGGTTTGCCAGTGACTGAAGCCCCTTCATGTGTATGGGCGCGGTAAAGATCCTGTAGTGCATGTCAACAGTTGTTTGCTATGTCACACACACACACACACACACACGTGTGTGTGTCTGTGTGAACATGTCAGTTCTTCCAAGTAAAGCGCGTTGACTCTTGCTCTGGGCAGCAGAACCGTGCTACATGAAAAATATTTATTAATTGATCTGACAAGAAATGGCGCCTTGTCACATTAGATTGTGTTATATGCTTGTACTGCGAATTAAAAACTCTAAAAATGCCCAGACAGTAAGAACTGGTCGGTATTTTGAAAACATGCAGAACAAAAACATGTCGCCATGTCTCCATATCCTTCATATAATATTATTACCGTCGTTAGAGCCGGCTTATTAATTTGTATCAATGACGCAGGGTACATAACTAGAGGCCAATACCTGACCGGTCAAGGGACTTTATTCTTATGGTTGTCTAATAGCTGTGTGGTTTCCTTCGACAGGGCTTAATGGTGTTTGTAGCTGCTTCATGCTCTTGCTGCTTCATTCCATGAATGACTGTATGCAACATCATCCAGCTTCCGCGTCATGGTATAGTCAGTCAGACTCAAAAACTTCAGAGCCACCATCTGATGCTCGTCAGTTCTTCACTGGCCGAGGGGCTGGAGTATACGATTTTTTTTCTCTTGATAACTTGCTCACAGATTGCATTCACCATGGCATACGCCTGTGTCACGCAATTTCTCCAGTCCATACGGATCATGTCAAACCATGGGGGCTGAGCAAAGCAGTAGAATATTACTGGTGTAGTCACCTACGTGCTATTCTATGCACGCATCTCTTGGTCACCTTTTAGCAGACGAAATTCTTTGTTGTACGTTTAATTTTCCCTTGATCGATGATTTTCTGATTGTTTCGTGTAATTCTTTAAAATGCGGGGAAAAAAATCATAATCACTGAAGGTACGAAAATTAATGTTTTATTCAGTTTATTTATACCTTGTTCATGATTCCATGTCAATGATAAACACAGTTGAACTTATTATTTGGTAGTCCGTCTCTACAGAATATTTTCTAATCCAAAATTGTATGAAAAAGCTCAAGTCGGCAGCTGGGCGAGGAGGAAAAGCCAGGTTGTGTTTGTACTAATTTTAAAAGTTCTCTGCTTAGAGACAGTCTTGGATAATTGAATTTATATGTTTGAAAAGCGTAAAATCCTGGCCATTTTTTCATTACATAATTGTTTCATGCTGTTTGGTATTTATTATCGTAATGGTGACAAATTAAGTAAGATCTCGTCAAAGTTGGGTTCATTCTGAGACTTAAACTGCCAACAATTTAACATAACAAAATTATTAAATGACATGCATCATTTTATCCTAGGAATTCTGAGGTTTTCATCAATAGCTTTGAACGAACCGCGAGTTAACCAACTCGGAAGCTACGACAGAAAGCACAGTTTTGTGGCAGTTCCAGCCTCGCTAAGCCCGTTTTGTCTGCGGCACCGAGTTGCCGTCTTTGCTGTCTGGTTATCTGCTAAATGAAAAGCGCTGTTATCCCAAGATGGTGTGTTCTGGGGCTCTGAAAGTGAAATGAAAGGGAAAAAACTCTACTTCGTTCTCTCGTCATTTTCCTTGACAGGTTGTGGTCCTTTGGTTCCTGAAGCTACGATTATCTGTCTTCGTTCGAACTATCTACCACTCCACGCCATCACACTGGCTTTAGTGACCACTAGAGCTAAAAACACAAGCAAGGATTTAAGTGGTAAGAAATCACTGCGTCAAAACAACATGCTCTTGATTCAGTGTCTGTGGAAATGCAACCGTGTGCTTACAATGAAAACCCCCAGTCAAAAGCAAGGTTGCAAGTACATATTTTAATTTACGAAGACAGAAGGCTGCTTTGAAGATTATGGAATATTGCCAGCAACATGTGCTTCATCCGCACAATCAGGAGCACAGTGCGTTCAGAGAACTAGACCCTTACTCTGAGGGGAGAGGCTTCGTGTTCAATCCCTGGCAGCACAAACAATTGGCTCAGCAGTGGGCAGCTCAAAGCTTGGTCCTTGGTCCTTGGACCCGGCAGTTGTCAGTTAAAATTGTATTCATTGGTTATTTGTGTACAGCTGATGGTGGGTGTACCATCCTATGCTTGATGTGTTTATTTGTATATGTTTGTTGATGGCTCGGGCAGCATAAAAAGAAAAGTGATATTTTGTTGCCTGGCTGTCCATGTTCGGATGAGTGTGTATGTGTATGTGAATTAAGAAAAAAAAGTCGTGCATGCATCCATAATTTCTGAGTGAGAGTCAGATCCACACACGCACTTCCATCCGTAACGGTGTTGATAACACTTTGTAGCAGAGCTAGACCAGAAACTGCACCAGCTGTTTATTGTGCACTGGAGATTTAATCGCATGATCATCTTCTTCCACTCTGACTTCGAATGAGACTATAAACCGAGGTTCCGTGTGTGAACGCACGCATAACATCTTGCACACACATAAAATCCCATCACCAACTTTCGGAAGAGTAGGCCAGTTTGGCCGTTGGTATGGACGACACATTACACATAGCATGGTTTCTGTGTGAGAAATGGAAAGAATGAAGAAAGTAAGGAAAATGAGTGATCGATATTGAACGATACTGACTGGATGACACGGGAAACGACTGAATGAAGCGCCGGCTGGCAGCTCTTCAGTCGGCACTACCCAGGTAGGCAGCCCGTTGTGTAAACGAGTGTTGATTGTAAAGCGCTTAGAGCTTGGTCTCTAGCCGAGAACAGGCGCTATATAAGTATTCATTATTATTATTATTATTGGTACATGGAAAACTTCAGATGCCAGAGTGCCTTGCTTTACCACATATGAACAGTAGAGATGAGTAAACACATGTTCTATCACTTGGATTGAGAATAATCATGGAAAAAAAAATAACGATATCTTTCCCAGAGTGTGTCCAGCATGCACAGGTTGCATCACTCCAGACCAGAATGGTCTTTGAGGAAGAAGCAGCCAGGATGTTTCCCACAGGACTTCTGCTTCCTTTGTTGGGTCATACATAAACGTTGTCTTCAATTTCTCGAACATCATAATTATCCAGCATGCCATAGCTCACTTCTCCAGCATGCCATAGCTCACTTCTCCAGCATGCCATAGCTCACTTCTTGTAGTACCTTACACCACTTCTTGCCTTTTTGACGGTCTCTTCCATTCCGACATCAGCTTTCCTTGCTACAGTTGTTCTGTCTTGTAGTGTAGGTGTGATGGCTGCAATCATGCCCATTCCATGAAATGCATTCATTCCATCAGAGGTTGCTGTAATGTGGTCTACATTGTCAGCCATGTACTGTATGAAATGACTGTCATCTGCTGGAAGTTTCAGCTCCTGAGTTGCAGCTGTAAGCTCATATTTACTTACTTCTTTGTGTTATGAACAGAATCCAAGTGAATAAAGAAGATCCACTAAAAACCGTGAATCCAAATTGTGGTGCACTTGCGCTCCCAATCCAGTCTGCAGTGGTGTAATCAGTAAGCGTGACTTAGCTGCTTGCATGATTGCCTGACCAATGGATGCAGTTAACAAATCGCAGTCTTTTCCATCATAAATGGTGCTGAGAAGTAGCTGAAGAGATTCAGGGACGAAGTTCAAGTTTGCTGATACAGGAGAACATCATCTGGC
>CM031616.1:52974726-52992226 GCA_018398815.1 Conus ventricosus
GTGGGGGAAAACAACTGAACTCTCTTCATAGTAATGACTTGGCAAAGATTTGGACTGGGGGGGGGGGTTGGGGGGGGGGGGGGGGGGGGGGGGGGGGTGTTTGAAGATGGAGGAAACTGGGAACATGAAATTAAGAAAATATATTACAGATATGAAAATCTTCACTAGCTGCATAAGGGAACCATCGCAATCCCTTTTTAAGGCAGATACTTTTGTATTGCCTGCTCCGAGGCCTTTCGTCCGCTGGGTCGGAACTCATCAGGGAGACACGGCTGGTTGTGTCTGCGCTCCTGGCGTCAAATAGAGACGTGTGTATGGTCAACTACGCGCTGGAGCAAAATCAACGCATTGGAACTGTTGTGTACATGAAGACTGATGAACAGTACCTGAGCTGAAGGATGGGCTGTTCTGTTCTACTTTGGATTTGTTTTCGCGCGTGCGCGTGCTCTTGAGGAGAGAGAGAGAGAGAGAGAGAGAGAGAGAGAGAGAGAGAGAGGAGAGAAGAAGAGAGAGAGAGAGAGAGAGAGAGAGAGAGAGAGAGAGAGGAGAGTGTCAGAGAGAGAGAGAGAGAGAGAGAGAGAGAATTATTCAGAAGAGGCCACGGCCCCCTTTGAAGAGAGATCACATTCAATACATAGCAAGGCGTGTACGACAACAGCAGCAAAATACTACACACATGTATGAAGTACAATATGCTATACAAGTGCACGAAGTACAATCTACTAACACGGATACTAACATCTAGGATAGTAATATTTGTATAACATCGACATACCCATACATTTATTAGCACAATAGATCGCCTTTTAAAGGCTCTATACAAACACATGCACAAATTCCTCACAATAATTTGATTTCTCATCATTACTAGTAGAGTCATACGGAACTGACATGGGTTTTCATAGTATTTCAATGGGATATATTCCTGCTGTAGGTCACTGAGAGCAGGGCAGAAGAACAAAAAGTGTAATTCGTCATCGTTTACCTTTTAACGTAGTGGGCATATCAAACTGCAATCATGAACTTCATCATACCTTGCGCGATGCACTGCCATGTCTGACATTCAAAATCTGAACTTTGCCATGTGAGTTTTGATGTCTGTCAGTATCAAGTGAAAAATACACTTCGCAAGTATTGGATGGTTTTAAACGGTTTGTACCATGAAAACGTAGCGCTTTCTAATATGTTCATGCCAGTTTTGCCATACCTGCAAAAAGATATTTTGCATTTCCACACCCTGGTTCAGCCAAACAGTTCCAAATCCATTTAGAAATAGTAACTTACGAACACCTGACGCCCATGTGGATTTACCACGTGAATATAACCAGAATAACATTTTGTAAACCTTCAAAGGTAACCTGTTATAACTCATCCGTGATATATTCAGCCAGCATATAATACACTACACACGTGAATCTGTATAAAGAGGATAACGTTCAGTGTGTCCATAAACTAAATCATCAGGTATTTTGTACGGACGTCTAAAAACTTTTTAAGAGATGTAAATGAAGCTTATCAATACGGACAGCGGCAGCATCCAATCGTGGGGAGTTTAGCATCATTGAGAGCAATGGGTTGCACCTGAGCATTAAATTTTTTTTAATGTTTTAAGCGAATTATTATTAAGTACGTACAATCTTTGCAAAATACATTGCAATGCATTTCTCGTCCTGCTTGCGAGATCTTTACAAGCAGCCGCAAAACTAAGTTGGGTTGAAAAAATGCTCTTTTTCATATTTACCTTAAGTTGTGGTCTTGATGTTGCATTGCACAAATTGTTCAACTGGATCTGAAAGCCAGCTGGGGTTTCTGGCAACAAGGCTGTATCATCTGCACTAACAAAATGAATAATTGATCTGTATCTGGAGACAGTCTTGCACTATGTCTACGATTCTGTATCGTTTCTCGTGCCATCTCGTTGGTAAGTAAGGAAAAGTGTGACGTCTTTCTGTATAGTCTTAGGAGTTGTTTCACGCCTTTTTGGTTTTATGATATTCACGATGAAACCAATCAGCCTTCTTTTGAGTCTTATTGATTCTTATTTGTTTCCTCATGCACTCTGCCTGTTCTTTTACACAAGCATTACATATTTCTAAATCGGCGTTCACATCATCATCGACAAGGTTAACGGCTTCCTCCAGCATTAACAGTGGATGCTGACTGTTCATTAGATTATGGAAAATATTAGCATGTTCATCTTGCCATTTATACGTACCAAGAAGAAGAAGTGTGTTTTTCTTCACGTGTTTTCCATTTCTTACTTCAGGGAGTAAGCTTATATTGAACACAAGAGGTAGATGGTCAGACTCAATACGTTCATTCACGCAGAGACTGCATGATAAATGAATAACAGTAAACATGTCATAGCGAGTTATAGAATAATCATTCAGACTGTTCCCTGTCTCTGAAATGTATATGGAACAATCTTAACGGTCGCCGTCACACACGCCGTTTAAAATGCACAGATCTGACGCAGTGCACATGTTTAAAAACAACTTGCCATACCTCTTCAATGTCCTGTCTTGGAACGTCTCTTTGCCAAGGTTCCGTAGTGCAAACTGAAAGGACATTTTTCTGTTGGAAATTCCTGACAAAAGTTAGAAATTCTGCTATTTAGATCTCCAGCCAGACGCAAATACATATCGGGCACACTGAGCGTAACATCACAGAGGCACTTTTCCTAATCAGTTATGCTATTATTAACATCATAGAAAGCATAGTATGGTGAATTTTCCGGAGGTATTATATATATATATATATATATATATATATATATATTATATATATTATATATATATATATATATATATATATGCAATCAAAGAGAACATTATAAGAAAAAAACAAATACATCTTTACAAATATTGAACATAATGGTATTATCTAGGTCAGTCGGTAGCTCTTGTACGAAGGGCAAAAATTCCATTTTGATAAGACATAAACTCCTCCCGATCGTCCTCCGTGTTACGTATACTGAACAGTTGCTGTAATGAAAACTTTATGATTGCTAAAAAACATTTGAATGCAAATTTTCAACAAACGTTTTTACTAAGCAAACAAAATCAAAAGACGTTATGTACGAAACAAATGTTTTATCAGATAACTTAGAAAGCAAGCCATTTACATTTCAATGTAAAAGTGATACAATTTTTTCCCGTTCGTGTCAGTCAAATTCACGTCACAGTGACTTCCTGTAAAATTATTCTTAACATTCAAAGTTGCTATATCGCTTCTAGTATCAACCATAACATTAACTTTTTCATTCACAAAATTTGGTATCCGAGTATCTGTACAGGAAGAAAAACAATTGTTCCACATGAAAGATGAACCATTTTCGTTGTCGCTAAAATCATGTACGCAAGCTTCGGAAGGGACGCTTTCATTCGATGTTAGAGATGACACAATCATATTTCCCGTATGGTTATGACAAATACTTTGGAGGAGAAAACACCCATTCGATGATGAAATCAAATCATTTTCATTCACACCTTCTGTCATCCTTTCATTTTGCGTTCTAAGTTTAGAAGAAAGGCACTGAGTTGATGACCAAAGTAAAGCACTTCCATTCACTCTTTCATTTTACTTTGGTCTTAAAGTAAAGCACTTCCATTCATTCTTTCATTGTTTATACTGACATCGGAAGGATGGTGATCATTCGTCAAACGAGATACATCATTATCCACCAGTCCTTCATTATGTACGGGAATTTTGATAGATAAACATGTATTCAAAGAAGAGGATAAACTGTTTTTAACCACACTTCATTATGCACACACAATTCAGAAGAAGAGCGTTCATCAAACACAAAAGGAAATACACTCTCATCCACTCTTCCACTATGTGCGAGATCAGCGTTCAATGTGTCATCACGTACACGTTTACTGACCACCGTAAAACATCTGAATGTATTCGGTTTAATGACACATTGCACGAACAGTTTCTGTAGTGAACTTGACAGTTTACAGGGAGAGTTGACACAGCTGTGTCACGCGTCCCAACCCGAGCTGCCCTGATGTGCCATCCTTTCCGTCTCCTCTGAACGGTGATCCATGTTTTTCCCCCCTCAGCGTTTTGATTGAGGTACAGATTTGATGAATTACATTGTTTTGGTATTATTTCACAGGCCAGCCACATCTCTAGATAGACTTTTTCAAATTACTGTCCTGATTAAGTAATATTTTTTACACTCAGTGATCAAAGATCATTGACACTTTCTAAAAGGTTCTTTTCTGGCAACTTTCAGATGAGCTACATTTTTTGTACTCCCAGTTCTTAAAGAACAGGGAGTACTTTAGAATGGGAACGAAGAAATGCTGTCTGTGTGTCTGTCTGTCTGTCTGTCTGTGCGTGTGTGTGTGTCTGTGTGTCCGTGGTCAAAATGTGTTCCACTCGCTCCAGAGAAAACTACTGGGTCGATCTTTCTGAAAATTTGGAGGTATGTTCATTATGGGTCAAGGATGGTGCCCGACGTTTAGTTTACCGTTACAGCCGTTACTAACGGCTGTAACGGCCTGTAACGCTTTTTCTTCTTTATGGAATATCTCAGAAAGTACTTGGCCGATCTTTCTGAAAATTTTTAGGTATGTTCATTCTGGGTCACGAATAATGCCCGATGTTTTAGTTTACTGTAATAACCGTTACTAACGGCTGTAACGACCTGTAACAGTTTTTCTTCTTTATGGAATATCTCAGAAAGTACTTGGCCGACCTTTATGAAAATTAGCAGGTATGTTCATTATGGGTCACGGATAATGCCTGATGTCTTAGTTTGCACCGTTATAGCCGTTACTAACGGTTGTAACGGCGTTGTAACGGTTTTTCTTCTTTATGGAATCTCTCAGAAAGTACTTGGCCAATTTATAAGCGGTTTGGATGATCTTGTGACAAATCGGATCCTCTGTCCATATGTAAGTGATGTAATGCTGAAAATGGATTTAAACAACCGTTTAAAACCGTTATTCTCCCGTTATTTCTTATATATAGGTGGATTTTAATGAAATTTGGTATATAGAAAGGTTATCACACACAAATGGCACTTCTATATAGTGTTCCAAAATTTGACCGTTAAAAACCGTTATTCTTGACATATTGTCCAATTTGAATGAAAGTTGATATGTACACAGGCTTTAGCCCAGTGAGGACTAAAATACCTGTTTCAAAAGTGCATATCGGTTATATAACCGTTTAAACCGTTATTTTGCCGTTATTTTTTATATATTGGTGGGTTTTAATGAAATTTGGTATATAGAAAGGTTATCACACACAAATGGCACTTCTATATAGTGTTCCAAAATTTGACCGTTAAAAACCGTTATTCTTGACATATTGTCCAATTTGAATGAAATTTGATATGTACACAGGCTTTAGCCCAGTGAGGACTAAAATACCGGTTTCAAAGTGCATATCGGTTATAAACGGCTCATGTCTACAATCTCTGTTCCTTCTTCTGTCCAACTTGGTACCTCTCTCATTCAGACCTCTACCACTGTGCGAAATCTAGGCGTTGTACTTGATCAGACACTCTCTTTTCAAAATCAGATTTCTTCTATCTGCCGTGCTTGCTACTTGGAGCTTCGGCGAATCAGTTCTGTGCGCCACCTTCTGTCTGAAGAAGCCACCAAGACTCTGGTTTTGCTTTCATTCTTTCAAGACTTGACTACTGTAATTCTCTTCTTGTGGCTGTCCACAGAATCTTCTTGCAAAATTGCAGAAAGTCCAAAATAATGCTGCTCGCCTTGTCTCGAAATCTCCGAAAACCTCTCATGTTTCTCCTTGCTTAAATCTTTGCACTGGCTTCCTGTTGAAAAACGCATCAAGTACAAACTTTCTTTGCTCTGTTACAAGGCATTGGATGGCCTCGCTCCATCTTACCTCTCTAAACTTCTGTCGACCTATACTCCTTCCAGACAGCTTCGCTCTTCCTCTGACACTCGCATTATGCAGATCCCTCGTTTTCGGGCCAGAACACTTGGTGAACGTTCTTTTACTTTTCAGGCTCCTTCCTGCTGGAACAATCTCCCTTCTGCACTCCGAAACTCAAAACAGTCTTTCTTCTTTCAAGTCCTCCCTCAAAACAACTCTCTTCAAAACATATTTTTCTGCTCCTTCGCTGGTGTGTGGGTGTGTGCGTGTGTGTGTGTGTTTGTGTGTGTGTGTGTGTGTGTGTGTGTGTGTGTGTGTGTGTGTTGTGTGTGTGTTTGTGTGTGTGTGTGTGTGTGTGTGTGTGTGTGTGTGTGTGTGTGTGTGTGTGTGTGTGTGTGTTAGGGCTTATTGCTGTAAGCGATTAGGGCTTTTGTTTAAGATTAAGCGCACTAAATGTTCCTTATTATTATATAACCGTTAAACGTTATTTTGCCGTTATTTTTTATATATTGGTGGGTTTTAATGAAATTTTGTATATAGAAAGGTTATCACACACAAAAGGCACTTCCATGCAGTGTTTCAAAATCTGACCGTTTAAAAACGTTATTCTTGACATAATTATTGTCCGATTTGGATGAAATTTGGTATGCACACAGGCTTTAGCCCAGTGAGGACTAAAATACCGGTTTCAAAAGTATATATCGGTTATATAAACCGATAAAACCGTTATTTTGCCGTTATTTTTTTTATATATTGGTGGATTTTAATGCACTTTTGTATATAGAAATGTCATCACACACAAATGGCACTTCCATGCAGTGTTTCAAAATCTGACCGTTAAAAACCGTTATTCTTGACATATTGTCCGATTTGGATGAAATTTGGTATGTACACAGGCTTTAGCCCAGTGAGGACTAAAATACCAGTTTCAAAAGTGTACATCGGTTAAATAACCGTTAAAACCGTTATTTTGCCTTTATTTCTTATCTCATAAAGCACTTGGCTGATTTATAAGCGGTTTGGAAAACTGGGAGTACGTTTATATGCTTCGCATCTTGTTTTTCTCTCACTCGCTGTGAGAAAATTTCTCCGAGAAATACACGAGTACCTTTCAACCTGTGCCTGGCATCCAGAACTGTTTCTTTGTCCTTAACAAATGTACAACGACCAATGTTTGGAGAGTCCAGTTTCCCGTTCATCCTGTGAAGCCTGTCAAACTGTATGTCCCTTGACCGTTCTAATTTGTCAGCCTCTAAACCGTGTGCAAGGCGTTCACAGTCCTGTCTGGTTTTTCGTTCTCTCCTGTAAATAACATAAAAAAATCACACTGTTCCTCTTAGAACGACATTCTAAATCATCAGTCTTGTGCTCAAGTTTCAACACTTGTTCGTTTAGTATGTCATTCTGTGCCTTCAGGTTTTTACATGTTTACGCCCTGGAACAATGATCTTTTTCAAAGACATGACGTCATCATGCAGTCTGGCATACATCTCTTTCATGTTCCTCATGTCAGCTTTCATGTCGTGGAACTTACAGTTCAGGTCCTGAATGGAAGAGAACACATCACAGAGACTGGGTTCTGTAGCTATCCGAGAGGGAGACGAGTTGGATGCCGGTGAACCACTGCTGGCGCTCTTCAGTCTGGTCTGCCTCAGGCTGTCCGCTTTGTTGCCAGGAGCAGGTCCGGGGTTCATCTCGACGTCATCACAGCGCTGAAGTTAAAGTCCATGGTACAACAGAGAGAGGATCAACCCTACCGCGACACCGCTTTGCCACGTAAAATCCTTAATGTCTTACAGAATGAGGCGACCTTTTTCAAATCGCGTCTAGATGCATGAAAGCAAGAAATACGGACACACCACCACATACAACACGAAAAGAGAGAGGCATCGCTGGTATAATGTTGATTGCACAATGACACCTCACCAAAACAACTGTAGACCTCACAATGTCCCCCCTTGATCTCGGAGCTTCTAGCTATTGATGCTTGCACTCAGCGTGCCTGAAGTCAACAGAGGGACAGGGTTTATTGATTTGCTCTCAGTCACGTCCGTTCTTAATCCGGCGCGTCCTCACACGACATGCACATATGAATATTTGACTGCATTATAAACATTTGCCCAGGCATGTTTACTTTATTAGTGGTGGGCAGTAGTACAGGCTCTACCTCCAAGGGCAGCAGTGGATACTTACCGGTCAGCAGAATACTTCCACCAATCGCCTTGATCGATCCGGACTAATCGATGAAGTGGTTGATCACTCTTTCCTCCCAGAACCACTGACCACAGTCGTGAGATGTCAAGGGGAAGTTTTTTCCAGTAAAAAATATCTGCACCTTCTGCAAATCTGAGCAAGACTTGCCCTTTCTGTTCCTGTCTGTGTTTTCGCCCTCACGCCTTCAAATAAACAAAAATCACAATCAAGTGTGGTGTAGGACATTTCTCTAATTAGTGCTATAAACAATGCAAAAGATTTACCAAACGATAGCAAAGACCCCCCCCCCCCCCTTTTTTTTTCTATCCCTCTTTCTGTCTCTTTATGTGTATGCTATGCAAGCGAATGTGTTAGAGAGAGAGAGAGAGAGAGAGAGAGAGAGAGAGAGAGAGAGAGAGAGAGAGAGAGAGAGTTTACGAAAATGCTGATCTTCACTTTACGTATTAGTACGATTATCAATGGCCAGTACGATTATAGAAACCTTCTATGTGTAAATATTCAGTTGTGTGTGCACCCTTCTATTGGGTAGGCCTGTGGCAACCGATTAACAAAACAATGAGATATTGATTTTGTTTTTGCTTTCTTTCGTATTCTTTCTTTCTGCCTCCCCCGTCTATCTTGCGAAGCCCGTAATAACCTCCCCCCTCCCCTATCCCTGCTTCATTCCCTTCCCCTCCATGATTTTAGACTGCTGTACTCGAGCAGCAAAGCTTCAGTAGTGAGCACTTGCAGGCCATTCTGGCATGTGACGATTGATTTTCTGTTTTATATTTGCGTGTTCCAGATGTGCATTTAATTGATCTATATCACTTTCTAGGTAGGACGCGAATTACTCAACGGGTTCAACTGGATGATTGGAACCAACAAGCAGTACTTTGATTTTTTTGTTTTCTTTTCTGGAGTTCAGCAGTGTTCTTGTTTTAAAAAAAATCCAGAGCGGAAGGTTGTATTAAGTATTTTAAGGTTTGAGAGAAGCATTCTCTCTCTCTCTCTCTCTCTCTCTCTCTCTCTCTCTCTCTCTCTCTCCCCTCTCTCTCTCTCTCTCTCTCTCTGTGCGTGAGTGCGTGCGTATGTGTGTGTGTGTGTGCATGCGTGTGTGGATGTGTGTGTGTGTGTGCGTGCGTGCGTGCGTGCGTGCGTGCGTGTGTGTGTGTGTGCGTGCGCGCGTGATATTTTCGGGAGATTTCCGAGAGTTACAGCACTGATGCCGGCCTCTCTGTGAGTGGTCAGGGCAGGCTGTAAAACAACACGAGGCAGCTAAAGACAGCACAAGGCAGCTAAAGACAGCACAAGGCAACTAAAGACAACACAAGGCAGCTAAAGACAACACAAGGCAGCTTAAGATAACACAAGGCAGCTAAAGACAACACAAGGCAGCTTAAGATAACACGAGGCAGCTAAAGACAACACAAGGCAGCTAAAGACAACACAAGGCAGCTAAAGACAACACAAGCACTAAAGACAACACAAGGCAGCTTAAGATAACACAAGGCAGCTAAAGACAACACAAGGCAGCTTAAGATAACACAAGGCAGCTTAAGATAACACAAGGCAGCTAAAGACAACACAAGGCAGCTTATGACAACACAAGGCAACGCAGCTGAAGACAGCACAAGGCATGGCAGCTAAAGACAGCACAAGGCAGCTAAAGACAGCACAAGGCAGCTAAAGACGACACAAGAGAGCTAAAGACAACAAAGCAGCTAAAGAAAACACGAGGCAGCTAAAGACAACACAAGACAGATAAAGACAACACAAGGCAGCAAAAGACAACACGAGGCAGCTAAAGGAGAACACAAGGCAGCTAAAGGAAAACACAAGGCAGCTAAAGGACAACACAAGGCAGCTAAAGGACAACACAAGACAGCTAAAGGACAACACAAGGCAGCTAAAGGACAACACAAGGCAGCTGAAGGAAAACACAAGGCAGGTAAAGGAAAACACAAGGCAGCTAAAGGACAATACAAGGCAGCTGAAGATAACACAAGGCAGCTAAAAAACAACACAAGGCAGCTAAAAGACAACACAAGGCAGCTAAAGACAATACAAGGCAGCTTAAGATAACACAAGGCAGCTAAAAAAAACAACACAAGGCAGCTAAAAGACAACACAAGGCAGTTTAAGACATCACAAGGCAGCTAAAGGACAACACAAGGCAGCTAAAGGACAATACAAGGCAGCTTAAGATAACACAAGGCAGCTAAAAAACAACACAAGGCAGCTAAAAGACAACACAAGGCAGTTTAAGACATCACAAGGCAGCTAAAGGACAACACAAGGCAGCTGAAGGAAAACACAAGGCAGCTTAAGACACAAGGCAGCTAAAGGACAACACAAGGCATCTTAAGACATCACAAGGCAGCGAAAGGACATCACAAGGCAGCTTAAGACACAAGGCAGCTAAAGGACAACACAAGGCAGCTAAAGGACAACACAAGGCAGCTAAAGGACAACACAAGGCATCTTAAGACAACACAAGGCATCTTAAGACAACACAAGGCAGCTAAAGACAACACAAGGCATCTTAAGACAACACAAGGCAGCTAAAGGACAACACAAGGCATCTTAAGACAACACAAGGCAGCTAAAGGACAACACAAGGCATCTTAAGACAACACAAGGCAGCTTAAGACAATGGACCTGTTCATCAGGTGGACTATAAGACAGCTAAAGACAATGGACCTAGTCATCAGGTGGACTATAAGACAGCTAAAGACAATGGACCTGTTCATCAGGTGGACTATAAGACAGCTAAAGACAATGGACCTGTTCATCAGGTGGACAGCTAAAGACAATGGACCTTTTCATCAGGTAGACAGCTAAAGACAATGGACCTGTTCATCAGGTAGACAGCTAAAGACAATAGACCTTTTCATCAGGTAGACAGCTAAAGACAATGGACCTGTTCATCAGGTGGACTATAAGACAGCTAAAGGCAATGGACCTGTTCATCAGGTGGACTATCTGCGGCTTCTGCAGCTGAGTGCCAGTCTGTGTGGGGTGTGGGCCGTGGACCTGCGCGGGAGAGTGCACTGTCGCATTGGCATCGACACGGGTTCGACGGGACCAAATGGGAGCAGGTTTGAATCTTGTCTTGTCAGATCTGCAACCATGTGTCTATGTCCTTTCTTTTTGTTCTTCTTCTCCTTTTTTAAAGGCCCCCCCCCCCCCCCCCCTTAATCTTTCGACTAGATTTTGAAAAATGGACTTAAGATTAAATGCGCACAGAACTCTGAATTTTGATATGGTTTCAGCTTTGATAGGCTGGATTATTATACAACGTTTCTTGACTTGTGTCTTTCTATCCGCTCTTCAGTTTTGGTGTTGTCAGTCTGCCTGTCTTTGGGTATCTGTATGATTTTAGTGTGTCTGAGCGTGCACGCGCGCCTCTGTATGTATGTATGTATGTGTGTGTGTGTGTGTGTGTGTGTGTGTGTGTGTGTGTGTGTGTGTGTGTGTGTGTGTGCGCGCGCGCGCGAGCATACACGCATGTATGCCGATAAGAGCAAAAAGGAAAAAGTCTTGAAACAAACATTACGTATTCTTCTAAAATGCCCCAGCTTGCCAGAACTAAATGATCGCCCCTTAAAAAGGATAGACTGCCCCAGCACAGGTTGTTAATACTTTGTAAACCTCTATCCCCAGTGTTTAGTCAGTGTTGTGCCAAGGGGAAACACTTGGTAAACGCCCACCGCCAATATTTAGGTCAGTGTTGTGCGAAGAGACTAGCACTTTGCAAAGGCCCACCCCCAACATTTTAGTCAGTGTCGAGCTAAAGGGTCAATGCTTTGTCAACGCTCATCCTCAACCATGGATCAGTGTCGTGAAAAGTGACTAGCACTGTGTAAAGGCCCACCCCCATCATTTTAGTCAATGTCGAGCTAAAGGGTCAGTGCTTTGTCAACGCTCATCCTCAACCATGAGGTCAGTGTCGTGAAAAGTGACTAGCACTTTGTAAGTGCCCACGCCAAGCTGTTGTGTCACTATTATGCAAAGTGGTTAGTGTTTCTTGAACGCCATTCTCTGGTTCAATGTTTGTAAAATGATTGCACCTTAAAATCACTCTTCACCAGAATTTAGGTCAAAGTCGTGCATAAGGGTTATTGATTGTGCCCGCGCCCAACGTTTAGGTCAATGTTGTGAAAAGGGTCATATTTCTTTGCAAACAGTCGCCCCCAACTTTCAGGTCAGTTTCATGTACAGAGGTTAGTACATTATACACTTCCGCCCCTAACTTTCGGGTCAGTTTCATGTACAGAGGTTAGTACATTATAAACGTCTGACCCTAACTTTTAGGTTAGTTTCATGTACAGAGGTTAGTACATTATAAACGTCTGACCCAAACTTTTAGGTTAGTTTCATGTACAGAGGTTAGTACATAATAAACGTCTGACCCTAACTTTTAGGTTAGTTTCATGTACAGAGGTTAGTACATTTTAAACGTCTGACCCTAACGTTTAGGCTAGTTTCACGTACAGAGGTTAGGACAGTATAAACATCCGCCCCCAACTTTAAGGTCAGTTTCATGCACAGAGGTTAGTACAGTATAAACACCTGCCCCCAACTTTTAGGTCAGTTTCATGTACAGGGGTTAGTACAGTATAAACACCTGCCCCCAACTTTTAGGTCAGTTTCATGTACAGGGGTTAGTACAGTATAAGCACCTGCCCCCAACTTTTAGGTCAGTTTCATGTACAGGGGTTAGTACAGTATAAGCACCTGCCCCCAACTTTTAGGTCAGTTTCATGTACAGGGGTTAGTACAGTATAAGCACCTGCCCCCAACTTTTGGGTCAGTTTCATGTACAGGGGTTAGTACAGTATAAGCACCTGCCCCCAACTTTTAGGTCAGTTTCATGTACAGGGGTTAGTACAGTATAAGCACCTGCCCCCAACTTTTGGGTCAGTTTCATGCACAGAGGTTAGTGATTTGTTAATGTCTGCCCCCAACTTTTGGGTCAGTTTCATATACAGTTCCATTGTACATTATAAACGTCCGCCCTCAACTTTTGGGCCAGTCTTGTGTACAGAGGTTAGTACATTACAAAACGTGCGCCCCAAACTTTTGGGCCAGTGTCGTGTGAAGGGGTTAGTACTTCGTAAACAGCCCCAACCTCCCCCCTCCCCCAAATTTTGGGTCAATATCATTTGCAAATGGGTTATCTTCCTATGAATGCCATCCCTTAACCATTGGTCAGGGCCGTGCAGAGAAAAAAGAAAGTGATTAAAGAAAAAGAAAGGGGGTGGACGCTAATATGTTATTTTCCAGTACTATTTCGCACTTTAGAGCTCTTTCTTTATCCCCATCCTTAAGCTTCCCTCATTCTTTATCTCCACCCTCCGTCTTTCTTCATAATTTTTTAACTTCCAAATCTTGGCCATGCCATTGGTGTTGCGGCGGATGAATAGTCTGATACACTTATTCTTTCTACTGATTTATTCTGAATTCTTCCATATAATTCATTGGTCAAATCGTGGGGAGCCACCTCTCCTATATCCAGGTAAAGACTGTTGCCTGCATTGATGTGACGGACGAAGCGTGGCTTACTGGAATAAAACTGACTCACCCAGGATGTTTCTGACGTCTTCCCTGGCATGTGTTTGGGATGCCAAAGCACAGGGGCGGTGTCGTATATAATACTGTCGCTCATAAAATCGTGTCGCAACGACAGTATTTCCCGGGAAATACTGCATTTTATGGACAGCTACAATATTCTATGGGACATTTTTCGTGAAAAGTTGTCGCGCGACATTTTTCCCCAGCAATTATTGTCGCTGCAACAATATTTCACGTGAAATGCTATCGCTGCGATACAATTCCACGGCAAAGAAACAGACATCACGTCAACACACACTGATGAAAACCTCCGTGTTCCTATTCTCACAGCTTTCTGTCTCCCCAGGTGGGCCCCGACACGCCCCAGATGAACAACGTGTCTTGCGGAGGTCACGCGATGACCTTGGGGGTGACCTCCTGGGGTCAGGTGGTCCTGAGGGAAGGGATGTGCAACCAGCATCCCCAGGGAAAGAGCTGGAGGCCACTCAACGGTCAGCTCAACATGCTGGACATTTATGGGCACAGCGTTTGGGGCGTGACCCCTGACCTTGACCCCATCAACGCCATCTGCTGGCCCTACCCTTACCCTCCCAGCAAGTCACTCAGGGAGCCGTTTAGTTGAAGAGGGGTTGGGGGAGATAAGGGAGAACAGAGAGAGAGAGAGAGAGAGAGGTTACTCGCAGAGGAAAGAGAGAGAAAGATTTCCTTTTTATTTACGAGAATACCAGTCAAGCAATGGTGTGCTGTTTAACATTAAATTCTCTCCGTGAATATGGACAATTACATAAAAAGAATTAAAGCGATGCATAGAGAAGTAAATAAAAGGAAGTAACTTGGAACGGAGATACGGGTTTCAGGGGGGGGGGGGGATCTTTGAGCATTTAATCGAGAATCTAGGAATTAATGCTGAGTGAGCGTGTTACCATAATAATCTCGTGCATTGTGAGTGTGTAGCCTAAGGGAAGGATGTGGTTTGTTTGAAACAGTCTGAACCCAAGAGTCTAGTGCTTTTGTTAGAAGGACTAGCTTGAGCACTCCTTTGTGGAAGTTCATCAATGTTTTTAGTGTGTTGGCCGTAGCAGAGTCCGAGAGAGAGAGAGAGAGAGAAAAGAGAGAGAGGGAGGGGGAGGGGGAGAGAGAGAGAGAGAGAGAGAGAGAGAGAGAGAGAGAGAGGAGAGAGAGGAAGGGGAGAGAGAGAGAGAGAGAGAGAGAGAGAGAGAGAGAGAGAGAGAGAGAGAGAAAGAGAGAGAGAGAGAGAGAGAGAGAGAGAGAGAGAGAGAGAGAGAAAGGGGGGATGAGACGAGGGGATGGGGTGGGGGTTAGCGTCATAGAGGACACGGTACACAGAGAAAAAGAGAGTGGATTTATTATCATCTTTATTTACCTCTAGTTCATCTATCTATCCATTTATTCATGTATTTATATAACATTACAACGCATGACGACTTACTCACAGCAAAAGCGTCATTGAATTGCAAACCCAGTTTTGAAGACGAAATTTTACAATCGAATAAATAGTATAGCACTTTGAACTGTGTGTGATCCATTGGTTTTCCTTAAGGACGTCAGATTGTTTTACCAAGGGGCTAATGCAAGCCTGCCCCATCCGAAAAGGCATCTCAAGAGTCTGATGAAATGTGTGAGGAAAGATAAAAGAAAACATCAGTCCACCTCTGATGACAAAGGTGTCTCAGAACGTTGATGTTCCCGTGTCTATTGTCGTCTTCTTTGTTGTCACCTAGTGTTTTTAGAAACTGTCGAAACAACAATCGTTATGTGGGACTAAAACTCTCCTCTCTCTCTCTCTCTCTCCTCTCTCTCTCTCTCTCTCTCTCTCTCTCTCTCTCTCTCTCTCTCTGAGCGTGTGCGTGTGTGTGTGTGTGTACTGTGTGTGTGTGTGTGTGTGTGTGTGTGTGTGTGTGTGTGTGTGTGTGTGTGTGTGTGTGTGTGTGTGAAGTTCCGTATTCTGACCTGGAACAGACGTATTTGTTTAAGAAACATGCAAAAATCCGTGGATTGCGTATTAGTGTGGGGAAAAACCCCATTAAAAACCAATCGGCGTTTGTTGTTGTTGTTGTTTGTTGTTGTTGTTTTTATAGGTGGACAAAACTTACGACAGATCGAAAGTTGTAACACATGCGCCTAGGTCCATGACCAGCCATGGCAGAAATCGTATTGAAAAGTTCAGAGAAAGCACTGAAAAGATAACTGGCAGAAGCCAGCAAATAAGAGTGTAGAAGACAATAGAGAAGATAAACAGCCAATCCCACCGCAAAACAACAAAATGAATGCCGCTAAATCATGAAGCAATAACACCAAGAACGGCAGCCATGTTTATAAAGACAGAGAGAGGAAAACCTCGGGTTTGTGCACGATCTGCAACTGCATGTTCTCCATCAGTCATGGTGCCCATGATTATAGAAGAGTCTGAACATACATACATTTACATCTGCACAGCATCACATCTGTAGGAATATAAGGTGCATCTTACCATTCTAGGCAATTTCAGTTGCAGGTTTTTTGCTCTTTCTGTTCCCGGCGGAAAGATTCTGGGGTAGGCATACCTGTACACTTTTCAAAGAAGCACCTTAACCTCTTCTTTTTTTTTTTGCTCCCTTATTTTCCGTGCTGCTTTAGAAGCGGCGTTACTCCAAAGCCGCTTGTTTAATTCCCCCAAACACTGCAAACATCAAGGCTGTCCGGAAGCAACCCAGCACCGGCAGTTCACAGAAAGCCATCACTATGTGCTCGTCATGAGCCATCACTATGTGCTCGTCATGAGCCATCACTATGTGCTCGTCATGAGCCATCACTATGAGCTCGTCATCAGCCATCACTATGTGCTCGTCATCAGCCATCACTATGTGCTCGTCATGAGTCATCACTATGTGCTCGTCACCAGTCATCACTATGTGCTCGTCATGAGTCATCACTATTTGCTCGTCATCAGCCATCACTATGTGCATGTCATCAGCCATCACTGTGTGCTCGTCATCAGCCATCACTATGTGCATGTCATCAGCCATCACTATGTGCTCGTCATCAGCCATCACTATGTGCTCGTCATGAGTCATCACTGTGTGCTCGTCATGAGTCATCACTGTGTGCTCGTCATCAGCCATCACTATGTGCTCGTCATCAGCCATCACTATGTGCTCGTCATGAGCCATCACTATGTGCTCGTCATCAGCCATCACTATGTGCTCGTCATGAGTCATCACTATTTGCTCGTCATCAGCCATCACTATGTGCATGTCATCAGCCATCACTATGTGCTCGTCATCAGCCATCACTATGTGCTCGTCATCAGTCATCCCTATGTGCTCGTCATCAGCCATCATTATGTGCTCGTCATCAGCCATCTCTATGTGCACGTCATCAGCCATCACTATGTGCTCGTCATCAGCCATCCCACCGGAGCAGACACTGTCACTTCAAACTTACAGTCCCACTGGTCGCAAAATTTGGGAACATCTGAAACCCAAGAGCGCTGATGACACGTGAAAACATTCCATTGTTCAACTCTAATCCGGTGTCGGTGTTGTTGCATATAGTCGGCACACAGAGGATGACTAAAAGTACCATCAACAAAGTACAGATATTCATCAACACGTGCGTTAGAAGAATCCTGCAGATCCTTTGGCCAAACTCATCAGCATCATCGAACCATGGAGCCAGACGCAGGCGCAGCAACGGCCAGTAAAAGATGGCACTGGAAGAAGATGGGGATGGATCGGACACATGCAACGAAAACCAGCGTCAAGTTTCAATTGCTAACATTGTCTGTCGTAGAACAAACAAACTTGAAACTTGAAACAAACTTTGTTGAATGTATCTGGATTGAAATATAAAGACGAAGACCCAAGAG
>CM031616.1:52997226-53017226 GCA_018398815.1 Conus ventricosus
TCAAGCGAGGTGAGGGAAGGCGGAATTAAGCACATTTTGAAAAAAAGGGTTATGAGTTGAAAGACAACCAGACAGATACGGAAAGTATTCAGGACAAGTATTTTTAGGACAGGTAGTTCGGGGACAGGTGTTGGGACGTGTATTTGAGGCAAGTAGTTGAGGACAAATGTTCAGGATAAGATTCAGGACGGGTAGTTGAGGAATGTAGTTGGGAAAGTATTTGAGGAAAAGTAGTTTCAGGACAAGTAGTTCAGGAAGGTAGTTGAGGACAGTAGTTGAGGCAAGTAGTTGAGGAAAAAGTATTTGAGGACAAGTATTCAGAACAGGTAGTTCGGACAAGTAGTTGAGGACAAGTAGTTGAGGACAAGAAATTCAGGCAAGTAGTTCAGGCAAGAGTTGAGGAAAAAGTATTTTCAGGACAAGTATTTCAGGACAAGATTCAGGAAGGTAGTTCGGGCCTGTTGGGGAACGTAGTTGGGAAAGGGTGTTGAGGACAAGTAGTTGGGACATGTGTTAGGACGGGTAGTTCAGGACGGGAGTTAGGAATTTTCAGGACAAGTGGTTCAGGCAGGAATTCAGGACGGTAGTTCAGGACAGGTTTTAGGCAAGTGTTCAGGCAGGTATTTGGGAAATAGTTGGGGAAAAGTAGTTCAGGAAAAGTAGTTAGGAAGGTAGTTCAGGCAAGTAGTCAGGACAATAGTTGGGACAAGTAGTGGGGAAAGTAGTTCAGGAAGGGGTAATTCAGGACAAGTATTGAGGACAGGTAGTCAGGACAAGTAGTTCAGGACAAGTAGTGGGGCCAAGTGTTCAGGACAAGTGTTGAGGACAGAGTTCGGGGAAGGGTAGTTCAGGAAAAGTAGTTGAGGAAAGTGTTGAGGACATGTATTCAGGACGGGTAGTTCAGGAAGGTGTTCAGGATAGTCAGGAAAAGGGGTTTTCAGGACGGTAATTCGGGACAGGTAGTTGGACGGGTAGTTAGGACAAGTAGTTCAGACAGGTAGTTCAGGAAAAGTATTGAGGAAAATAGTTCGGGAAAAGTAGTTCAGGACAGGATTTCAGGAAAAGTAGTTCAGGAAAAGTTTTGAGGACAAGTATTTCAGGAAAAGTGTTCAGGAAAGGTAGTTAGGAAAAGTTTGGGAAAAAGTATTTCAGGACAAGTAGTTCAGGAAGGTGTTCGGGGACAGTATTGAGGAAAGTAGTTCAGGACAAGTGTTCGGGACAAGTAGTTCGGGACAGGTATTTCGGGGACAAGATTAGGACAAGTTTTCAGGGAAATATTGGACAGGTAGTTCAGGACAAGTATTGGGGACAAGAGTTCAGGACAAGTATTTCAACAGGTATTTCAGGACACTAGTTCAGGACACGTAGTTCAGGACAAGTGTTCAGGCGGGTAGTTCGGGAAGATTTGAGGACAGGAGTTCGGGATAAGTAAATCAGGAACTAGTTCGGGACAGGTGTTGGGGGACACGTATTCAGGCAATAGTTCAGGACAGGAGTTAAGGACAAGGGGTTGAGGACAAGTATTGGGGGCGGGTAGTTGAGGAAAAGTATTGGGGGACGGGAGTTCAGGACACTGGTTGAGGAAAATAGTTCAGGACAAGTAGTTGAGCACAGGTAGTTGGGGGCGGGGTAGTTCAGGAAAAAGGGGGTTGGGAAAAGTATTTGGGGAAAGAAGTTGGGGACAAGCTTTCAGGACAATTTTTGGGGGACAGGTGTTGAGGACGGGTATTTCAGGACAAGTAGTTGAGGACAAGAGTTCAGGAAAAGTAGTTGAGACAGGTTTTTGAGGACGGTAGTTCAGGACAAGTGTTAGGGAAGGTAGTTGAGGACGGGGATTTGAGGCGGGTGTTCGGGAAAAAGTATTTCAGGACGGGTAGTTCGGACAAATGTTCAAGACAGGAGTTCAGGACAAATAGTTCAGGACAAGTATTTGGGGACAGGTATTGGGCAGGTAGTTAAGGACAAGTGTTGAGGCAGGTAGTTGAGGACAGGTAGTTGGGGACAAGTAGTTGAGGCAGGTAGTTGGGGAAAGGGAGTTAAGGACAAGTAGTTGAGGACGGTTTGAGGGACAGGTATTTGGGGGCAGTTCAGGCCAATAGTTAGTTTGAGCAGTTAGGCAGCCGAAATGGAGAAGCAAGCAAGAAAAACAAGTATTTCCCCACCCCCCAGTATTGCCACCTACCTACCCCCCATGTATTCCCACCTACCTACCCCCTATGTATCTGCCTACCTACCTCCCCCCTTGATCTCCCTACCTCCCTCCCCCCTCTGTATCATACCTACCTCCCCCCATGTATCTCCCCTACCTCCTCCCCCTCTTATCTCCCCTACTACCTACCCCCTCTGAAAAGCCTACCCCCTACCCCCCCTTGTATCGCCTCCCTACCTCCCCCCTATGTTCTGCCACCTACCTCCCTTGTATCCCTACCACCTCCCCCTATTATCCCCACTACCTCCCCCCCTATGATACCCTACCTACCCCCCCCCTCGATCGCCACCTCCCTCCCCCCTCAGTTCCCCCCACCAACCTCCCCCCTCAGTTCTGCCCCCCTACCCCCCCCTCAGTATCTGCCTCCTCCTACCCCCTCAGTATTACCTCCTCCTCCCCCTCTGTTTCTACCTACCACCTCCCCCCCTCATGACGCCTCCCCTACCCCCTATTTATTCTACCTACTCCCCCCTCTGTTCTGCCCCTACCCCCCCCCTCTGATTGCCTCTCCCTACCCCCTAGTTTACCTACCTTCCTCCCCCCTCTGTTCACCTACCTACCTCCCCCCTCATTTTGCCTACCTCCCTCCCCCCCTCTGTATTGCCTACTACCTCCCCCAGTTCGCCTACTCCCTCCCCTCTGAAATTCCTACTACTCCCCCTCATGATCTCCTCTCCCCTCCCCCCCCTCTGTATTGCCACCTACCTCCCCCCTCATGATCTGCCACCTCCCTCCCCTCATGTATCTGCCTCCCTACCCCCCCTATGTTTTCCCCTTTTAACCTACCCCCTCATGTTTTCCTACCTACTACCCCCTCATGTTTGCCTACCTACCTACCCCCCATGTATCTACCCCCTACCCCCCCCCTCATTCTCCCTACCTACCACCCCCTCATGTTCTCCCTACCTACCTACCCCCATGTATCCCCTACCTACCTCCCTATGTATCTCCCCCTACCTACTCCCCCTCAGTTCTCCTACCTACCTCCCCCCTATGTATCTCCTACCTACCCCCCCCTCTGTATCTGCCTACTACCAAACCCCTCTGTTCTCCCCTCCCTACTACCCCCTCGGTATCTGCCTCCCTACCTACCCCTCATGTATCTACCTACCTACTCCCCTATGTATCTCCCTACCTCCCCTACCCCCTCATGATTGCCTCCTATCCCCCCTCATGTCTTCCTCCCTACACCCCCTCATGTATCTCCCACCCTCCCCCCATGATCTGCCTACCTCCCTCCCCCCTCATGTATCTGCCTCCTACCTCCCCCCATTATTGCCTCCCTCCCTACCCCCTATGTTCTCCCTCCCTACCTACCCCCTATTATCCCCCTACCTACTACCCCTCATTTTCCTCCCTCCTACCCCCTCAGTATCCCCCTACCTACCCCCCCTCAGTATCTACCTACCTACCTACCCCCTCTTATTACCTACCTCCCTCCCCCCTCAAAAATAATAATAATAATAATTGGATTGCTTTCTATAGCGCTTCAATTCCAAATTTACTCATTGCGCTTGATCTCACGCATACATTCCTTTTTACATTGTTTTCTTGAAACAATCAAAAATTAGAAATCTACAGCACAAAATTAAAAAGAAAAAAAAATAAAAGCAGCACGTTAATACAGAAAAAAAAAAAAAAAAGCTTTACCCTAAAGGTTTGAAAAGATGGGTTTTTTCGATGCTTTTGAAAGTGCAAAGAAAGGTGATTCTGAGGCCCCGGCAATTATTCCCATATTTGGAGCAGCTACAAAAAGGCACGCCCCCCGCTGTCTAAAGTTACCTGGGGGCACTAACTGTTTCTGAAAAAAGATTCGACTTCTAGCAAATTTTCCTGGTGGTAAAGGGTCAGAGAGACGGGCGTAGACTCCCCTCAAAGTGGCGTAACCGAACAGCCACTTTGTTTGTACACGGCTTCGCGGCACCAGTGAAGCTCGGAAGATGGCGAGACAGGGTCTCGTTTCGTTTTTCAAAAATAACAAAGCAGCAGCATTTGAATTGTTGTAGACTTGAGGGGCCTCACTGTGTTTCCAATAAAATTTGCTTTACATAATCAATACGTGACAGAATGGGGGCCCGATACAGTTTTCTCACTGTTTCTCTTAGAGATTTGCCAAATGCTGAATGCGCCCTGAGTTCCAGGAAACAGGTCGACACACACTGCTGATGTGGTCTTTCATAGTCAGATTTTGGTTTATTTTCACACCGGATATTTCACTTTTTTGAAATCAATACAGCTGTTTTCCAATTTCAATGAACTGTCTTTAATCTCCCGCGGCATGATGGAACCCCACCTTGATACCTGGGTTTTGTCGGGGTTTAGTTTAAGTTTATTGAAACCATCCAAGTGATACTCAGGGGACGCGGGTTTTTGAATTTAAAAAAACATTAGGAAAATCCTCGGAACACTATTTGACATACTTCAGACATCAGCATACTTGTGATATGCCCAAATTTCCCCGAGACTGACATCCGAAAAAAGGCTAGAAAAAAAGGGTAAAAGCACAGGTCCAACACGGAGCCTTGGGGCACCAAACAAAAGAGGAGAGGGTGATTTTAAACACTGTAAAATGATAACCGTGTTTCGATCACTACATATGGAAACCATCAAGACCGCCCTTGAGACCGTAAGTTCTTCTAGTCTCTTTAGCAGTAAGAAGATCAAGCGTGCGAACCCCGCAGAGGTCGAGCAGCGCCATCAAAAAACCCTTGTGGCATCGTCTCCAAAAAGCAACGGTTCAGCGCTCAGCACGGCGGTCTCCCGGGTGTGATCCCCTTTTGTATGCAGATTTAAATCTCGAACAGGTTATTTTTGAGAATGTGCTTTTGTTTGTTTCAAAAACAACTTTTTTAAAAACCCGGACAAAAATGGGGAAATTTTTCACGGGCTTAGTTTTTTAACCATTACGTCCAGTCTGTATCTGCCACCTCCTACCTACCCCCCCAGTATCCTCCCCACCTTCCCCCTCAGTATTGCCTCCTACCCACCCCCCCATGATCTGCCTACTCCTACCCCCTCTGTACTGCCTAATATACCCCCTCTGTTTGCCTATCCTTCCCCCCCGGATCTACCTACCTACCTCCCCCTCATGTTTGCCACTACCTACCCCCTCATGTATCTACCTCCACCTACCCCCCAGTTCTTCCCACCTACCCCCCCCCATGTTTTCCTCCTCACCCCTATGTATTACCTACTACCTACCCCCCCTGTATCTACCTACCTACCCACCCTCATGTATCTGCCCACCCCCTACCCCCCCATGTATCTGCCACCCACCTACCCCCTATGTATTGCCACCACCTACCCCCCCATGTATCGCCAATACCCACCCCTCAGTATGCCTACCCACCCACCCCCCCGTATTGCCTCTACCTACCCCCCCTGTATCTACCCCACCTACCTACCCCCTCATGATCTACCTACCTACCTACCCCCTCATGTACTGCCCACCACCCACCCCCCATGTTTTGCCCCCACCTACCCACCCCCCATGACTGCCACCTCCTACCCCCTCTGTATTACCCACCCGCTACCCCTCAGTATCTGCCACCTACCTCCCCCCATGTATCTGCCCACCTACAACCCCCATGTACGCACCTACCCACCCCTCATGTATCGCCTCCTACCTACCCCCCTGTATCTGCCCTTACCACCTACCCCCCATGTATTGCCTACCCCCCTCCCCCCCAGTATTGCCCACCTACCTACCCCCTATGTTTCCCACCCCACTACCCCCCCATGTATCGCCTACCCACCTACCCCTTTATGATCGCCCACCTACCTACCCCCCTGTATTACCTACCACCTACCCCCCCTGATCTCCCATCTGCTACCCCCTCATGTATTGCCTACCTCCTACCCCTCATGTATCTGCCTACCTATACCCCTATTATTGCCCCACCACCTACCCCCCCCTTTTACTACCCACCTACCCACCCCCCCAGTATCTGCCTCCCACCCCACCCCCCCTGTATCTACTACCTATACCCCTTGACTGCCACCTACCTACCCCCTCATGTATTGCCCACTACCTCCCCCTCATGTATCGCCCACCTACCTACCCCCTATGTATTTGCCTACCCTCCTACCCCCCCATGTTTACCTACCTACCTACCCCCTCATGTATCTACCTACCACCACCCCCTCTGTATTGCCTACCTACCTACCCCCTCTGTATCTGCCTACCTACCCCCCCCCTCATGTATCTGCCTCCTCCTCCCCTCATTTTTCTACCTACCACCTACCCCTATGTCTACCTACCCCTACCCCCCCATGTTCTGCCCCTACCTACCCCTCAGTATTCCTACCTACCTACCCCCCTGTTCTGCCTACCTAAACCCCCCATGTATCTAACCTCCTACCCCCCTCATGTTCTACCTACCTACCTCCCCCCCATGTATCTGCTCCACCTACCCCCTCAGTATTGCCCACTACCTACCCCCCTCATGTATCTGCCTACCTTCCTACCCCCTCATTACTGCCTACCCACCCCCCCTCATGTATCGCCTACCCACCCCCCCCTCTGTATCGCCCCCTACCTACCCCCCCATGTTCTACCTACCTACCACCCCCCTCATGTATCTCCCCTACCTACCCCCCCATGTATCACCTACCTACCCCCCCCCTGTATCACTACCTACCACCCCCTCAGGATTGCCCACCCCCCTACCCCCTGTATCTCCTACCCCTACCCCTCATTTTACCCACCTCCTCCCCCCCAGTTTGCCACCTACCTACCCCCTCATGTATCGCCTACCTACTACCCCCCATGTATTACCCCCTACCCACCCCCCCATGTGCTGCCTATTGGCTACCCCCTAGTATCTACCCACCCACCCACCCCCCCATTTTCTACCTACCACTACCCCCTTTAGTGCCATCTGGTACCTACCCACCTCCCCCTCATGTATCTCCCACCTACCCACCTACCCCCTTGTATCTACCTACCTTTTCCTACCTACCCCCTCTGTATTACCTATTGCCACCACTACCACCACCCCCTCTGTTCGCTACCACCTACCCACCTCCTACCCCTCATTTTTCTCCCATTGCCCACCCCCTACCCACCCCCCATGTATCTACCCATTGTACCCCCTAGTATCACCTACTGCCCACCACTCCTACCCCCTCATGTATCTACCCATCTGCCCACCTACCTACCTACCCCCCCCTCATTTATCTCCCCCTACCTCCTACCCCCTCAGTATTTCCTATCTTCCCCCTACCTACCCCCCCTGTATTACCATCTTTCCCATACCCACCCCCTCATGTTTTTTTCTCCTTCCTACCCCCACCCCCCATGTATCTACCTATCTTCCACCCACCCACCCCCCCATGTATTACCCACTTCCCACCTAACCCCTCATGTATCTGCTATCGCCCACTACCCCCCCTGATTCCCCATCTGCCTACCTACCCCCCCATGTATCTATATCTCCTACTACCCCCTCATGTTTTTATTGCTACCCACCCCCCATGTATCTACCCCATCTGCCTCCTACTACCTACCCCCTCGTTTCCATTGTTAACCCCCTCGTGTACCCATCTGCCACCCCACCTACCCCCCCCCTCATGTATCTGCCTCCTACCCCCCTCCTACCACCCCCCATGATCACCTTCTGCCCCTACCTACCTCCCCCCCTCAGTATCGCTACCTCCCACCCACCCCCTCATGTACTGCCTACCCCCTTCCAAATACCTACCCCCCCATGTATCTACCTATCTGCCCCACCTACCTACCCCCCTCAGATCTCCTACTGCTACCTATCCACCTACCCCCTGTATCGCCCACCCCCCTACTACCACCTACCCCCCCATGTACTGCCATACTACCTACCTCCCCACCCCCCAGTATTACCTTTTTTGCCCACCTCCACCTTCCCCCCTTTTATCTGCCTACCCACCTACTACCTCCCACCCCCTCATGATCTCTATCTGCCTACCTACCTACCCACCCCCCCATGATTACTTCTGCCACCCCACCTACCTACCCCCTCATTTTATCTACCCACTACCCACCTCCCCCTCATGTATCGCCATCTGCCTACCTACCTAAAAACCCACCCCCCCATGTATTAACTATCTGCCTACCTCCACCCACCCCCTCAGTATCTACCTATCTGCCTAATACCCACCCCCTCATGTATTTTCCTACTCCACCTTCCCCTGATCACCCATCTGCCTACCTACCTACCTACCCCCTCTGTATTACCTACCTACCTACCACCCTTTGTATACTTCTGCCTACCTTCCCACCTACCCCCCCATGTATCTGCCCCCTATACCTACCCCACCCACCCCCCATGTATCTACCCATTGCCACTCCCACCTACCTCCCCCCCATGATCTACCTATTCTACCCACCTCCCCTCATGTCTACCATCTGCCTACCCACCAAACCACCCCCCCCCCTCATGTATTACCATCGCCCACCCACCCACCTACCTACCCCCAAGTATCTACCCCACCCCCACCTCCCCCCCATGTATCTATATTTGCCCCTACCTACCCACCTACCCCTTGTACACCATTGCCTACCTACCACCTACCCCCCATGTATCTACCTACCTACCCCCTACCCCCCCATGTATCTCCTTCTCCTACCTACCTACCACCCCCCCTGTATGCCCATCGCCTACCCCCACCACCTACCCCCATGTATTTTACCATCTTCCTACCCGTACACATGCATACACCACCCTTTTGCATTTTCAAGTATTTAAAAATTTTTTTTTTTTTTAAGTTCAAAAGCAGGATAAGATGACGGCCCTTTTGGAGATAACGTTCAGTTCAGACAGAATTTAAAAAAATCAAAAAAGAAAGAATATCCACACACACCCACCCCCCACCACGCACACGAACACACACACCACACACCAAAACACAGCTCTCTCTTTTCTCTTCTCTCTCTTCTTCTCTTCTTCTCTTTCTCTCTCCCCTCTCTCTCTCTCTCTCACACACAACACACCCACACACACACAAAAACCCACACACACACACCCACACACACACACCACACACACACACACACACTCGCCAAACAAACAAACCAAACAACTCCGCTTTTTTTCCTCACCTGCCCCATGAGGGTGTGTTTACTGCTGTTGAGCTAGTTGTTCGTTGGTTTTTCACCCGTTGTTGGAAACTTCTCAAACCGTGCCACATACGAAGATTAGACCCCAAAAACGCTGATATACGAGCCATTTAAAAATTTATGGATATGACGCTTACAAAAAAAAAAAACCCCAGCAAAACAAATCCCCCCCCCTCGATAACAATAACAAAAACAAAACAAAATCACACAAGAACAAAAAGAAAGGGAAAAATCCGCTCCCAAAAACGAGGCAGTAACTCGCAACATTATTTTTGAACGCACCATCTTGAACCATAACCCTTTTCCCGACTAAAATTCCCCAAAAGGATAGCCCCCTGACGTTGATTTCACTAAACAGGTGGGGAATGATCGGACGCAGATCTAAGCCAAAAAATACCGGAGTTAAAACTCGTTAGTTACGACCTTGACCGTCCCCATGCTTTGAAAACAACAGAGTTCCATAGGAGTCCATCGCTTCAGTGTCTACTCAGTGTTAAGTAAATGGATGCAAGATCCCAAAATCGTTGTGCTTTTTTTGGGTGCAAAATCCAAAGTCATCTATAATCATCAAATGTTTTTTGTGGATCATAATCTAGGGATTCTGAATTGTGGTTTCCACTTTCCGCCGGCGTTTGGGACAGAGGGATTTTCTGAGAGTAGCATGGCATGATTCCATTTCCCGAAAAACTCCTTCAAAAGAGCCCTTTAAACTGAAAAATTTCCTGTGTGAACACGGGGAACATGTAGCGCACTCGTGAACCCCCCAAAACCCACTCCAGCTTTGAAAGGGGCCTCTTGAGCCCTTGGTACGGTGGAATAGATTTTTTGCCTGCTTCCATCCTGAAAAATGGAAAAAAGGAGGGGAGAAGCCCAGTGATTGAATGACACGGGAAAAATGATTAGCGGAGCAGACGTCTTCGGTCGGCCCGCCCCCGGTAGGCAACCCTTGTATGAACGAAAAAGTGGGTCATAAAGCACTTTTAAACCCGGTCTCTAACTGAGGATAGGCCTATACAATCTCCAATTGGGGGATGATAATGATGATGAAAAGGGTGATGATGAGAGCGACACGCGACGACGACGGAGATGATGAGATGATGAGATGATGATGATGTAAAAAATAACTAATTAACTACCACCACCACCTTTCCACCACCACCACTACTTTCTACTACTAACTTTCTACTACTTTCTACCCACTACTACTACTATATACTAAGAAGAAGAAAAGAAGAACAAAGAAGGAAGCGGCGTTGATAAGGGGATTTGACCCCTGAATTTGATCTCCGATTTGGGGTTTTGCGATCTCTTAAAACAGTCACCCCAGAGGGTTTTTGAATTTCGTTTTGCGTCATATGATCTGCCGGCGGGCAACGCGCAGCCATTTTGGAAGTGTAGCGAATAGCGACCTCAAGTCAGCGCAAAAAAGTTAGTAAAAACACACCCCAAAACACACACACAACACCACACCACCACACCACACCACGCACGCACGCACCCCGCAGCACGCCACGCACCACGACACACACACAACAACACCCTACACACACACAAATACACACAACACACACCCAAAACACACACAACACACACACAACACACCACCACCCACACGCGCGCGCGGCGCGCACCAAAACCCACACACACACACACACCAACACCACACCACACACACAACGCCATATCAACACGAAACTACTATATTCATCAGTGAACGCAAAAGGGTCGACAAATTCCGATCGTTACCTTGTTAGGCCACTGCTCGAAAAGTGGTGATGTAGTTGAAGTTTTATACGTTTTCGAAATCATAAAATTTACCGAAAAATGCCAACTCTTTGACGGGGTTTTATCCCCCCAAGTACAATGAGGACAAAAAAGGAGAGTAAGCAAAACAAAATGAGCCCCTATCAGTGATTCTCCCTCTCTCTCTCTCTCTCCTCTCTCTCTCTCTCTCTCTCTCTCTCTCTCTCTCTCTCTCTCTTCTCCTCTCTCTCTCGCTCTCTCTCTCTCTCTCTCTCTCTCTCTCTCTCTCTCTTCTCTCTCTCTCTCTCTCTCTCTCTCTCTCTCTCTCATGTTTGTAATGTATTATACATTTTTCGTTTCATGAATTCTTGACGCTGCATTAATGACATGAAGACTGTGTTTTGTCATTGTCAATAAAAACGATTCTGAAGCTGAAGCGTCTCTCTCTCTCTCTCCTCCCTCCCTCCCTCTCTCTCTCTCTCTCTCTGTCTGTCTGTCTGTCTGTCTCTCTCTCTGTCTGTCTGTCTGTCTGTGTCTCTCTCTCTCTCTCTCACACACACACTCTCTCTCTCTCTCCTCTCTCTCTCTCCCCCCTCTCCCTCTGCCTCTTTCTCTCTGTCTGTCTGTCTGTCTGTCTCTCTCTCTCTCTCTCTCCTCTCTCTCTCTCTCTCTCTCTCTCTCTCTCTCTCTCTCTCTCTCTCCTCTCTCTCCTCTCTCTCCCCCCTCTCCCTCTGCCTCTTTCTTTGTCTGTCTGTCTGTCTGTCTGTCTGTCTGTCCTCTCTCTCTCTCTCTCTCTCATCTCTCTCTCTCTCTCTCTCTCTCCTCTCTCTCTCTCTCTCTCTCTCTCTCCCTCTCTCTGCCTCTCTCTGTCTCTCTCTCTCCCTCTTTCTGCCTCTCTCTGTCTCTCTCTCTCTCCCCCTCCCCCCCCCCTCTCTCTCTGCCTCTTTCTCTTTCTCTGTCTCCCCCCCCCCCCCTCTATCTCTCTCTTTCATGAAGGATGTGATGGCTTCCCTTAGTGAGGTGATGGGTTCACTGAACGGCCTGAACTGTTCGATGACATGTGCGGTGAAACGAAAGACCTGAAGGAAATGTGTGGCTCTTTGCAGGGAGACGTTTCGGGTTTCTTCTTCTTCTTCTTCTTCTTCTTCGTTCGCTCAGACAGGAACCCCAGATGCACTGATGAAGGCTGCCGTCCGGTGGAGGTCCTCCAGAGGTCCGTAGAGTTTCTCCCTCATCGGTTGGTCAGCAGGCCAGGTCTCTGCTCTCAGGTCATGGTGTGTTGGACAGTCCTGTAGGAAGTGTTCCACTGTCATTGGGGCTGTACCGCAGGGGCACACTGCAGACTCACCAATGCGGAACCTTGTAAACATGTGATGGTGTAGCCTGGAGTGGCCCGTCCTTAGCCTCACAATGTTCACTTGGTCTGGTCTGGGTAGGAGGTAGTAGGAATCTGTCTGGTTATAATCTGGATGTAGCTGAAGCCATCTTTTCCTCTGCTTCTCCTTGATGATCGTCTTGGCCTCTTCATAGGAGATTTCCTGTTCCTCTTGTGGCTGCTGTCCTCCTTCCTTCGCCAGTCGGTCTGCCTCCTCATTGCCTGCTATGTTGCAGTGTGAGGGTATCCACTGAATGACAGTTCAGTGGCCTTGTTTCGGGTTTGATAACAGACTTTTCTGACCTCAAGCAAGAAAACTTATGATCAAGGTGTGAAAATGATAAACTCAGTGTGAAAATGGAACATTTAGATAGGAAAATAGATGATTTAGAAGGAACGTCAAAAAGCAATAACTGAACCATTCATGGTCTTCCCCGGAAGAAGAATGAGAGCTGGCAAGACTGTGAGGTTAAGGTGAAGGACATGATAACTGATGAACTTGAGTTCTCTGATGATGATTTGTTTGAAAGGATCCATCGCCTTAATTCAAAGCCAGACTCTTCCATCGTTGCTCTTGTACTTCTTTCAAAGATAAAGACAGGATCACGCGTGCCAAATGAAAACTTAAGGGAAGAAACATTTTTTTTTTTATTGGGGAAGAGCTTTCTCTGAGAGTAAGGAAGATCCGGAAAACACCTCTCCATTCATTTAAAGTGTGCCAGGTCAAAGGACAAAACGCAGCTATGGTATATGACCACCTCATCATTGACGGCTATGGTATATGACCACCTCATCATCGACAGCTATGGTATATGACCACCTCATCATTGACAGCTATGATATATGACCACCTCATCATTGACGGCTATGGTATATGACCACCTCATCATTGACAGATATGAGATATGACCACCTCATCATTGACGGCTATGGTGTATGACCACCTCATCATTGACAGCTATGGTATATGACCACCTCATCATTGACAGCTATGAGATATGTCCACCTCATCATTGACAGCCATGAGATATGACCACCTCATCATTGACAGCTATGAGATATGTCCACCTCATCATTGACAGCTATGAGATATGTCCACCTCATCATTGACAGCTATGAGATATGACCACCTCATCATTGACAGCTATGAGATATGTCCACCTCATCATTGACAGCTATGAGATATGACCACCTCATCATTGACAGCTATGAGATATATCCACCTCATCATTGACGGTTATGGTATATGTCCACCTCATCATTGACGGCTGTGGTATATGACCACCTCATCATTGACAGCTATGGTATATGACCACCTCATCATTGACAGCTATGGTATATGACCACCTCATCATTGACGGCTATGGTATATGACCACCTCATCATTGACAGCTATGGTATATGACCACCTCATCATTGACGGCTATGGTATATGACCACCTCATTATTGACGGCTATGGTATATGACCACCTCATCATTGACGGTTATGGTATATGTCCACCTCATCACTGACGGTTATGGTATATGACCACCTCATCATTGACGGCTATGGTATATGTCCACCTCATCATTGACGGCTATGGTATATGTCCACCTCATCATTGACAGCTATGGTATATGTCCACCTCATCATGGACGGCTAAAAATACGGGCTGGATGTTAGCGATGATGTTGTTCAGCTTGGATCATGGCGTGGCCAGCCCCCAAAGCGTGGCGATGTCCCAGTTTCAAACTCTAACAGCTTTCTAGAACAAGCTGACACCGGTCACTAAGTGTGCTTCCGTCTCACGGGGGGTCAAGTCGGACAGTGTTGTGAACTGTGTTAGTTAACAAGGAATGTGTGATACAAATCCCGTGCCTGATGTCAGTGTAGGCGATTTGTGCAGGGATGTTTCCAACCAACAGGATAAATGTGCATATAGCTTGGTTGATGTGCTCTGTGTGAAAGAAGGGAAGTATGAGATCAGTGATTACTCTGTCGACCAACTGCATGCTGATGTTCGTCCACCCTGCAGTGATGACGTTGTGGGTGAAATGGGTGATGTTCGTCCACCCTGCAGTGATGACGTTGTTGTGGGTGATATGGGTGATGTTCGTCCACCTTGCAGTGATGACGTTGTTGTGGGTGATATGGGTGATGTTCGTCCACCCTGCAGTGATGACGTTGTGGGTCATATGGGTGATGTTCGTCCACCCTGCAGTGATGACGTTGTTGTGGGTGATATGGGTGATGTTCGTCCACCCTGCAGTGATGACGTTGTGGGTCATATGGGTGATGTTCGTCCACCCTGCAGTGATGACGTTGTTGTGGGTGATATGGGTGATGTTCGTCCACCCTGCAGTGATGACGTTGTGGGTGAAATGGGTGATGTTCGTCCACCCTGCAGTGATGACGTTGTGGGTGAAATGGGTGATGTTCGTCCACCCTGCAGTGATGACGTTGTTGTGGGTCATATGGGTGATGTTCGTCCACCCTGCAGTGATGACGTTGTTGTGGGTGATATGGTGATGTTCGTCCACCCTGCAGTGATGACGTTGTTGTGGGTGATATGGGTGATGTTCGTCCACCCTGCAGTGATGACGTTGTGGGTGAAATGGGTGATGTTCGTCCACCCTGCAGTGATGACGTTGTGGGTGAAATGGGTGATGTTCGTCCACCCTGCAGTGATGACGTTGTGGGTGAAATGGGTGATGTTCGTCCACCCTGCAGTGATGACGTTGTTGTGGGTGAAATGGGTGATGTTCGTCCACCCTGCAGTCATGACGTTGTTGTGGGTGAAATGGGTGATGTTCGTCCACCCTGCAGTGATGACGTTGTTGTGGGTGAAATGGGTGATGTTCGTCCACCGTGCAGTGATGACGTTGTTGTGGGTGAAATGGGTGATGTTCGTCCACCCTGCAGTGATGACGTTGTGGGTGAAATGGGTGATGTTCGTCCACCCTGCAGTGATGACGTTGTGGGTGAAATGGGTGATGTTCGTCCACCTTGCAGTGATGACGTTGTTGTGGGTGATATGGGTGATGTTCGTCCACCCTGCAGTGACGACGTTGTTGTGGGTGATATGGGTGATGTTCGTCCACCCTGCAGTGATGACGTTGTGGGTGATATGGGTGATGTTCGTCCACCCTGCAGTGATGACGTTGTGGGTGAAATGGGTGATGTTCGTCCACCTTGCAGTGATGACATTGTTGTGGGTGATATGGGTGATGTTCGTCCACCCTGCAGTGATGACGTTGTGGTGGAATGGGTGATGTTCGTCCACCCTGCAGTGATGACGTTGTTGTGGGTGAAATGGGTGATGTTCGTCCACCCTGCAGTGATGACGTTGTGGGTGAAATGGGTGATGTTCGTCCACCCTGCAGTGATGACGTTGTGGGTGAAATGGGTGAAGTTCGTCCACCATGCAGTGATGACGTTGTGGGTCATATGGGTGAAGTTCGTCCACCCTGCAGTGATGACGTTGTGGGTGAAATGGGTGAAGTTCGTCCACCCTGCAGTGATGACGTTGTTGTGGGTGAAATTGGTGATGTTCGTCCACCCTGCAGTGATGACGTTGTTGTGGGTGAAATGGGTGATGTTCGTCCACCCTGCAGTGATGACGTTGTGGGTGAAATGGGTGATGTTCGTCCACCCTGCAGTGATGCGTTGGGGGTGAAATGGGTGATGTTCGTCCACCCTGCAGTGATGACGTTGTTTGGGTGAAATGGGTGATGTTCGTCCACCCTGCAGTGATGACGTTGTGGGTGAAATGGGTGATGTTCGTCCACCCTGCAGTGATGACGTTGTGGATGAAATGGGTGATCTTCGTCCACCCTGCAGTGATGCGTTGGGGGTGAAATGGGTGATGTTCGTCCACCCTGCAGTGATGACGTTGTGGGTGAAATGGGTGAAGTTCGTCCACCCTGCAGTGATGACGTTGTGGATGAAATGGGTGATGTTCGTCCACCCTGCAGTGATGACGTTGTGGGTGAAATGGGTGATGTTCGTCCACCCTGCAGTGATGACGTTGTGGGTGAAATGGGTGATGTTCGTCCACCCTGCAGTGATGACGTTGTGGGTGAAATGGGTGATGTTCGTCCACCCTGCAGTGATGACGTTGTGGTGAAATGGGTGATGTTCGTCCACCCTGCAGTGATGACGTTGTGGGTCATATGGGTGAAGTTCGTCCACCCTGCAGTGATGACGTTGTTGTGGGTGATATGGGTGATGTTCGTCCACCTTGCAGTGATGACGTTGTTGTGGGTGAAATGGGTGAAGTTCGTCCACCCTGCAGTGATGACGTTGTTGTGGGTGAAATGGGTGAAGTTCGTCCACCCTGCAGTGATGACGTTGTGGGTGAAATGGGTGAAGTTCGTCCACCCTGCAGTGATGACGTTGTGGGTGATATGGGTGAAGTTCGTCCACCCTGCAGTGATGACGTTGTTGTGGGTGGAATGGGTGATGTTCGTCCACCCTGCAGTGATGACGTTGTGGGTCATATGGGTGAAGTTCGTCCACCCTGCAGTGATGACGTTGTTGTGGGTCATATGGGTGAAGTTCGTCCACCCTGCAGTGATGACGTTGTTGTGGGTGAAATGGGTGATGTTCGTCCACCCTGCAGTGATGACGTTGGGGGTGAAATGGGTGATGTTCGTCCACCCTGCAGTGATGACGTTGGGGGTGAAATAGGTTCGATGAAGAATGTGGGAGAGATTGTAGAGGGGTGGGGATGATGAAAGAAACGGATGGTATGGGTGAATGTGTGAATGTGTCTGTAATTAACAGCGGTGATGACTTTGAGAATTTGAATGATTTTGTCATCAATGCCAGCTGTTTCACTCATCCTGCGTGTCAGAAAGTTAGTGTCTGCAGAGGTGAATTTAGAAACTGGAATGATTATTTCCCAGCATCTGTAGATCGTTTTGAATCATCAAGTAACGCGTTAACGTTGAGAGTTCTAAAAAGGTTTGAATCCGATCACTTGCCCATTGTGTTACGTGTAAATGACCGGAGTGGCAAGACGTATTCCAACCCGAATTTATGTGTTCAAAGTAACGAATTTATTGTTAAATATTGTTGGAACCAAGATTATGCTAGGCAGTTCATTTTTTTTCCATGCAGTCGGAAGATGTTCAGATCCAGGTATCAGCAGCCGAGGATTAGATACATGTGGATGTTAATGAAGCAGTAAGTGAATTCAACAGAATTGTTAAAGATCAAGCTGAATGTATGGAGAAAAGAATACCAATAAACCAGAACATTACTCAGAATAATTGGTATGCCCAGGAATGTAAATCATCTAAATGTAAAATGCGTAGAATTTTCAGAAAATCTAGTAAAACGTTAGATAAAGAAGATAGAGTAGAGATTTGCATTGCGAGGTGTGAATATTAGAATTCAAATAAAAGGAAGAAGAAAGAATGCAACAACAGTGTATTGAATGAACTGATAAATTCCATTCAGAATCAGAACTCTTTGTGGGAACATGTTCATGTTCATCACATTTCTAGAAAGAGGTGGCAACCTTCAAATGATATTCCTAGGCATGAACGGTGCCAACGTTTCAGAAATTTGCTAGAAAAAGACGACGATGAGAGTGTCGTTTCTGAGGAAATGTGAACAGATGAGCACGGGCAGGTTTGTATGCTCTACACACCAGTGTGTAAGGAGGAGATATTACTTGCCGTACGGAAATTGGAAAATGGTACACACACATACACACACACCACACACACACACACACACACACACACACACACACACACACACACACACACACACACACACTGCCTATCTTACTCTTTATCGCTCTCCCGTCTTACTCTTTATCCCTCTCCCGTCTTTCTCACACAAACATACACGCGCGCGCGCCCGCACACACACACACACACACACACGCACGCACGCACGCAAATTCTCGAGATGCACAGCGTGCTTAGCACCGAGGCAGGGTGATTATATAAATTCCCTTTGGCATTATTTTCTATGTCGCCATGCTCTTTGTCTAGATATTTCGTAATGTTAGTGATATATAGCTTGACACGTATTTCTTTCCTCCTTCCTCTCTTTCAGTCCGTGTCTGTCTATCTGTCTGTCTGTCTGTTTGTCTGTCTGTCTGTCTGTCTGTTGTCTCTCTCTCTCTCTCTCTCTCTCTCTCTCTCTCTCTCTCTCTCTCTCTCTCTCTCTCTCTCTCTCTCTTCGTTTCTAATTAAAACTTCCCTTTTCTTGTTTACTTTGCAACTAGACCCCCTTTTCTTGTTTGTTCGTCCTTTACCTCTGTTTCACTGTCTGTATCTCTAACTGTTTCACTGTCTGTATCTCTAACTGTCTATTCGTCTAATTCTCTTTCGGTCTTTCCCGTCTTATCTACGTTGGAGCCTTCTCCCGCACACCAACTAAATAATAGTAATATTAGAGCTATTCTCTGTCTGTCTGTCTGTCTCTCTCTCTCTCTCTCTCTGTCTCTCTCAACCACATTTGCATGCTTCTATATTTATTGCCTTGTCTTATTTTGCATTGTTGACGTTACCCGGGGCAAGGACTGGATATATAATGTACACCATTGCTTGTTGCTTAGCCTCTTAAAGAAAGATCTCTCTCTCTCTCTCTCTCTCTCTCTCTCTCTCTCTCTCCTCTCTCTCTCTCTCTCTCTCTCTCTCTCTCTGATGTCTGTGACGAAAGGCAGTCGCACTCTTCATGCTCTCCTCAAAACTGTTATGCAGCTTGAACTTGACGTGTGAATGAATTTATTTTGTTGCTGTTGTTGTTGTTGTTGTTGTTGTTGTTGCAAGAGGTTGTGTTAAGGTACTGTGTATCCGTTGTTGTTATGTATTTTCGCTGAAAATGTTCCAACTTGAGTCAGGTGAGTTAATTGCTTCGTTGTGTTGAATGTATAATTTTGAAAAAAGCAAAAGAATCAAAACACTGTACGTTCCAAATCCCTGAACGAGGAGTGTGGAGCACGTGCGTCAGTGAGTGGAATCTGTGTTCCCACCGTCACTGCGGCTCTGTCTCAACAATGTTCTTGGAAATAATGTCTCCTGCCTAAAACCCCGTGAGTATGGTACTGCTGACCGGTGTGCGTTTGTCTGGAATGATTCCGTTCTTTCAGACTGCGTAATGTCAGAACAAGTATCCTTAAACGGAGTCTCACAGGCACATGCAACTAATGACTCTGTAAACGAAGTCTCACAGACACATGTAACTAACTAATGTCTTTGTAAACGAAGTCTTACAGGCACATGCAACTAATGACTTTGTAAACGAAGTCTCACAGGCACATGCAACTAATGACTTTGTAAACGAAGTCTCACAGGCACATGCTATTAATGACTCTGTAAACGAAGTCTTACAAGCACATGTAACTAATAACTTTGTAAACGAAGTCTCACAGGCACATGCAACTAATGACTTTGTAAGCGGGAAAACACTTCTTCACACCGCGGTTGTAAGATAAAACATTTCTTTTTTTTTGGTGCGGAGCAGAGGAAAAACGGTACAGAAGAACTTACTGCCAGGCACACAGCCTGGCAGTAAGTTCTTCTGTACCGTTTTTCCTCTGTCTCTGACAGCGCCGTCAGACTATAAGCCACTGATTGT
>CM031616.1:53022226-53027226 GCA_018398815.1 Conus ventricosus
AGAACGTCGTAGAGTACACATTACCCTTCACTGACACCCAGTGGAAACCATCACAGTCCGTCTTTTCGTCATAATCACCCAGAAACCTTTCATAAGAGCCATGCGTCCGGAGTTGATTTTCGGCTTCCAGACGAGATCCACCGGTTCAAACAACAACAACAACAACAGTAGCATCAACAAAACTCCGATGGCGGATTTGTCCACACTTTGTAAACCTATCCAATGAAGATCTGCCACGTATAATTATGTGGTACTCTCTCCCTGTTGTGTACATTCACCCTTTATCTCTGTCCAGCTGTCTGCCTCTTCTTCGCAGCTCGCTCGTCTTATTCCTATCTGCTCCCCAAACCGCTACTCTGTTAGTCTCCCTACATTCTACTACCTCTGTCTGTCTGTCTGTCTGTCTGTCTGTCTGTCTGTCTGTCTGTCTGTCTGTCTGTCTGTCTGCCTGCCTGTCTGTCTGTCTGTCTGTCTCTCTCCTCTCTCTCTCTCTCTCTCTCCTCTCTCTCTCTCTCTCTCTCTCTCTCTCTCTCTCTCTCACTCACTCTAAGTCATTACAACTGACGAAAACAGCGAGCAGTACCAAGAAACAACCCCCCCCCCCCCCCCCCCCCCCTGAATGTTTACACACACAACACGACATCGAGGCCATGTGTCCAGAAAGTGTTATTGCACTCTCCAAGCAAATTGATTAAAAACATCAAAAACAATGGGAGTGTTTACACGGTCCGTGTTCAGGTGTATTAAACAATGGGAGTGTTTACACGGTCCGTGTTCAGGTGTATTAAACAATGGGAGTGTTTACACAGTCCGTGTTCAGGTGTATTAAACAATGGGAGTGTTTACACGGTCCGTGTTCAGGTGTATTAAACAATGGGAGTGTTTACACAGTCCGTGTTCAGGTGTATTAAACAAACCACACTGAGAGTGGTATGGAGAGAGCGACTGGCATTAAGAGTATCCCAGAGTACTACGTCAAAAACATCGGTTTTTCCCCTGTAGGTTATACAACCAGAAGCGTACAGCGGCCCCCTCAGAGTGGAAACACCATACAACCAGAAGCGTACAGCGGGCCCCTCAGAGTGGAAACACCATCCGGAAAACGGCCCTACGTCTTACCACTGGCGAGGAACTTTTTAGAATTCGGTGATTCGCATGACTCAACACACATACACAGACAAACAGACATACACAGACACAGACACAGACACACACACACACACACACACACACACACACACACACACACACACACACACACACACACACACACACACACATCCTAAACAAATGAGTAGTGGTGAAAAACAATTGCAGCTAACGATTTTCCATCATTAAGATAATGAAACGACAAATATTTATAATGAAATGACAAATATTTATAATGAAATGACAATGAAATGACAAATATTTGTAATGAAATGACAAATATTTATAGATGAGAAAGGGGTGTGGAGAAAATGGGGACAGGAAGAGGACGTTAAAGTCTACGAATCTGCCTTACACCTTGTACCCGCTGCAGCATAACGAGGTCATCAAGCACTGACTGGAACACAGGACCATGAGCATCGCCTGTCTACAGTTGATTTGCATGTGTTGGCTGAGTCTTAACTGTGGAATTTGACAAGTCGTTTCGGTCCAGCTGTGGTAGAAATGGAGATATACTACCTAGTTATGTCTGACATTCTCACTACCGGAGGATAAAAGCTAAACTAGCGGACTTCCAGAGTAGCCAAACACAGGGCAGAATAGGGCTGTAAAGAATGACAAGGAAGTAAATTGCAATCTAGCCAAACACAGGGCAGAACAGGGCTGTAAAGGATGATGAGGAAGTAAATTGCATGCTAGCCAAAATAATCAGGGCAGAATAGGGCTGTAAAGGATGATGAGGAAGTAAATTGCATGCTAGCCAAAATAATCAGGGCAGAATAGGGCTGTAAAGAATGATGAAGTAAATTGCATGCTAGCCAAAATAATCAGGGCAGAATAGGGCTGTAAAGAATGATGAGGAAGTAAATTGCATGCTAGCCAAAATAATCAGGGCAGAATAGGGCTGTAAAGAATGACGAGGAAGTAAATTGCATGCTAGCCAAAATAATCAGGGCAGAATAGGGCTGTAAAGAATGATGAGGAAGTAAATTGCATGCTAGCAGTGTTGGAAGTCAGCTTTACAGCTGAGTAAAGAACACAAGCATTGTCGGTCCTATTTTTTTTAATCTTAGCGGCTCTAAATCGTGTGTAGAATTGCGCGATTCCTTTGGTCTCCCCCTAAAACGATGTCTTATTGGTTAACCAATCACTGATCCCTTTTTTAATTGAAGAGAAAAGATGCAGGGGACAATTAGTGCAGTATGAACACAATTCCTCTGTCATGAATATGGCAAGGGTGTGAAGAGAGAGAGAGAGAGAGAGAGAGAGAGAGAGAGAGAGAGAGAGAGAGAGAGAGAGAGAGAGAGAGAGAGAGAGAGAGAGAGAGAGAGAGGAGGAGGGAGGTGGGAGAGTGGAGGAGGGGAAGGTGGAGGGGGAGTAAGTGAACATGAAAAAGAGAACTTTATAGTATTGACGTTAACCCCTCCACAAGCAATAGACCATTCAGTTGTCTTTTAATAGAACCACGTGGGTAACACTGGATAATAGTGTCTACCTTTGTCACCTGGATTTGACTCATCAGTGAAAAACTAGGATGGCTGAGTTTGTCCATCCTTGCTTCCGAAACGGAAATACGATTGTGTGGAATTCCCACCTTCAAGGGGAAAAGCCAACCGCCTCTCAAAGCAGCCAAGGAAGGCAGAATAGTGCAGATCAAAAGGAGTCACTATATCGAATAACGTTGCAAGATAAATAGATAAATAAAATAAAAAATAAAAAATAAAATAAAATAAAATAACTAACGAATTATCGATGAAAAAAAGGAAAACGTTTACATCCAAAAAGGATGCAAGGGAGATAAAAATATGCAAAACGTCTGTGTGCTCAGCTCTTCATGTTGGATAGCCCAAGAACTGTCACACCAGTGCCGACAGCAGCTAAGAACTGTCACACCAGTGCCGACAGCAGCTAAGAACTGTCACACCAGTGCCGACAGCAGCTAAGAACTGTCACACCAGTGCCGACAGCAGCTAAGAACTGTCACACCAGTGCCGACAGCAGCTAAGAACTGTCACACCAGTGCCGACAGCAGCTAAGAACTGTCACACCAGTGCCGACAGCAGCTAAGAACTGTCACACCAGTGCCGACAGCAGCTAAGAACTGTCACACCAGTGCCGACAGCAGCTAAGAACTGTGCAGACTTGCCTATACTTGCAGTTCCCTAAGAGATCAGTCTCCCACCGGTTGATCAAACAATAACAGATGATAGGCTGAACACACAGGTAGTGAAGGAGAACCTCCCACCGGTTGATCAAACAATGATAGATAATAGGCTGAACACATAGGTAGTGAAGGAGACGTAAGCTCCGGTACACGATTCCTCTGTCGTTAAGACAATATTGTTTGGCGAAGATTTATTAAGACAATTAAGGTGAAAGAGAGGGTGAGAGAATAATCTGGAGATGGAGAAGACGTCGGCTGATCGACTGACTGACCGACTTGTTGAATTACCAACTGACTAACTGATTGACTCACACTCTCTCTCTCTCTCTCTCTCTCTCTCTCTCTCTCTCTCTCTCTCTCTCTCTCTCTCTCTCTCTCTCTCTCTCTCTCTCTCTCTCTTACTAAACTAATCAGGTAACTGAGTAACTATTGTAGTTATAAGTTACTAACTGAATGATTGACTAACTGATTGACTCTCTTAAGGACTGACAGACTATATTACCAACCAGCTGACTGACTAATCAACGGACTGACCGATTAACCAACTAAATGACTAATTAACTGAGTAAATTACTGACTAGCTTACCGACTAACTGACTGACCAGCTAACTGACTGATGAGCAAAATGAATATCTTCTAACTGACTGACTAATTCAATAACAGACCAACTGAGAGATTGACAAACTTACCAATCAAACGTTTGATTGACTAATTACCTGGTAAACTTAATGACTGACTGGCTGATTGGCTAAGTAATTGACTGACTGACAGACTAAGTTACTGACTGACTGGTTGAACTACTAATCGACTTATGCATTGACAGACTAACAGACTCGCCGACTGACCAACTGATTGATGACTGACTGACTGACTGGCTAGATCATTAACTATTTGTCCTTGTGACTAGTGCCAAACTTATAAACTTACTGACTGATTGACTCACTGACTAGCTAACAAATCGACCCAGACGTGGTTACCAGCACACAGCGATGGCAGACTAATGCTTGGCAACATGACCAAGTAAGATGTGAATGATGAAACCTGACTCCACTCCAATACATAACCTTTGTCCTGTAGTTTGTGTTACGTACAGAGTGCAGTGCGTGTTTTGCTGTCTGACTCTCGCTCTCAAAAGTTTGGAAGCTTGTAATGATTATTCCACACACACACACCCACACCATACGAACATGGATAGCCAGGTAACACACGAGTTAGATTTATATATATATATATATATATATATATATATATATATATATATATATATATATATATATATATATATATATATATATATATATATATATATGCTGCCTGAACCATCAAAACATACATTGATATGAATTGGTACAAAATCAATACATGTCACTACATAGCATACAGATCAATTCACGTCAAATAAGACATCAATATACATGGAGCTTTAACCGTCAGATAACAATACACAGGGAGCTTTAACCGTCAAGTATCAATATATCATATCACATATCATATTATAATTCATCTCAATACACAGGGAGCTTTAACTGTCAAATATCAATATGCCATATCACACATCATGTTATAATTAATCTTAATACACAGCCGTCAGATATCAATACACAGGGAGCTTTAAGCTTCAGATATCAATATATCGTATCACATATCATATCACTATAATTCATCACAATCTCAGCAATCAAAGACA
>CM031616.1:53032226-53064726 GCA_018398815.1 Conus ventricosus
TGTATCTTCTACGGTCTCGTATGGTGCCAGCCCATTCTTGGGTGAACATATCAATAAGTCTCTGTTTAAACACATCTAGAAACAGTTTTACATCGCCAACACCTTGTTGTAAGCAAACAAAATTAAAACCAGTTGAACACAAGATTTCTCTTACCTTTAAGACCCAGCATTGTTTTCACGATCTGCCTAATTCCAGCAGCATCAAATATGCTTTGTGAGGTCACCTTTCCGCAATCATCTATAAATGCCTGAACCAGAATCGTAAAAAGTAATCAGTAAATTAACATACAATGGATATTTACACAAATCTTCGTATACCATTTTGTTTGAAGTTTTGCCTTAAACACACACCGGAAGGTTTTTTTTTTTTTTTTTTTTTTTTTTTTTTTTGCATACCAACATGTGTGCTTTTTCTAAACGCTGTAATCCGTGTAATCCCCAGATCTCAGCGGCACACAAGAAGAATGGTTGAATTCTGGTCTCAAAAACCACGAGCAAAGTATTTCTCTCTCTCTCTCTCTCTCTCTCTCCTCTCTCTCTCTCTCTCTCTCTCTCTCTCTCTCTCTCTCTCTTTTATTGTTTTAAAAAAAAGATTTTGCTGGGCTGAAGGACTGCATTTTCAACCTTGGTTGTTAAATGCAGAATACCCTGTTTTGCGCTAATCATAATTGTAAAGTTAAACCCTAGATTGCAATAATCACTCGGTACCAGAAGTCTGTCACCATCGTAAAGCCATTTCTCATTCTTTTTTTAGTATCCTCTCTTTCGAATACCATAACTTGTTTTTGCTGATATTTACAGATAGTTTCAGATTATTACAGCCGGTCTTTAATACATTCAGTTGAATTTATAGGCCGCTTGGTGTAGTAGACAGCAATGAGACATCATCAGTCAACAGGAACATGAATAATTCAATGATATCTGGAAGTAAACTGACTCCGTGTTTGTCTTTTTCATGCATATGGTTTGCTAAATGGTTTATTGAAAATTGAAAATAACGTAGGATTTAGAACACATCCTTGTCTAACTCCAACAGGGAGTTTCAAACATTTCCGAGAGTTCTTGATTTGCTTGGATACAGGATAAGAAAGAATGAAACATAGTTCTAAGTGAGGCCAGGAATGTACATTTGACGCCCTGTTATTTAATACATCGCAAAGGTTCATAATGTCAAACAGAATCAAAGGCCTTTTTAATGTCTACAAAAGTGATGCATAGTTTTCCATCTGTTTTACTCAAGCAGCAGCCTCACTCGTTGCTGTTCTGCCGACAGGCGAAGACAATAACACTCCAGACACGGCCACGCTTTCGCCGTGAGGTCTTATGTGCCCTCTTAAGAGGATCCCGTGTTACAGTCTTTCCCGCTGTCAAAAAGACTTTCCCTGCGGTCAGTGGGTCTTTCCTCACCATCACTGGGTCTTTTCCCAGGGTCGGTCAAAAGGTAGACAAGAAAAATATACACCCGAAGGTGCAAGTGGGACCCAGAGAAGTACTGTCCTAAACTACCGAACAAACCAGCTGGGAGCAATCCTGCACCATTATTATCATTATGAATACTTATGTAGCGCCTAACCTCGGCTAGAGACCAAGCTCTAAGCGCTTTACAATCCACACTTATTTACACAACGGGCTGCCGATCTGGGTAGTGCCGACTGAAGAGCTGCCAGCTGGCGCTTCATTCAGTCGTTTCTCGTGTCGTCCAGTGAATATCGTTCAATATCGTTCACTTAATTAATTCCCTTACTTCCTTCGTTCTTTCCATTTCTCACGCAGGGTGCATGCTATGTGTAAAGTGTCATTCATACCAACGGCCAAACTGGCCTTCTCTTCCGAAAGTGGTGATGGGATTTTACGTGTTTCAAGATGTTATGCGTGCGTTCACACACGGAACCTCGGCCTATAGTCTCATTGGAAAAAACTATACGGGAAATGGAGTCAGAACCCATGTTAACTCCGAGGGAAAAATCCCCCTGTACCGAAACAGCCCGGCGGAGATTCGAACCCACAACCCCAGGATCACCAAGATTATGAGCCCGGCGTTCTACCACTGAGCTATTCCGGCCCCACCACCCTTGGAAGCCTGCCCTCTGCTCACATGCAGTGCAGACACACACAGGGCATTCCATTAAGACGTCAAGGGACACCATTGCTCCCTGGCAGATTCCATTTTGTAATGGCCACTGGATGGGACGTACGACAGAACCTCCACAGGAGCGTTCCCATGGGTTTACCAGCCCATGTTTTATGACTGCAGAGCCCACCGGCGAAAAAGACCACCGTCAAACATCTGCTGTGTGCCTCCCGCAGCCCCACTCGTTGCTGTTCTGATGACAGTATTGTAAAACAATATTTAGATATGATACTCAAGAGAGAAATTCCTCTGTAACTGTCGACATTTTCAGGGTCACCTTTCTTGTGTATTGGGATTATAATAGCTTTAGACAATTCCCTTTAGACAATTGTATTGAAGAATTTTGTAAGAAATAACCAAACACTCTTACCATACCACCAAGTTTCAGAATTTCAGTAGAAATTTTATCAGTTCCACTAGCTTTGCCGCTATAGTTTTTCTTACTTCTTCTGAAAAGCAACATTTAGAGCAGGCTTTGATTCATCTAACACATCGACTTCGAAACACGCGGAGCAGACAGACAGACAGAGAGAGAGAGAGAGAGAGAGAGAGTGTATGTGTGTGGTGTGTGTGTGTGTGTGCTGGTAGGGGAAGAATGAAGAGATACGTATCATCCTCTATTGTATGATTGTGCCGTACTGAGATTATTACATGATACTCATCCTCCTCCAATGTACCCTGCTTAGTCTCATTCTCTCTCTCTCTCTCTCTCTCTCTCTCTCTCTCTCTCTCTCGCGCGCGCGCGCGCGCACACACACACAACACACACAGGTGTGTGTGTGTGTGTGTGTGTGTGTGTGTACGCACTCGATCGCGAGTGCGTGTGCCGTACGCGTGCGCATGCGTGCGTAGTGCGAGCGAGCGCGTGCGCACATGTGTGTGCGTGTGTGCAGACTGATAAAATGTCTCTTGATGCTTTGCCAGTCCAGTTGTGAAACGAACTTACAAACAATCAGAATTGATGAACAATTAAGTAGTGGGGGAAAACAAGTGCAGGTTAACAATTCTTCAGTCGTTATAGTAATGACTGGCAAAGATTTGAACTTAAAAAAAAAAATTGAAGATGACGAAAATGGGGGAATATATTATAAATGTGGGAAGCCCTTCACGAGCTGCCTGAGGGAACCATCTTAATCCCTCTCAAAGGCACATTTATTTGTATTGCCTGCTCCTAGGCCTTTCGTCCACTGGATCGGACTCATCAGGGAGACACGGCTGATTGTGTCTGTGCTCTTGGTGTCAAATAGAGACACACCACAGTCCATAATTCTGTGGTGTTCTCATATATATATATATATATATATATATATATATATTGAATTATAAACAAAGCTTGCTCTTATGTCTTAGATTGAAGAAATAGGGGGAGATACGCATTCATATCTGCAGTGGTAGATGATTCTGCCTAACAGTATGTGCTTGAGTGGATGAATGGGGGAAATAAAATAAATGCTTCTCAAAATGAGCCTTCAGCAAGCTTATATTCTCCAAGGGGGAGGCATCCTCCAATAGGGAGGGAAACTCAGTAACATATAACTCCTGGTCATATACCGATATTTCGAAACCTGGTTGTTTCTCCTCAGTGACCGCGGAAAGTGGTAATTTGACTCTTCTGCCTTTTCAGTTTTAAGAAGAATGCAATCCCAGAAAAGGCTGGTGTGCAATACCGTAGTATGTTTGTTGAGTTTTCAAAAAACCAACCAAAGGTGCCATCTAAGAAGCAAAAGAAAATCATGAAAGAGCAAAACAAGCTACATTTTCTTGTGAAAAGTAGAAAATATAAAAAGATATCCTCTTAAGACACAAGCGCTGAGGGCCAGTTCATGGAATGAATCCGCAAGGGACTAAAATACAACAAACTAATAAATTCCAAGGATAAGTACCCAGCACCGTTCCAGCAACTTACAGAGCAGCTTGGTGTTGCAATGACTGCAAGAAATATTGAATTATAAACAAAGTTTGCTCTTATGTCTTAGATTGAAGAAATAGGGGGAGATACGCACATATATGGTTGTCCAGCAAAAAGCTTCGTCTTGTACGTCTTCGTTGACTACGATTCTGACGTTCACCATTGGTGACTCGTTCTGTGTACGTGATCGTTTTCAATACCACTATTAGGTAGCCATATTCTGTATTCGGATGCGATGTCTATACTCGACGCTGCTTTACACGTTTGTGTTTGGCGTCATCCATCCCGCCAGCTCACGATGATCTACTTTTCTGCGAAATCTGGAATCATGTTTAGGTATAAGGCGCGTATATGGTGTGTGTGTGTGTGTGTCATTCATTTAACGTCTTTCCACTAAACGTGATATACACTACGTGTGTGTGTGTGTGTGTGTGTGTGTGTGTGTGTGTGTGTGTGTGTAAAATCAGAATTGATGAAGTAATAACCTATACAGAGAAGAATAAAGATAAGGCAATTACCTAAACGTTGAAGAGAAAATAAAAGGGTTTCATTCTTTCAGAGAACTAGCTGAAATAATAACAAAATACATGTACAAAGTATCGCTTTTTTAGAAGAAAAAGAAACACCCGAAGGTGCTGGGGAGGACCCAGAGAAGCACTGCCTTCACCTGCCCTTAGAGCAGTCCTGTACCACCCCTGGAGGCCTGCGCTGTGTTGACGATGGGTACAGGCACGCGCAGGACACTCCATTAAGACATCAAGGGACATAACTGCTCCCGAACAGAGGTAAATTAGACTACAGGATGCAGCTCATAACAGCCTCAAAGTAGCATCCCCCATGGGTGTACCAGCCCGTATTTCATGACTGCAGAGCCCACCGGCGAAAAACACCACCCCCCAGCTGCCGAGCACACCCCACAGACCCAACCACCCCTGCCCACGGACAGATGAAGACAGTGCCACTCCAGACACAGCCAAGCTTTCGCCATACGGTCTTATGTGCCCTCAAGAGAGAATCCAAAGTTGTAGTCTTTCCCACTGTCAACAGGACTTTCCCTGCGGTCAGTGGGTCTTTCCTCACCGCCACTGGACCTTTCTCCAGGGTCAGCCTAGTTAAGGCAAAGAAGAAAAAGAAACACCCGAAGGTGCTGGGGAGGACCCAGAGAAGCACTGCCTTCACCTGCCCTTAGAGCAGTCCTGTACCACCCCTGGAGGCCTGCGCTGTGTTGACGATGGGTACAGGCACGCGCAGGACACTCCATTAAGACATCAAGGGACATAACTGCTCCCGAACAGAGGTAAATTAGACTACAGGATGCAGCTCATAACAGCCTCAAAGTAGCATCCCCCATGGGTGTACCAGCCCGTATTTCATGACTGCAGAGCCCACCGGCGAAAAACACCACCCCCCAGCTGCCGAGCACACCCCACAGACCCAACCACCCTGCCCACGGACAGATGAAGACAGTGCCACTCCAGACACAGCCAAGCTTTCGCCATACGGTCTTATGTGCCCTCAAGAGAGAATCCAAAGTTGTAGTCTTTCCCACTGTCAACAGGACTTTCCCTGCGGTCAGTGGGTCTTTCCTCACCGCCACTGGACCTTTCTCCAGGGTCAGCCTAGTTAAGGCAAAGAAGAAAAAGAAACACCCGAAGGTGCTGGGGAGGACCCAGAGAAGCACTGCCTTCACCTGCCCGTAGAGCAGTCCTGTACCACCCCTGGAGGCCTGCGCTGTGTTGACGATGGGTACAGGCACGCGCAGGACACTCCATTAAGACATCAAGGGACATAACTGCTCCCGAACAGAGGTAAATTAGACTACAGGATGCAGCTCATAACAGCCTCAAAGTAGCATCCCCCATGGGTGTACCAGCCCGTATTTCATGACTGCAGAGCCCACCGGCGAAAAACACACACCCCCAGCTGCCGAGCACACCCACAGACCCAACCACCCTGCCCACGGACAGATGAAGACAGTGCCACTCCAGACACAGCCAAGCTTTCGCCATACGGTCTTATGTGCCCTCAAGAGAGAATCCAAAGTTGTAGTCTTTCCCACTGTCAACAGGACTTTCCCTGCGGTCAGTGGGTCTTTCCTCACCGCCACTGGACCTTTCTCCAGGGTCAGCCTAGTTAAGGCAAAGAAGAAAAAGAAACACCCGAAGGTGCTGGGGAGGACCCAGAGAAGCACTGCCTTCACCTGCCCTTAGAGCAGTCCTGTACCACCCCTGGAGGCCTGCGCTTTTAAATTTATAATGAAACTTCCAGGAACATTCTCGACAGATATAGCTTTTTCTTTTACGTCACAAACAACAGGAAAAAAGCAGGAAACGATGTTAACGCCCCTTACTCCTTCACTCTTCCTCTGCGTCCCCCACCCCCCTCCATTTGCACTCCCTCCCGATCTATCCCTTCTTAACCCCCTACCTTCCACCCCTTTTTTCCCTGATGGCCGTCAGTCTGCCTTCATCTTCCTAAGTTCTCTGAGAACAGATTTTGGAGAGAGTACAGACACTTGAACTGTTTGTTCTGAGAACAAACTAAAATCCAACTAAACACACACACACACTCGCGTACACACACACACACACACACACACACACACACACACACACACACACACACACACACACACACACAGAGAGAGAGAGAGAGAGAGAGAGAGAGAGAGAGAGAGAGAGAGAGAGAGAGAGAGACAGAGACAGAGACAGAGACAGAGAGGCCAGCCAAAGGACAAAGCATCACGCACTCAATATATAATGAAACAGGTATATTCTCAACAGATGTATACATATATTCTTCAGCGTCACAAACAATAGGTATGAAATGCACATAATATAATACTTACCCTCTTTGCCCCCCCCCCCCCCCCCTCTCCCTTTCTCCTTTCGCCCTTTACCATCACCCTGCACCTCTTCTCCCGTTCTCCAGCTACTCCATCCCTCTTCTTTCCCGCTAGCCGTCAGTCTGGTTTCATTTTCTGTTATATGGTAGTCATCTTTAGTACGTGGCAGATCTTCGTTACTGAAGAGTCTAAAGACCGAAATCAGAGCTATCAGAAACGTTTTAGATTGTTTTGCGAGTTCTGTATGTACTTGACATTTTTATATGATGGGATTTCCCACACCCGCCACTTTATGTCTCCCAACCACCTTCACCCCCCCCCCCCCCCCAACTCCACCCTCGCCCCTCCCCTCTTTCTCTCGTTCCCGTCCTTCTGAGCACTGCTAGTCTCTCTCTTTACAATGCCAATTTTCTGTCGGAGAAAGGACTTTTTCTTGTCACTATGACATAGTCGAGGTATTATTTGTTGTCGTCGTCGTCGTCGTTGTTGTTGGAGACTGTAGAAGAAGTGGAAGTGAAACAACAGTGTCGTTACATCCCCTCACTCCATCATTGCTGTTCTCTGTCAGCCAGTCTGCCTGCCTGCCTCTCTCTCTCTCTCTCTCTCTCTCTCTCTCTCTCTCTCTCTCTCTCTCTCTCTCTCTCTCTCTCTCTCTCTTTCTCTCTCGGTCTCTGTGTCTGTCTGTCCGTCTGTCTAACTGTCTGTCCATCTCTGTCTTTCTGAGGGAGAGAAGGGAGAGAGAGAGAGAGAGAGAGGAGAGCATGGTGTGTGTTTGCAGTTGCCTAACTCATAAGAGGGTTCAGATTGATGATGTAATCGAAATAAGCATTGCTCCAGACTCCAAGATGTCTGTGTGTTATCATTGTATGCATTGACGGATTGACGACCCACTTTGCCGAGTGTTTTGCATTAGGCGTCTGCTCATTTTGAGACTGGATTTGTACATTGACGTATTTCTTTTCCAGGACTACATTTGCCTTTACTGAGGCATCCTTTACAGGTGGTCGGTTGTGTTAATTGTTATTGCTGCTTTCCTGTTGGTTTTCTTTAACGTGTTTTGTTTACGTCCGTACAAACGTTTCTTGGTATTAGAAACAAAAGCAATAGTCCCCCACAGGGAAGAAAACAGTACACAAGATCACAATTCCACTCTTCTAATTTTCGGCCACGTGGCTTTATTCAAGAGAAAAACAAAACAAAACAATACAACTAGGTAATGTCCATCTTCGTCAACTGGTCAGAGCAAAGACTTAGCGTCATAAATATATTACGTAAGTTCTGACATCATAATATGTGATGTCATCAACAAGGAAACAAAAATAAGAAGGGGCAAGTTGTGTGTGTGTGTGTGTGTGTGTGTGTGTGTGTGTGTGTGTGTGTGTGTGTGTGTGCGTGCGTGCGTGCGTGCGTGGGTGTGTGTGTGTGTGTGTGTGTGTGTGTGTGTGTGTGTGTGTGTGTGTGTGTGTGTGTGTGGTTATACTGTAACCAATGTACTTCAAAAACATAACACGCTCCATAAATCACAATGAAAATGAAACCATAGAATAATGTGAACATAGTCCTGTCTGTGACTGTGCATGGCATACAATAACTGTCATCTAAAAAAGACATAAAATTTCTGCAAATTATCAGTGTTGTTCATACGTAAATTTGGATAGGGTTGTTACAAATTTGTCTTAACATTACATCCATTTGGCATCCTTGTACCCAATGTCCTTATCCATTTCTCTTCAGTAATATGTCTGAAGCTTTTGTTTTCACTGTAAGCTTTTGCCAACACTGCAACAGCAAGGTCTCCCACTGAATGCTGAAGGAAATGTCGCATTATTGGCTTTTCTCTTTGGAACTTGATGTCACGTCTGTGTTCCGCTATTCTTTCTTTCAACGAACGTCCGGTTTCACCATCATAAACTGTCTTACCACACCTTTACACAACAGAGCATATATCAAATTTCGATCTGCACATGTCACATTACTCATTACATTGTGTGAAGATTTCTGCTTTGTGTCCAACACTGTTGAAGTTACTAGTGAAGAACAGGTGTCACAATCACAGGTTTCTGCTTTTCCCTTCACTGCTCTTTCAGTTTTCTGGTGAACCAACGTATCACGTAAGTTTTTCTCTCGTCTTTATGCAGGCATCGTTAGTTTATGGAATACTTTGCGCATGTATTCTGACTTATAGAGCGTATCACTATGTCTCTTTAGTACAGCTTGTACATCTGGCAATAATCTTGAAAATGTCAACACTAGTGGTACTCTTTCACTGTTTTCTTTCTTTTTTTTCCTGAAGAAGTTGGTTCCTATCCACGTTATCGACTGGTTTCAACTGACCTTCTATGAGTTTGCTACTATAGCCACATTTGCGCAACTGGTTCTTAAGTTCCGATCTGTGTTTTAAATTGTCCTCATCTTTTTCACAGATTCTTCTCAACCTAACACCCAAACCATATGCTAGAGATTTTTTTGTATGTGGGGGATGACAAGAATCCTGCCTGAGGTATAACTGTTTATCAGTATCTTTCCTGAATAGATCCGTGTAGACATGGCCATTCTCTAACTTAACCAGAGTGTCAAGGAATTCAGTTTGTTCTCCACTCCATCGTAGAGTGATTTTTATGTTGGTATGTATGGTGTTGGCATAATCTGTGAAACGTAAAAGGGAGTCAAGGTCACCATTCCAAATGCCAAACCCATCATCAATGTAACGTTTGTAGAAATAAGGTTTCTGTTCAAACTCCAAAAGTTTCTCCTCCCACTTCCGCATGTATGTACAAGCAAAGTCTGGGCCCTATGGCTATTCCATCTGTCTGTCTGTAGTGTGAATCCCCTAAACTGAATCCATTATAACTTAACACAGTTTCAATCATTTCAACTACACAGTACGATGGGTCTAGGTCTGCTTTGTAAAGCTTCTATACATGCTTCTATTTCCTGTTTCCGAGGCACAGAGGGGTAGAGTTTCTCTACATCAAAGCAAAACAGAATCGCATCGTCTGGGACAGGACAGGCGCATTCTTTTAATTTACTGATGACGTATGATGCATCTTTGAGGTACGTGGGAGAGTTAATGACGTAATCATTCAACTCATGCTCTGTGATTTCTGCAAGTTTTTCTGTGGAAGTGTCTCACTGACAATCGTTCGCAATGGTGCACCTTGCTTATGTAGTTTTGGATTCCCTTTCAGTTTACCGCTTTTTGGTAGCGTGGGAGGAGGTACTGTTGTAGGTCTTTGGATATAACCCCTTCTCTATACATTCTATTCACTATCTTTTTCACCTTTTTTGTTGTTTCTTGGTATTGTTTATGTAGTTTTTCCTCTCTTGTCTTTGCTCTATGGACTTTTTTCTTTTCTGTGTGAAAATTACCCAGATTAATCTATAATCTATATTCAAATAATAAAATCATCAATTTGCTGTGGTTGTAATTTGTGATTTCCCGCAAACCTCTCACTTGTGTGGATTCTCCTGACTTGTATATCAATTCTTTGATAATTTTGTATTATGACAGTTGACTTGTGCTGCTGTTGCATTTGGTAATCTAATTTGAAACTAGGGTATGAGCATATCATTTTGTTCCAGTGATCACCTTACTAAATCTGATCCTCTGTCTGCCAAAATGTCCACAGTGAACACTTGGCCTTCCAAGGACGGTCTTAGAACAGCCTTTTTAAACATAAATCAACTTCTTAACAAACAAGAAGAGATATCTTCTACAATTCTGAAAAGCCGTTCCACTTATTTTGTTGTGCCGAATCTAGATTAAACAAGTGTATACGTGACTCAGATGTCTTAATAACGGGTTCTAACCATTTTCGCCTTGACCCTACTTTGCCGATGCAAACTGGTCTAATACGGTTTTCAAGCCACGTGCAAACGGATCAGTTCTTTTGAAAGCCATGGCATTGAATCAGTCTGGGTTAAAGTTAATATCAAGAAAAGCAAACCCATCTTTATTTAAAAAACAAAACAAAACAGGAACCCCTTAGAACGCATTGACTGGTATGATAAATTCAGCGAAATGATGGAATCTGCTTTACTTGCCGGAAACGAAATAATTCTGTTTGGTGATTTTAACATACACCTCTCAAAAATTAATAATCGATGGACTGTAGCCATATGATAGTTTAGGCCTGTTTCATTTCAGCAAATTGATATCCCAACACGAGTTACCCCAGCATCCGAGACACTTACTGATCATGTTTATGTCATACAAAACAAAACATTATAGAAACACGTTCTCCGCACTGTGGCTGTAGTGATCACTCACCTGTATGCATAACCTGGCTTAAGCAAGGCATTAACATTCCTAAACCTGGCCACAAAGTCATCTAGTATAGACTATTTGCCACTTTTGACAAGAATTCCTTCCGACATGATTCAGCTAAATCGTCGTTATCTCGTATTTATCAATACGCTGATCCTGATTTAGCTTTGGAATTTCGGCATAAAACTTTCATAGACGTCTCCAACATACATGCTCCGTTTAAAACAAAGAGGGTCAAATATTCACCTAAACCTCCTTGGTTAACGGATGATATTCAAGAAGCAATGTAGTTACGAGACAGACTGCTAAAAATAAACAATTTGAAGAGTTTAAGAAGCAAAGGAATAAAGTTACTTCAATGCTGTATAGTTCAAAGAAGAAATATTTTAGAAACTTATTCTTTAGCGACACTAAAAATAACTCAAAACAGATTTGGAAGGTCATAAACATTCTTACACGTAAGAATTCTGACAACACGACTGCAGCTCCGCATAATGTTTCTAGTGATAGTTTAAATCATCATTTTTCTAACATTGCCGATCAAATAGTTAAGAAAGATAGATCTGATATGAATGACTTAAAAATGCTGAAAGATTTTTGTGAATCCCAAACCATCATACTAGAATGCATTATTCCTCCAGTAGCGATTTATGATGTTTATTTTCATCTTGTACATATGAAACAGACAGGTACTCGTGGTCTTGACGATTTGGATGGAAAAGTCCTTCAACTTATTGCCCCTTTCAATACGGACACACGGACCAATTTGTATAGTCTTTGTGTTGATAAAAGTTATTTTCCTAACATTCTCAAACAAGATCTAGTTGCAAAGCGAGACGAATGCAGGCGGAAATCTAAACAAATCTTAAATAAATGTTAGCGAACCGCCCAGAGAACGTGGACAAACGAGTCACATGAACCCTAAGCGATCTGAAGCGATCAAAGCTAAGTGAATTTTCGTTGTTTTATTCGTTTATGTCTCACCCGAGGAAGACCTAAGAGGTCGAAACGCGTTGTGTTTTGTCTTGTGACTCGTTTGTCCACGTTCTCTGGGCGGTTCGCTAACATTTATTTAAGAATTCTCAAACAAGCCAAAGTAATACCACTTTTTATTTAAATCCGGAGATAAAACTAATCCTTCAAATTATACTGTAAAATCCCATCACCAACTTTCGGAAGAGAAGACCAGTTTGGCTGTTGGTATGGATGACACGTTACACATAGCATGCACCTTCCCCGAAGATGGAGTATGGCTGCCTTAATGGCGGGATAAAAAAAACACGGTCATACACACAAAACTCCACTCCCTTTGTTGGGTAGATGGGATTAATACGTACCTGTCCATATAGGGAGTGTCCGCAGGAGTATCAGCCTGCGTACGCAGAAGAAGAAGAAGAATAGACCCATTTCACTTTTATCGCTTATATCCAAGCCACTGGAAAAGCGTATGAGTAAATATCCCGTGTCCCAAATGTTAAAAACTACGACCTGCTGCATCCCAATCTTCTGGATCTCGAGCCAACTACTCTTGCCACACAGCGCTAACAAATCTTGTGGATCAATGGTTAGCTAGCATAGATGATTTGAAACTCACTGGTGTACTTTTTATTGACTTTGCGAAAGCATTTGATGTTATTGACCACAATTTACTTCTGAAAAAACTTAGGTGTCTATAAAATTTCCAATGAAGTCCTTTCTTTAGTAAAATCGTTTCTTACTAATCGACAACAATCTGTTTCCGTAGGCAACATGCTGTCTGCTTTTACACCACAAAACTTTGGTTCGGTTCTCGGTCCTTTTCTTTTGTTTACACTATATTAATGACCTTCCCCTAAATATTAAAGGCTTTCGTAAACTCTTAGCAGATGATACATCTATCCACTCTTGCTATTCTGAACTTAATAAGCTATCCATGAAATTGAAGAGAATGTTGATCAGTTGGTTAACTGTTGTGAACCCAATCACATGTCCATTGATGAACAGAGAAAAAAAAAGAATACGGTCATAACTTCACGTCAAAACAGACAAAATGTAACTTCTGGTATGCGTTCTACATACATCGGCGACAAGCAGCTTGATAGAGTGAACAATCATAACATTTTGGGAGTCACCTTGGACAGTCACCTCTCTTGGTCACCTCGTGAACAATCATGACATTTTGGGAGTCACCTTGGACAGTCACCTCTCTTGGTCAGCTCCTATCATTGGTTTAAGCAAACGTTTATCTCAAAAACTCTTTCAGCTTTAAAAAAAACCCTCACCTTTATTCACCCCCCCCCCCCCTCCCCACACACACACTGTGTTCGTTTGACAAAGGTTTTGATAGCAGGTTACTTGTATTGAACCCTGTAAGATCCTGTTATTTCTTTATTTGTTTGTTTGTTCTTGTTCCTCTTATACGTATTTGCCTCGATTTGCTGTGAATTACTTCTTTCCTTTTGTCCCAGGGCTGGGTGAAAAAAAAGCATTTATATTGTTCATCTCATTATCCTGGCTAAATAGAATTTCATTTCGTTTCGTTTTGTTTCTATCTCTGTCTCTTTTTGTCACTCTGTCTTTCTCTCTCTTATCTTTTCTTCTGCCTCCCCCCCCCCCCCCCCCCCTCCATCTCTCTCCCTCGCTTTGTTCTTCTGTCTCTTTCTCCGTGTGACTGTCACCCCTTCTCTCTCTCTTCTCTCTCTCTCTCTCTCTCTCTCTCCTCTCTCTCTCTCCTCTCTCTCTCTCTCGAGCGCGCGCGCGCGCGCTCTCGCTCCATGCCCCTCCCCCCTCCCCCGCTTCTCTCCGTCTGTCTATCATCATCTGTCTGTCTGTCTCTCTGTCTTTCTCTCGGTCTGTCTGTCCTTTTATCTGTCAGTCCATGCGGACTTCTGTCTGTCTGTCCGTCTGTCTGCCACTGCCACTGCCCCCCACCCCCTCTCTCTCTTTCTCTTATTTCTCCTTCCCAGCCCCCATTCTGTCTCTCACTGTTCTTCTGTCCTTTTCTCTGTGTTGATGTCTCCCTTTCTCTCTGTCTGTCTGCCTGTCTGTGTGTCTGTCTGTCTCTCTCTGCCCCTCTCTCTTTCATTGTGTGTGTGTGTGTGTGTGTGTGTGTGTGTGTGTGTGTTTTGTTTCCATTTGTTTATCAGTCTGTTACTCTATTTGTTTTCCTCGCATCTCCACCCCTCTCTCTGCCCCTCCTCTCCCCTCATCGCCTCCACCCCACGCCAGCACGTTAGCCTAGAATTTGGCCATAACCCTTTCTCCGATATTGCATTAAACACTTGAAAAAAAAAAAAAAAAAAAAACGTCCTTTGCAACGCACCCTCGACCCTTTAGCACACTAACGAGAGGCCATCTGGACCTGTGACGTCAGAAATAAAAAAGGAAGAAATTAAAATGACACCCATTTTGTCAGGTTGAAACGGTGATTTTCAGTTTAAGGACATTGGTTTTTTTTGTTTTTTAATGGGAAATCGCTGCGGTTTTAAGCATTTTCAGTTTAAGGACATTGGTTTTTTTTTAATGGGAAATCGCTGCGGTTCTAAGCATTATTTTGCATAACATGTCACACAAGGAAAAAAAAATTAAACTTTCAAGTCCGGTTACAAAACAACAGCAATGAAAAGAGTATGGAAAGTGGAAAACGAAAACACAAACAAAAACAAACCAACGAACAACAAGAAAAGAAAGCAACCTCTACAAAGCTAATAAGTCAAAATCAGTGTATGCAAGGCAAGAAATACGCTGGTGGATAACTAACCAATTCTTTCCTCCGAACCCCCTCCCTCTCTCCCTGCTCTCCGTGCGAAACCCTTTGCCCTCTCATCAGACGCGTTCCTCTCCCCAGTCCCCACATCCTCTTCACCCCTCTCTCTCTCTCTCTCTCTCTCTCTCTCTCTCTCTCTCTCTCTCTCTCCTCTCTGTATACATATTTCTGACACAGAACTGATATTATCTGATTGCAACATAGTTCGAAAAATCCTTCCAGATCAAGAGAATCAGGTTTGCTTGTACACGTTAACCGAAGTGTCAAACTTCACCTCTCTTGTTTTATATACAGAACCCCAGCAGAATGCACTAATTGGATGGATAAAGGTGACCCTCCACCACGGAATGAGTCACATTGCACCGATTGGCCATTTTCAGATCTGTGCATTTTCGAAAAGTACTTTTTATGCTCTTTTCAGTGGTGAAAACCATTTTTCAATCGGATAAATAGAACTTAAGATATGGTCAGATTAGTACAGTACCCCTTCAAAAGACGATTATCAGAAAAATGCAAACAACGGAGGATGATTTTGGAATTCATATTTTCGCTAGCAACCATATATGAATCTTAATCAAATTTTGCACACAAACTAAGTAGGTGATGCAGAATATTTCCTCTAAATTTTATACATATACCACCAATAGCTTTGTGTTGAGCCTTTTTTTTTAATCTACAATAGGAAGTGGCCAATTTTACGTTTTTCATTCTTTCACATTTTTGTTTAAACAAACTCAAGTCAGAAAATGTAAAAACACAAAAATTGTAAAGGATAACAAGATTTATTAATTCAGTCATGTTAAAACATTGATTAATATGCATTATTTAAAAAAATAATGATGACGTACTTTTGAAAAAAAAAAATCATTATGCTTGAATTTTCAGCTTTTCTGTATCTGGGCAGAGTTGATCAATTTCTACGATGTCAATTGGAGGATACACAGGTTGAACTAGTGCCTCGTCGTCGACTTCGGAATCCGAACTGACACTAGTGACAGTAGCTTCGAAATTATCCACACCACTGTCAACTGATTCACTGTTTTCGCTATGTGTTCGTTCCACTGACGTATCTTCGTCGCCACTTTGATGTTCTTCGTCGGTATCGACCAATTCTTCACCACCAGGATTTGTAAAATAATCATTCATTAATTCCCATATGCTCTCAGAATCATCAGCGTCCCATATATTTGCTCCACGTGTAAAACTAATCGCTTTCGCAACGGTCCTCGCTCGATCGCTGGACGCCGCCATTGCTGACACGAGAATGGCCAACCGGCGTCACGTGAGGACTTTAGCCAACGAGAGAGTCGGAATTCCCTCCCTAGTGACGTTGTGTTTATAGTGGTCCACGTTTTTTCGGAGCTTTCATTGGTCAACTAATCTTACCAACCAATCCAAAAGTAGGACAGTTAAATTCTCCTAACCCTGACTTTTCCAACGATGTGCGCATCGACAGGTTAAGTCCATGTTTTGAGGGGGTAAACGATGGTTGAAAGTTGGCGTATTTTTGGTTTTATTGTGGTAAATTTTAATGGGTTACCAGTTCTAAATGCAAAATTAAAGCATTTAGACATTAAATTTTGTTAAATCCTTTGAGCAATAGTCAGAAAAATGATTGTAGAATAATATTCAACCCAAATCTCAATTTCGATAACTTGACCCCCCTACGGATATTTTAGCCTCTAGCTGAAAACCTGCCGAGGTGCAAAGCGACTCATTCCGTGGTGGAAGGTCAACGAGGCACTAGGTGGTGTCCTTACTGTGTGACCAAATTATAGTACTAGGTGATGTTAAGGTAATGATCCTTCGAACCAAATAATTCTTAGATTCAGTCCTACAAATTATTCAATCTAAGTCAATTAATTAGTAAGCAAAAAAATCACTACCACTCCCCAACACTTATTGACCACATTTACATACCGTAATAAAATATGCTAACCGATATTTGAATGCAGCGATCACTCCCGATTAGCGACTTGTTAGCATGTGAAAATGTGCAAATAAACTTGCCACTATCGATCAGTCGAAAACAAACCTTGTGAATTGTAGAAGAAAGCATTACCATGGTATTTTCCGCCAAGAATACTATACTTTACTTTACTTTACTTTACTTTACTTTACATACTTTGCTTTACTTTGCTTTAGCAGTACAGCTGTAGTCAGGCCAGTCGCCTATCAGCCGGTCGCTGCAGTCAATGCTTGTCCCTTCTTCTTCATTGTTTGCACACTCAACTAATAACAGGTTGGCGCGCGCGGGTTTGGGCACTTGAAACCAGTCCGAGTCCAAGGAAAACTTGTAATCTGCCCATGCTTTGTCGATCCTGCTCTTGAAAACGTTGAGAGAGGGCGCACACACCACTTGTTCAGGCAGAGAGTTCCAGGCATTCACTACACGGACACTGAAAAAGTTCTGGCGGACTGCCGTTTTGACTGAGGGTTTTTTCAATTTGAGACTGTGGCCTCGAGTGTGTGAGTGGAGGTCGCGCGGAAGGATGTCCCCTGTTACACTATAGATCCCGGTCAGGTACTTGTAACATTCGATCATGTCGCCTCTAGCCCCCCGAAAGTACAGTGAAGGCAGATCCAGTCTCCTGAGACGTTCACAGTAGTCCAAGTGTTGGTGCTCTGGGATAAGTCTGGTTGCCCTTCGCTGAACTCTTTCTAGCTGCTCCTCATCACCTTGGAGACGAGGGTGCCAGACTACATTCCCGTACTCTAGGTGAGGACGAATGATGGATTTGTACAGGGTGGGGAGTGACACAATGTCGAGTGCTGTAAAGCCTCTCCGGATGAGTGCAAGGAGCTTGTTCGCTTTCTCGACCTGAATGCTGACATGCTTGCTAAATTTCAGATCGCGATCAATATTTACACCTAAGTTTTTTTTCTAGCGACACAGTTTCTAGAGTGATGCGTTCGCCTTTTGATGTAATCTTGTACTCACAAGGGTCACTGTTTTTCCCAGTGTGCATGACCTTTTTCCGCATTGAACCTTAGTTGCCACACGACCGACCAGAGTTAAAGCCTGTCTAAATCCTATTGGAGAGTATCTGAGTGGTCGGGTACTCTGGCGAAAATTTTTGTATCGTCCACAAATAGAAATGTGGCAGAATGGACAGCGTCATGGAGGCCGTTCACGAAGCACACGAACAAAAATGGCCCCAATACACTTCCCTGAGGAATTCCGGACTGCACGGCCCCCCAAGACCACTCCTCGCCATTCACCACAACACGTTGTTTCCGACCAGCCAGAAAGTCTCTCACCCATGTGAGAACCTGCCCCTCGACACCATAGCCTTGAAGCTTTCTCAACAAACGCTCATGTGGAACAGTGTTGAATGCTTTCGCAAACTCAAGGTAGATGGTGTCGACACAATCATCTGCCTCCAAGACTGACGTCCAAAGATCAAGCACTGCGATCAGATTGGTTGGACAACTCCTACCACTCATGAACCCATGCTGACAGTTGCTGAACAGGTCATTCTGACTGAAATGTTTATAAACTGGTCTCTGATGCGGGATTCTAACACCTTACAGATCACACTTGTCAAGCTCACTGGACGATAGTTGCCTGGGTTTGTCTTTTTGCCCGTTTTGAAGATGGGTGACACATGAGCCAGTTTCCACTCAGAAGGTATAACGCCTTCCTGTAGTGACTTGTTCATCACCGTTGCAAGGGGGGAAGCTAACTCACTAGCACAATGTTTGAGGATGGGTGGCGGTATACAATCCGGACCAGAAGCTTTGTTGGGGTTCAGTTTCAAGAGTTTCTTGAGCACATCTTCTTCTGCAATGTGGATGTTGTCTAAATTAGAGCTAACACCTCTATCCTGGAACTTGGGTATTTCACTAGTATCTTCCCTGGTGAAGACCGAAAAGAAGAAATTGTTTAAAACCTCAGCCTTGTCCTTATCAGATCTAGCAACACTACCATCCTCGCAGACTAGATCTGCTATGCCACATTTTGTGTTCAGTTTACTTTTGGCGTAGCTGAAAAAAGCCTTAGGGTCACGCTTTGATTGGTGGGCTATCTTTCTCTCAAGGTCACGCACTGCCTTACGACACTCCTGTTTGGCTTGGTTCCTTGCTTTTGCGTAAACAGCATAGTCTCCCCCCCCCCCCCCCCCTTGTCCCCATATACCTCTTGAAGGTAGAATGCTTCATCTTGACCTTAGCCAAGGCCCTCTCGTTCATCCACAGTGGCTTTCTAGGCCCATTGCCTGGTCTGCTTTTGGGAATATAACTGTCCATGCTACACTGTATCTTGTCTCTGATCACAGACCACATCTCTTCACATGCTAATCCATCAAGAGCTGCCTCCCAGTTCATTGACCGAAGGTCGTTCTTGATACTGTCCCAATCAGCTTTGTCACAAACATAACCAGGCTCATGTGGTTTCTCTTTCTGCATATAGCAGTCAACCTCAAAGACCAAAGTAGAGTGATGACTTTTCCCTAAGGGAGGCTCAAAGTTCACTTCATCCACCGTACCTTCCTCGTTGGTTACTATCAGATCAAGAATATTTGCCTGTTGGTCAGCTCTGTGATGTGTTGTTTCCAGCACATGCGGATGTAAAAAACAGTCTCTGAAGCTTCTAGGAAGGAAGCCCTTCTTTGCCCTCACACGCACAGTCATCAGACCACTTAATATCAGGAAGGCTGACGTCCCCACAAATGAAGATGTATGAGAACTGTTTATTGCACACTGTTCTGATATCCTTAATGATGAGGGCGTTGTTCGCCGCATCACTGTTTGGTGACCTGTATACACAACCTATCAGAGGTCTATCTCACACCAGTGATTCTTCCCACAAGGCCTATCTCACACCAGTGATTCTTCACCGGCACAAGTTTCATTCACCGGACTAGGCGTAGCTTTTAAGCAGCACTTTACATAAATCAGTGCACCTCTTTTGCCTTTGCCGCATGTGCTGAACAGATCGTAACCCTGAAGTTGTAACTCACAGTCTTGTACTAGGGTGATGCCGTTCTTTGGTGTGGCTTCTGTCACAAAAATAACATCTGGTTTGTGAACGGACACAAACACCTCGAGCTCATGTCTCTTGTTAAGAATACGGTCAGCGTTTGAATACAAACATTTTAACTTGGAAGAAGAAGAAAAATGGAAAAAAAAACATTCTGTATAGTGTTTACATTTGGAACATTCTTGCTGGGCTTGTTTACTGGTTGGTTCCGGCTTGCCCTGGGGGCTGCCGGGATCCTCCCCTTGCGACGTTCACCAGTTTTCCCTTCCAAATGACCCACTTGGTCTCCTCTCCCAGGTCTTCTGCTTCCCGTCTTTTCCTGTCCCTTAACTCGAGTAGTGTCTTCCACTCCTTTCTCTCTAAAGGGGTCATGTCCCTGCTGATATAGGTGTCTGTGCCCTTCAACTTCTTCGCTGATTTGAGAATCCTACCGCATGACTCACTGGCTTTGAAGCGGATCTTCAGAGGCCTAACCCCCCCCCCCCCCACCCCCCCTCTCTTTCTTCCTGATTCTGACCGGACGCTCGAACTCACAGTTATCGACTCCGATCTGCTCAAGAACCGACTCGACCTGTTCTGCATCCTCTGCAATCCTGTCCTTAGTGTCAACTTCGTCGCTCTCAACAATGTTAAAAAAGATCAGATTCTGCTTTCTCTCCTCCCTCTCCTGAACTTCGCGGGCACTCTCAATAGCCCCTGCCTGGCTCTGTCTGGCCTTGTCCGCAATGTCTTTGTTAAATTCCTCCTGGTCTGCCTTGAACTGACTGAGATCTGAGCCAACAGTTGACACCTCCTTCTCAGCCCTGTCTAGTCGTTTCTCTAGCTCATCGTTCTTATCCTTGAGTGTTTGTACGATTCTAAGAACGTCGAGGGCCTTGGGGTTGCATGTTTTGCAGAACCAGTGCAGGCTCTCGCCTCCTGATACGACGATTCTGTAGGCCTCAGCCGACAGCCCCTGGCAGTTAGCGTGATACCAACGGGCGCAGTACTCGCACATCAATGCATTAGCTTTTTGGGTCACATTTTTGTCACAAGTGCCACATTTTGCATTTTGTTTAGAGTTCAGAACTTGTGCCTGGTTGGAGTTCTGAGGCGGTCTTCTGACGTTCGGAAAGTCCGCCATACTGGACTCTAACTAGGCTTTGGATTCCACGGCAAGTGCAAACTTGTAAACAAACAGTTTCGGGATGCAGGGCACCAAGCCTAGTGGAGAAGCCACAAGGACATCGTCACACACAAATTATTTCTGTCCTTGAAAAGTTGCAAGTTTATCAAGTTCGAGACCTTCTAAAAGTCGGTAGAGGCGAACAGGAACGAACTCACCACGAGGGCATCCGCCATCTTGTCAAATCCAGTCTCGCTCACGCAAAGCACAACACGCGTTCTAGCAGCTCAGTTCCTGTCGAACAACAGCTAGAAATTTCTCAGCGCAGTCCAGGACCTCCAGTCACACTCTCTGCCAAGTTTGACACGATGGCACGATGAATTTTGACACGAAGCCACGATGAATTTTGACACGATGCCACGATGAATTTTCGGCAAAACACACACAAAAACGTCTACTTTTCAGACCATGTTGTCAAACCTGCGCATACGCACTCCCCCGGTGGGGAATGGTGGAGGTGATCGCATCTGTTTGAGAGAAGGAAGTTTTAAAAGTTAGTGGTCAGTAAAACCGTTTCTGTAAGTGCCTTGTTTGTGCGGAGAGAGAGAAGAAGAGAGAGAGAGAGAGAGAGAGAGAGAGAGAGAGAGAGAGAGAGGGGGGGGGGAGGGGAGACGCCGTTCACCAGTCGTTACATGAACACAGATAAGCGTCTCATTCTGACAGCCGTGAATCGATCGGCCGTGATTCGGACAACCGTAATTCGGACAACCGTGATTCGGACAACCGTGATTCGGACAACCATGATGGAGCAGGGGATCCATGAAGTAGACATGATGTCCATCAAGGGTTCTATCATTGGCCATAGACATGATGTCCATCAAGGGTTCTATCATTGACCATAGACATGATATCCATCAAGGGTTCTATCATTGCCCATAGACATGACATCCATCAAGGGTTCTATCATTGGCCATAGACATGATATCCATCAAGGGGTCTATCATTGGCCATAGACATGATATCCATCAAGGGTTCTATCACTGGCCATAGACATGACATCCATCAAGGGTTCTATCATTGGCCATAGACATGACATCCATCAAGGGTTCTATCATTGGCCATAGACATGACATCCATCAAGGGTTCTATCAATGGCCATAGACATGACATCCATCAAGGGTTATATCAGTGGCCATAGACATGACATCCATCAAGGGTCTATCAATGGCCATAGACATGACATCCATCAAGGGCCATTGTAGTGCCGTGGTGGGCGTAAGACAGTGAAATGTCTGAACGAATGTTACCAATGAACGGATAGGACTCTTGAACATGACAGAGGTGAACATGACTGAAGTGCAGATGACCAGCCGCCGTTAGCGTCGCGGATTGCCGCCTAGGAGGTTGGTGGTTCGATTCCTCACACAACCATTACTTAATAATTGTGGGGTGTTTCGGCCCATGACTGGCTCCTGCCACAGAGGAGTTGACTGTGGACTCCATGGGGAAGACTGGAACCACATAGTTGACGGTGTGCTCAGTGGTGAAGACTAGAACCACCTAGTTGACTGTGGGCTCAGTGGGGAAGACTGGAACCACATAGTTGACTGTGTGCTCAGTGGTGAAGACTAGAACCACCTAGTTGACTGTGGGCTCAGTGGTGAAGACTAGAACCACCTAGTTGACTGTGGGCTCAGTGGGAAAGACTGGAACCACGTAGTCGAATTTCAACCACCTAATAGATGCGCCGAGAGGATTGCTCACATTGCATGATTTGCAGGTGTCTTTATCTCTGGGGCCTTGTTGGCGCCGTGATAAATCATGAACTAAGTGTAGAGTAAGTGTGGAGTACAGCCTTGTCATGCAGTCTCAGACTGGCATGGGCTGGCCGAGGCATCATCTTCATAATCCTACTCCTCAGCGACCGGCTTAAAAGTCTCAGACTCTGTGCTGTCATTGTGCCCTCAGTTACTACTTTCTCTCCACGCCCTTGCCCTCGGTGTCCATGTCCACTGTCGTTAGAAGATCGTGGGGCCCTTCGAAAGGGAAACTCTCACTCACACTGGCCACGCAATGAAGCAACGACAGCTGTGTAAGCAGGGCTTTTAGAAGGCGGTTTCTGCGTATGCTGGATCAGAACAGGCACCACTGAACACCACTGAAATCACTTGGCAGCAGGGCAGTATCTCCTCTGGTGGGTTGGCTCTGGACGACTTGATACTGATTCTCCCTGTGACCTGCCCGTGTCGGGGCTGGGACAGGCCAAGCCAGGGTGTGACTGTGGGTGAAAGTCGACATGAGAGGCATGGGGGTGAAGCCACTGACGTGGCACTGAAGGTGAGACCACGAAAAGAGCAGGAGATGGGAGAGGTGATCTGATCACTTTGTTTCTGCAGATAGATGCGTGCAAACGATAGTTTATCTGAAGAAACCAGGCACAGAATGCTTGAATGCCTTGCTCGGAATGTATGAGCAAAACTGATCCAAACGTTTTTGTGATATTGTCCATACGGTAAATACCTTGCCATACTTACATGCCTCTTCCAGTCATATGGGGGTTAGCTTTAAACCTAGATGTTCCATCTGCCCTCTCACCGATTCTCAGTGTTTGAAGACTTGTTTCTCTTGTTTCGTTTTTCAGAACAATGGATGCATTGACATTGACATGGACGATATTCTACTACAGTAGTCAATACTCTGTGTGAGACAGTAGATTGAAATGGTTTCTCCAGAAGTAAACAAATTCATTGTGGCATCACGCTAAATTGTCGGCTCTTGTAAGACCTTTCTCCCACATTGTAACCTCAGTGCGCGTGAGACCAAAACCACCATGACCACCATAAATCATCAAGATATCTAAGTTTTTAAGCTCTCCCTCTTCTCTCCTAGTCCCCCCCTCTTGCGTCCCACTCTCCCTCTCCTGTCCCACTCTCCCTCTTCTGTCCCACTCTCCCTATTCGGTCCTACTCTCCCTCTTCTGTCCTTGTCTCCCTCTTCTGTCCTACTCTCCCTCTCTGTCCTACCCCTCCCTCTTCTGTCCTACTCTCCCTCTGAAATCCTGTCCCGGGGTCCAGGCAGAGAACTGGTCACAGCGTTTGCCAGCGGGGCTGACGGTTGTTAGTTCGAATCACCGGGTGGGGGGTGGGGGTGGGGGTGGGGAGAACTGATCAGAGCGTTTGTCAGTGGAGCTGGTGGTCGTTAGTTCGAATCACCCGGGGGTCGGATTTGTTTTCCACCTTGAAGACCTGTTGTGTCCAGCAGCAGTAAAGGGCACCTTGCTTAGTGAGGGAATTGGGGGGGGGGGGGGGGGGGGGGGGGGGGGTGGGGGGAGACGGGGTGGAAGGTAAAGACCTTTGTGTCCACCAGCATAAAGGGCACCTTGCTTAGTGAGGGATGTTGGGGGGGGGGGGGGGGTGTGGAAGGTGAAGACCTGTTGTGTCCAGCAGCAGTAAAGGGCACCTTGCTCAGTGAGGGAATGTTAGGGGGGGGGGGGGGGGGGGAGGGGGTGGAAAAGGGGAAGACCTGTGTGTCCAGCAGCATAAAGGGCACCTTGCTTCGTGAGGGAATGTTGGGGGGGGGGGGGGGGGGGGGGGAGGGGGTGGAAGGTGAAGACCTGTTGTGTCCACCAGCAGTAAAGGGCACCTTGCTTAGTGAGGGAATGTTGGGGGGGGGGGGGGAGGGGGTGGAAGGTGAAGACCTGTTGTGTCCACCAGCAGTAAAGGGGCACCTTGCTTAGTGAGGGAATGTTGGGGGGGGGGGGGGGGGGGGGGGTGGGGGGGGGGGGGGGGGGGGGGGAGGGGGTCCCCCCTGGGGGGGGGGGGGAAAGGGGGGGGGGGGGGGGGAAAGGGGGGGGGGGAAAAAGGGCACCCCGGGGGGGAAGGGGGTGGAAGGGGGGGGGGGGGGGGGAAAGATTTTGGGGGGGGGAAGAAAAGGGCATTTAGGGGGGGGGGGGGGGGGATGGGGGGGGGCCCGGGGAGGGGCGGTGGGCCCCCTTGGGGAGGGGGGGGGGGGGGGGGAAAGGGTGGGGGGGGAAGGGGTTTTTGGGGGTGGGGGGGGGGGGGGGGGGGGAAGGGGGGGGAGGCGGGGTAAAACCGGGGGGGGGGGGGGGGAAAGGGGGGGGGGGGCCGGGGGGGGGGGGAGGGGGGGCCCTTCAGTGGGGGTTTGGGGGGGGGGGGGGGGGGAAAGGGGGGGGGTTGTGCCGGGGGGGGGGACCGGGGGGGCAGGGGGGGAAAAGGGGGGGGGGGGGGGGGGGGGGGAGGGCCGCAGGGGTTGCTGGGGGGGGGGGGGGGGAGGGGGGGGGGGGGGGGACCCTTGGGGGGGGAAGGGGGTGGGGGGGGGGGGGGGGGGGGGGGAAGGGGGGGGGGAAAGGGAAAGGAACCTGTTGGGGGGGGGGAAAAAGGGGGGACCCCGGGGGGGGAAGGGGGGTTGGGGGGGGGGGAGGGGGGGGGAAGGTGAAGACCTTTTGTGTCCAGCAGAAAGTGGGGGGCATTGCTCAGTGAGGAATTTTGGGGGGGGGGGGGGGGGGGGGGGTGGGGGGGAAAGACCTGTTGTGCCCACAGCAGTAAGGGGGCCCTTGCTCATGGGGGAATTTTGGGGGGGGGGGGGGGGGAGGGGGGGGAAGGTGAAGCCCTGTTGTGTCCAGCAGCAGAAAAGGGGGGCCCTTTGGCTAAAGTAGGGGAATTTTGGGGGGGGGGGGGGAGGGGGGGAAAAGTGAAGACCGTTGGTCCAGAAGCAAAAAAGGGGGGCACCTTGCTTCGTGGGGAATTTGGGGGGGGGGGGGGGGGGGGGGTTGAAGGTAAAGGGACCTGTTGTGTCCGCGGGCAGAAAAGGGGGCCCTTGCTTCGGGGGGAATTTGGGGGGGGGGGGGGGGGGGGGGTTTGGAAAGGGTAAAAGCCCTGTTGTTCCAACAGCAGAAAAGGGGGGCACCTTGCTTCGTAATGAATTGGGGGGGGGGGGAGGGGGGTGGAAGGTGAAAAACCTTTTGGTGCCCAGCAGCAGTAAAGAGGCCCCTTGCTTCGTAGGGAATGTTGGGGGGGGGGGGGGAGGGGGTGGAAGGGAAGACCTGTTGTGTCCAGCAGCGGGAAAAGGGGCCCCTTTTGCCAGTTTTGGGGGGGGGGGGGGGGGGGAGGGGGGAGGGGGGGGAAGGGAAGCCCTTGTTGTGCCCCAAACATTACAATAAATTTTAATTTATGATGAACAAAACCCAAAAACGGGTTTGTACAAAGGGGGAACAAAAGCTAAATTCGGGAAACCCCCTTTAAAAAAGTATTTCTTCACCCCCACAAAAATAAACGATATCAAACTCAAATGGTTCAAACCCGGGAACTTTTTCATAGAATTTTTTGGTACGACATTATTCTCAATCCCTAGGGGAAAATAACAATACAAGAACTACACCTTTTTAATGAAAAAAAAAGGTCAATCGAAAAAACTTTTTTTTGGGGGTTTGCAACCTGTAAACTTCGGGAAAAAGCTTTTCCGAACATTTATAAAATAAAAATTTCGAAAAATTTTCAATGCTAAGATAAACTTGAAATTTTTGTAATTTTCGGGGGGGATCCCCATTAAAAAAACAGAAAAAATTTTTGACTTTATTAAAAATTTTTGCAAAAAATTGTATCTGTAAATGTAAATTTGAAAAACGTACGCCATGGGGTTACTGGACCCCCAAAAATTCAGCTGCACAACAGTTTTAAAAGTCAAATTCCCAAAAGCCAGGGGTTAATGATAATCCCCCCAAAACTTTAAACCCTCAGGGAGCAATTTTACACCAATGTTTTTTCAATAAATTTTAATTTAAGGGGCCGCTCCCTTTTTTTATGCGGCTCGCTATAAGGGATATATATTTTATGAAATTGTGTATGTTTGTGTGTGTATATGTGTATGCATAGTATGTAGTAGGGTGTTTTATTCATATATGTAGTTTGTGCGTAGTATATATTTGTGTATATGCAGGTATATAATTATTTTTTAATATATGTGTGGGGTGTGTATTAGGTATATGCATATAATGAATGTGAAATGTTGTAATGTTTTGTGTGTTGTTTTTAAATTTTTTTTTTGGGGGGTTTAAAAATATGAAGAAAAGAAACCCCTTTCCTCTGTCCCCAAGTCAACAGTTTTTAAATTTTTGAACAGCAATCCTCCTTGCAGAATAATAAACACTTAATAATAATTGTAAAAAAGTATCGATCGGGAAAAACAGCCTGAGGAGAAAAGGGCCTATCGGGGCCCAAAGCCCACTGCAAAAATTTTGGAGCTAGGGTTTTGTGGGAAGTCTCCCAACAGCCTCTTTAAACAGTTTCTCAGTTGCGGGGAAGGGAAAAAAACCCAAAGGGCATAACCCGGGGGTTGGGGCCCCCAACCCCCCCTAGGTGTAGGAGAAAAGGGGGCCGAAACATTTGTTTTAAAGGGGGGCTTCTTTGAGGCCCTTTTGCGCCAGGGCCTTCCACGGTTTCTTTTACTAAAGGCAGGGGTAAACCTTTGGGGCCCCTTTCCGGGAATAGCCGGGGAGGGCCCGGGGGAAAAGCCCGGGGAGGAAAATGGGAAAACCAAAACCCGGGGCTCTTGGGCTGGCCCCCCATTTTCCCTTTTAAACATGTGGCTACTAAAAAAAAAAAGGAAAAATGCCCCCAGGTTTCCCACCGAAAGGGGGAAAAATATGAACCCATGGGTGCTAAAACCAAATCCGACTCCCAAATCCCAAACGGACTTGAACTGGACCAAAGGGAATATCCATGTGTCTGTGGAAAGCGTTTCGCTACCCCCCTTTGGCATAAGGGATCCAAAGGAAAAAGAGGGGGATGTGTGAAGACTCATTTTAAAAGGGAGCATGGCGCGCATGCATCAGCAGAAAAACGTGGGAAACCAAGGCCGGGGTTTTTAAACCCAGTCCCAAGGGACATCCAGCTGGGGGTTCGATGGGAATTTGCACGGGCCCCGTTGCAGGCGCCTAAAACTCAACCGGGCCACAGCAAACGAAATGATGATTGGGAAAAAACGGGATGCAAAAATCTTTAAAAGGACCGTTTGCACGATAGGGAAAAGACCCGGGGAACACAAACTAGCCAATATGGGGACTTGGGGTATGCCAATGTAAGACGCCTTGGAGAAAAAAAATCCCCAAAGAGAAAACACCCCCCCAAAAGAAATCCAGACGCCAAAAAAGAGGCCAAGATCGGGTCCAAAAAAAACAACCTCAAGAAGCAAATGAAGCCCGCAAGCCAGCTGAAAAAAAAGGGTTTGGGAAAGAACTGTGGGAAGACCTAAAATAAAAAACAGCCCCCCTCAGCAAAGGGGAAATCGCGAGGAAGGGGGAAGACCCAAAAAAAGGGGAAGACACAAAGCGTTTCCCTTCAGAGACCCCTTCCTTTTTGCCAGAACACGGGGGGTTTTTGGAGCGGGCCAAAAAACGGGGCCCCTTTAAGTGGGGGAAAAAAAAGGAGTTCTTAAAGCCATTTGGGGAAAAAAATACTCTGACTCAAGAGAAACCCCAAAACCCGACAAAAAAGATCTGGTGGGGCCCAAACCCAACCCTGAGGAAAAAAAGTTCAATGGCAAGGCCCCCAACGTTGGGGGAAAAACAAAAAAGGGGGTTTCGACAAAGCCAGAGCCAAATAATCACCAGGGCCAAACGGAAAAACCTTCCCAAAGGCTTTACAAGAAATGTTCCCAAGGTGTGGGGGTGGCCCCCACAGGCTGCTGCGATCGGTTTTGGGAGAAACCAAAGATCACGGCCAGTGGATGACGGCAAAATGGTGTGTACCCCCAAAAGGGGGCAAAACTCAAGTGCATCACCCCTTTCGGGCCAATGTCACTACTAAAGGGCAAAGGGGAAAATCTTTTCTCTGTCATGGCACCCAAAGGCTAAACCAAGTCCCTGAGGGAAAAAACAATTACTTGGTGTGTCAGTCCAAAAAGGGGACCCCCGGCGTGGTGGCGTGTAAACACCCCCACAATGATCTGGGACGAAACCCAAAAAAGGGCAAAAACAGAAAAGAAAGCCGGGACGTTTGTGGTTTGGGATCTGGCAAACGCTTATGGTTTTGTGCCCCATGAAAGATACATTTTGGCTCTTGAAAATGTCCCCAAGTGCCAAAAAACCCCCCCGCAAATTTGCTAAAAGAAGTACTTCAAGGGCCTTCTCAATGGGGTTTTCTCTCCCAAAGGAAAGAACACAACGATTGGCCCAATTGGAAGGGGGGCATTGCAATGGGCTGTGAAAATTTCCCCATACGGGTTCTCCCTGGCAAGGAAAAACTATCTTAAAAGCAGAAACCAAACAACGCGAGAAAAACCCCCCTTTGGGCGTTTGGATACAAATGCCCCCTCTAAGGGCCCTTCCCGGGGATAACACTACGGGTTTTTTTCTCCAGAGAAGACGGGGGACACGCCCATGTGCTGGAGAGGCGGACGCCCAAAGTTCCCTTTCTTTCCAAAAATAAAATTTCAAGCCAAAAGAAACAGGGAAAGTCTCTCACTGGGAAAGGAAAAGGGGGCCGAATCTGTGGCCCCCCCAGTGTTGCCAAAAGGCCACCCCCCAACAGCCCACGGGAAAAAAACCAGTAAAGGGGCCTTGGAAGAGGGAAGAGAATAACTGAAAGCCACAAAAAGGAAAAAAAAAACCAAAGCAAAAGGCGGAAGAACGCTTGGAGACCATTAAACCACTGTGGGCTCCCGGGAAAATAAAAGGGTTTCCGGGTGTTTTCAGTTCATGCTGTACCCCCAAAGCTCCTAGGGCCCTTTGGGATGATATCCCGACATCTGCACCACCAGGGGGAGGCAAGGAACCCAAAAAATCAACAAGTTCACAAGGAAAGGGTTTGGTGCCCCCACCCGGGTTCTGACTGACTTTCGCGCTGTACTTTTCGTCAAGAAACCCAAAACTACCACTGAAATCCATCCGGGAAAGGAATAAAAAAGCAGGAAGATCAGATTTTCCAAAGCATGAGGGGACTCAGGAGAAAGGTGATAGAAGCAATCCAAACCCCCGCTGAAGACAGGCAGAAAAAAGGAAAGTTTCAAGAGGCGTGGATTCTGGGAAAAAAAAGTCTCAAGAAACAGGGGAAAAAACAGGACCACCCCAGACCAAAAGCAAGGACTGGGGGGGACCAAAAATGAATGGTGGTCAAAGGCCAAAGGAAAAACCAAAAAAGCCCTGATGAAATTTAGGAGAGAGAAAGAAAAAGACCAAAAAAGACTCCCAAAAAGCAGTCCCGCAGAGCCAGGGAAGGGCAATGGACCCAAAGTGGGAGAATTTCACTCCAAAGAAGTTCCCAAATTGGAATTTACATTTGGGCCCCATGGCCCCTCTCAAAGGAAACAGCTTTTATTCTCAGATCTGCATATGACCTTTTTGCCCTAAATGGGAAACCCCGGTGAAGTGGGGGAAAAAGACATCCCCGGGGATGCCCCCCCTGCCATAAAAAACAAACAGTGGGCATTTCTAAGCTCAAGTAAAATAGCCCCGGCTCCCAAGGGAAGGGGCCTGGAGGCACAAACCCAAATGTCAAAGAAATTGTAGAAGTTGCTGGGCTTGTCCAACACCACAAAAGGGGGTTCAGGACTCCAAAAAACACCCGCAACATTCTTACCGGCAGGAGGCAGCCCAAAACATGGCCAAGAAACAAAAGTGCCCCCAAACAAGCACAGGGGGCCGCGGTGGGGGCCCGAAGACTGGGGGGTGCACTGCAGCCCCCAGAAAGGAAGAGTCCCCAGGATTATCACAAGAGTGGCATGAGACAGACCCTAGTAGTCCCCTCAAAGTCAACCAAGCAGCTGAAACATGATCGAGCTCACGGGGCCCAAAAGGAACAGAAAGGAGGCACTCAAAAAAAAAAAGACTGAAAAGTTTTGTGATCTGGGAAAAAGCCCGAGGAGAGAAACCATTCAGGTCTAAAAAATCCTTTACTGCAAAATTGGGGAGGGGATTTGTAGGAAAGTCCTTTCATTCACCCCATGAAAAAGCTCTCCTTTTCAGGGAAGGAAAAAAACCCGACCCCGAAACAATGGCAAAACGGGGGAAAAGGGGGTTTTAAGTGGATCTGGTCAAGGGGGAACAAAAGGGAACTTCAAAAGGCTTAATTTCCCAAAAAATATCAGGGGTCCCCGTGGGTCTGTGGTTAAAAGCGCGGTCATTAATGAAAATGAAAATGTCCAAGGGTCATGGGTTCGAAACCCCCGCCAAGGCCGTCCCAAAGATTGGGGGGGGGAAAAAAAAAAAGGGGCGCAGAGGGGGGACAACCCGGGGCCCTGAACCGGGTGTTTCCCCAAACCCCCCCAAGTGTCAGGGGAAAAAGGGGCCGAAAAAAACTTGCTTTTAAGGGGCTTTTTTCCCGAGGACCATTTCTCCACCTCCCCCACGATTTTTTTTCTACTGTATCAGACAGAGAAATCAGTTAACCCAAACCCCGGGAGAGTCCCCGAAACAGCAATTTTTTCTTTTAAAACCCCCCTTTTTTTGTACATGGAATCATGCTTTTATCTTTCTTTTTTTTTTTTGCTTGTTTCGTTTTCTTATGCCTCCTTAAAAACAAAAAAAAAATGTCGAAAACTTTGCGCCCTGTCCCCCTTTCTGCGCATTTTTAAAAAATCTGATATTATTTGAATGTTAAAAAAAAAAAAAAACAAAAAAAAAAAAAAAAATCTGTTTTTGTCCATCAGCACAAAAGGGGGACCTTGCTTAGTGAGGGAATGTTGGGGGGGGGGGGGTGTGGTGGGTTTGGAAAAAGGGGAAGACCTGTTGGTTTCCCGCAGCAGTAAAGGGGGACCTTGCTTAGTGGGGAATTTTGGGGGGGGGGGGGGGGGGGGAAGGGGGAGAAGGTGAAAAACCTGTTTTGGGGCCCCCAGGGAGTAAAGGGGACCTTGCTTTAGGAGGGGAAAGTTGGGGGGGAGGGGGGGGGGGGAAGGAAAAGCCGTTGTTTTTTCCCTCAGCAGTAAAGGGGGGCCTTGCTCAGGGTGGGGGGGGGTGGGGGGTGGAAGAAGAGGAAAAGGGCAGCGCCCGCAATTATGCAATGCTGTGGCCACGTATGCCTGTTTTTTTGTGCACCCGAAAAGGGGGGCCCGGGGTTTTTTTTTCTTCCTTTATAAATGAAAAAATGACTTTATCCCCTAATACAAAAGCGGGGGGAAAGGGGGTTGTCGCCGGGGGGGGGGTGTGGGTTTTGGGGTGGGGGTTGTGGGTGGGTGGTTTGTTTCCCGGGGGGGTTGTGTGTTTTGTGTTGTTGTTTGGGGGTGTTTGTGTGTGTGTGGTGTGTGTGTGTGGTGTGTGTTGTGTTTTTTGTGTGTAGTGGGGTGTGTTTGTGTGTGTTTTGTGTGTGTTGTGTGTGGGTGTGTGTGTGTTTTTGTGTTTTTGTTTTGTTTTTTGGGAAATTTGGTGTGTGGGGGGGTTGGGGGCGCGTTGCGGTCGTGGGGTTTCGTGTGTCAATGAATGCGGTTTTTGGTGATGTGTTTTGTGTGTGTGTGAGGGGTGGGGGGGGGGGGGGGGGAGTGAGGGATGCGGTGTTCAAAAAAACACAA
>CM031616.1:53072226-53079726 GCA_018398815.1 Conus ventricosus
TTTTCAGTCACCCGGTCACAAATGTTTTTGGGATGTTGGTCATACTAAAATGTGCACATGATTCCCTGCCCGGAATAAACTAAAAGAGGCTACTATTTTCGTTCGGTCAGCGTTTTTTGATAATAATATGGATGGATGGGCACATTACACATAGATCACCCGGGGTTGAGAAATGGGAAAAAAATGAAAAAGTAAAGGGAAAAAGAGTGATCGATATTGAAAGAACTGACTGAATGGGCAAAGGGAAAACCCACGAATGAAGGCCACTGGCAGCTCTTTATTTGGCAAACCAAATTTGGCCCGCCCCTTGTGTAAAAGGGGTTTTATTGTAAAGCGCCTGGAGCTTGGGGCCTTTTTACCGAGAATAGGCCCTATAAAGAGTATTTATTATTATTTTTATTATTTTTATTATTATTTTTTTTATTTTATTATTTTTATTATTTTTACTTAAAGGTTTTTATATAGCGCTTAAAACAAAAAAAATTTTTTCCCCAAAACGCTTTCAAAAATCAAACAAAAATTTACCCTTCATATACAAAAGTTCCCCCCCTACACCTAGTACAAATAAATATTAATAATAACAAACAAATCTTAATCCTACGAGTGTGACATTCACTTATTTTTTTAAAAATCAATACAAAAACTTAACCCATAACGTTTTGTCAAACAACAAAAACAATTAATTGGGGAACATACACATACATACAATTTTAAAAAAGGGCCCGACGGGTTTTGAGTTGGGTTGCCCCCCCCCCCCCCCCCCCCCCCCCCCCCCCCCCCCCCCCCCCCCCCCCCCCAGCTTTTATAAAAAATGAGAAAATAGATGGGTTTAAATTTAGACTTGAAAGAAGGGATAGAATCTGAATGTCTGAGAGAGTCTGGCAGTCTGTTCCACGTCGCTGGAGCTTGAAAAGAGAAGGATCTTTCACCAGTAGTAGTCCTGAAGAGAGTCATTCGTAGAAGGCGGTCGTCAGCACAGGAGCGTAGTTGTCGAGAGAGGGTGTAGATTTTAAGGAGATCTGTGAGATAAGAAGGTCCATTTTCAAAGAGAGCAGAGAAAGTGAGAGTTGAGATTTTGTACGAGATACGGTTTGAGACAGACAGCCAGTGAAGAGAGTGAAGTAGAGGCGAAATGTGATCATATTTTCCTGCTCTACAGACGACTCGGGCTGCATGATTTTGGATTCGCTGTAATCTTTCTATCAGGTATTTTGGAAGGCCGGCCAAAGCTGAGTTGCAGTAATCTATTCTAGATAAGACAAATGCACAAATGAGAGTTTTTGTAGCATCTGTAGAGAGAAGGTGACGTACGGAGCTGATTCTTCTAGTTCTAAATAGGCGTTCTTGCAAATATTTGAAACCTGTTTCTCAAAGGTGAGGGATTGGTCAAGAATGACCCTAGACTGCGGACAGAAGTGGAGACAGAGACAGTACAGTCATTGATAGTGACAGTTGAAGGCAGAGAAGGATGGTTAGGCTGTTTTGTCACGAACATGAGTTCCGTCTTGTCGTCGTTTAGTTGTAGTTTGTTGGTTTCATCCAGTCCTTCAGGTCTGCAATGCAGCCCCGCGTCCGAGAAATCAGTGAGTCAATGTCAGCAAGGGGAGCCGACTGATGAAGCTGAGATATCATCAACAAAGCTCTCATGCGACATGGCGTGACCACTGATGACGTCAGATACAGGACTAGCATACAGCACAAAAATGACTGGCCCCAGTACAGAACCCTGAGGCACACCGTACCTAAGAGGAGAACTGTCTGAGTATCTACCCTGTACACACACTGTCTGAGTCCGTCCAGTCAAGTAAGAGATAATCCAGTCGAGAGCTGTGTCTTTGAATCCAAAGGAAGTTTGGAGCCGTGAGAACAAAATATTGTGATCGATCGTGTCAAATGCTGCGGAGAGGTCTAACATCGCTAATAAGGAAACATTCCCATCGTCAAGCCCGCAGAGGAGGTCATTGACTATACGGAGGAGTGCTGTCTCACAACTATGGCCTTGTCTGTAAGCAGACTGGTGAGGATTCAAAAGATGATTCTTTTCGAGATGTTCTAGAATTTGTTCCAAAACGATCTTCTCCAATAATTTTGATAGAAATGACAAATTTGATTACAGGCCGATAATTCTTTAAAACATTTTTATCTAAAGAAGGTTTCTTGATCAATGGACGTACCACTGCGGACCGGAAGATTTCAGGAACGTGACTAGAGGACAAAGAGGTATTGATAACATGAGTAAGATGGGGTAGGACGTCATCAATGCACTGAAAGAGCAATTTAGTGGGAATGGCATCAAGTTCACATGATTTAGGGCTGCATCGCAAACAAAGTCTTTAGACATAGTCTTGACTAACAGGGCTAAAACAAGCCAAAGGAGGACCACAGTAAACTTTGTCATTTAGAGAATGCACAGGTGCCGTAGAATCTAGCTTTTCACGGATAGTGTCAATTTTGCCATTGAAAAACTCTAAGAATTTCTGTGGGAGCTCTTGAGTTTGGAAGATGGTGGGAAGGGGGAGTAGCTGACTTTGCCTAGGAGACTATTTGCGACATTAAATAGTTGCTTGGCCGTATTACAGGCCAATATCTTTGAAGAATAGAACAAAGTGTTTGCTTGATGAACAATGTCAGTAACATGATTTCTCGCAGTTTGATATATTTCCCTGTGCACAACAGCGTTGTGTGATGAAGTAATATTAACCTCTAAATTTAAAATCAATGTTAGCGAACCGCCAAGAGAAACGTGGACAAACGAGTCACAAGACAAAACACGACGCGTTTCGACATCTTAGGTCTTCTTCAGGCAAGGCACAAACAAATAGGACGATGAAAATGAACGAGTTTGTCACTTAGCTTTATCTCTTCAGTGCAAGGTAGGCGTTGAATGAAAACGAGGCTGATAGAAGGGAGATAATGTGTGTCAAGGTAGTAATGATGATAATGATATTACTGATAGGAATACTAATAAAGGTCAAAATATTGAAATATAAATCAAGACAGGATAACTACTCCTTTTGGTGATAATAAGGCAACAGCAGTTGTAGTAGGGGAGAAAGGAGAGTGGGTTAGAGTTGAGCAAAGAGACAGAAAGGAAGAAAAATCAAAGACAAACCAGAAGAAATGGAAGACGTACACTATCAAAGCACAGTTTTCATCTTGATGTCAGCGCTGCTTCCAGTGGAAACATTCTTCAGTTTAGTAACACACGAGGTCATGATTGCCGCGTGAACAACTGAAAATGAGCCAAAGGAATTTAGTTGCCAGTCGGAGACAACAGTTCGATCACGAAACGATTGCTTTCGTCAGCTGAACCTACTGCATTCGTCAGCTGAACATACTGCATTCATCAGCTGAACATACTGCATTCATCAGCTGAACATACTGCATTCATTAGCTGAACCTACTGCATTCATCAGCTGAACATACTGCATTCATCAGCTGAACATACTGCATTCGTCAGCTGAACCTACTGCATTCGTCAGCTGAACATACTGCATTCATCAGCTGAACATACTGCATTCATTAGCTGAACCTACTGCATTCATCAGCTGAACATACTGCATTCATCAGCTGAACATACTGCATTCGTCAGCTGAACATACTGCATTCGTCAGCTGAACATACTGCATTCCTCAGCTGAACATACTGCATTCCTCAGCTGAACATACTGCATTCCTCAGCTGAACATACTGCATTCGTCACCTGAACATACTGCATTCGTCAGCTAAACATACTGCATTCGTCAGCTAAACATACTGCATTCGTCAGCTAAACATACTGCATTCGTCAGCTAAACATACTGCATTCGTCAGCTAAACATACTGCATTCGTCAGCTAAACATACTGCATTCGTCAGACTAAACATACTGCATTCGTCAGCTAAACATACTGCATTCGTCACCTGAACATACTGCATTCGTCAGCTAAACATACTGCATTCGTCACCTGAACATACTGCATTCGTCAGCTAAACATACTGCATTCGTCACCTGAACATACTGCATTCGTCACCTGAACATACTGCATTCGTCAGCTAAACATACTGCATTCGTCAGCTAAACATACTGCATTCGTCAGCTGAACATACTGCATTCGTCAGCTGAACATACTGCATTCGTCAGCTAAACATACTGCATTCGTCAGCTAAACATACTGCATTCGTCAGCTGAACATACTGCATTCGTCAGCTAAACATACTGCATTCGTCAGCTAAACATACTGCATTCGTCAGCTGAAACATACTGCATTCGTCAGCTAAACATACTGCATTCGTCAGCTAAACATACTGCATTCGTCAGCTGAACATACTGCATTCGTCAGCTAAACATACTGCATTCCTCAGCTGAACATACTGCATTCCTCAGCTGAACATACTGCATTCGTCAGCTAAACATACTGCATTCCTCAGCTGAACATACTGCATTCCTCAGCTGAACATACTGCATTCGTCAGCTGAACATACTGCATTCATCAGCTAAACATACTGCATTCGTCAGCTGAACATACTGCATTCGTCAGCTGAACATACTGCATTCGTCAGCTAAACATACTGCATTCGTCAGCTGAACATACTGCATTCGTCAGCTGAACATACTGCATTCGTCAGCTAAACATACTGCATTCGTCAGCTAAACATACTGCATTCGTCACCTGAACATACTGCATTCGTCAGCTGAACATACTGCATTCGTCAGCTAAACATACTGCATTCGTCAGCTAAACATACTGCATTCGTCACCTGAACATACTGCATTCGTCAGCTAAACATACTGCATTCGTCACCTGAACATACTGCATTCGTCAGCTGAACATACTGCATTCGTCAGCTAAACATACTGCATTCGTCAGCTGAACATACTGCATTCGTCAGCTAAACATACTGCATTCGTCAGCTGAACATACTGCATTCGTCAGCTGAACATACTGCATTCGTCAGCTGAACATACTGCATTCGTCAGCTGAACATACTGCATTCGTCAGCTAAAAATACTGCATTCGTCAGCTAAACATACTGCATTCGTCAGCTGAACATACTGCATTCGTCAGCTAAACATACTGCATTCGTCAGCTAAACATACTGCATTCGTCAGCTGAACATACTGCATTCGTCAGCTAAACATACTGCATTCGTCAGCTAAACATACTGCATTCGTCAGCTGAACATACTGCATTCGTCAGCTAAACATACTGCATTCCTCAGCTGAACATACTGCATTCCTCAGCTGAACATACTGCATTCGTCAGCTAAACATACTGCATTCCTCAGCTGAACATACTGCATTCGTCAGCTGAACATACTGCATTCGTCAGCTGAACATACTGCATTCATCAGCTAAACATACTGCATTCGTCAGCTGAACATACTGCATTCGTCAGCTGAACATACTGCATTCGTCAGCTAAACATACTGCATTCGTCAGCTGAACATACTGCATTCGTCAGCTGAACATACTGCATTCGTCAGCTAAACATACTGCATTCGTCAGCTAAACATACTGCATTCGTCACCTGAACATACTGCATTCGTCAGCTGAACATACTGCATTCGTCAGCTAAACATACTGCATTCGTCAGCTAAACATACTGCATTCGTCACCTGAACATACTGCATTCGTCAGCTAAACATACTGCATTCGTCAGCTGAACATACTGCATTCGTCAGCTGAACATACTGCATTCGTCAGCTAAACATACTGCATTCGTCAGCTAAACATACTGCATTCGTCAGCTAAACATACTGCATTCGTCAGCTGAACATACTGCATTCGTCAGCTGAACATACTGCATTCGTCAGCTGAACATACTGCATTCGTCAGCTGAACATTACTGCATTCGTCAGCTGAACATACTGCATTCGTCAGCTAAACATACTGCATTCGTCACCTGAACATACTGCATTCGTCAGCTGAACATACTGCATTCGTCAGCTAAACATACTGCATTCGTCAGCTAAACATACTGCATTCGTCAGCTAAACATACTGCATTCGTCAGCTGAACATACTGCATTCGTCAGCTGAACATACTGCATTCGTCAGCTGAACATACTGCATTCGTCAGCTGAACATACTGCATTCGTCAGCTGAACATACTGCATTCGTCAGCTGAACATACTGCATTCGTCAGCTGAACATACTGCATTCGTCAGCTGAACATACTGCATTCGTCAGCTGAACATACTGCATTCGTCAGCTGAACATACTGCATTCGTCAGCTGAACATACTGCATTCGTCAGCTGAACATACTGCATTCGTCAGCTGAACATACTGCATTCGTCAGCTGAACATACTGCATTCGTCAGCTGAACATACTGCATTCGTCAGCTGAACATACTGCATTCGTCAGCTGAACATACTGCATTCGTCAGCTGAACATACTGCATTCGTCAGCTGAACATACTGCATTCGTCAGCTGAACATACTGCATTCGTCAGCTGAACATACTGCATTCGTCAGCTGAACATACTGCATTCGTCAGCTAAACATACTGCATTCGTCAGCTGAACATACTGCATTCGTCAGCTGAACATACATGCATCGTCAGCTGAACATACTGCATTCGTCAGCTGAACATACTGCATTCGTCAGCTAAACATACTGCATTCGTCAGCTGAACATACTGCATTCGTTCAGCTGAACATACTGCATTCGTCAGCTAAACATACTGCATTCGTCAGCTAAACATACTGCATTCGTCAGCTGAACATACTGCATTCGTCAGCTGAACATACTGCATTCGTCAGCTGAACATACTGCATTCGTCAGCTGAACATACTGCATTCGTCAGCTAAACATACTGCATTCGTCAGCTAAACATACTGCATTCGTCAGCTAACATACTGCATTCGTCAGCCCTACCTGGACCTACTCCTTGTCAGCATCCTCTCTCTCTCCATCTGTCTGTCTGTCTGCCTGTCTGTTTGTCTGTCTGTCTGTCTGTCTGTCTGTCTGTCTGTCTGTCTGTCTCTCTCTCTCTCTCTCTCTCTCTCTCTCTCTCCTCTCTGTATCTGTCTGTCTGTATGTCTGTCTCTCTCTCTCTGTATCTGTCTGTCTGTATGTCTGTCTCTCTCTCTCTCTCTGTGCACTGAATTTTTCTAAACTTTTTTTCTTCATATGTTTGGCTGTGTTTTCTCTTATTGAAAATGTCAAAATAGACACAAAAAGCTTACTCTCACTTCCCCCCTCCCCCCCCCCCCCCTCTGTCTCTCTCTCTGTCTATATATGATATATATATATATGATTGCGGTGTGTGTGTGGTGTGTGTGTGTGTGTGTGTGTGTGTGTGTGTGTGTGTGTGTGTGTGTGTGTGTGTATGCATATAGTGTGGTAAAAGTCTGCCACAATCAGTTTCCTACATTTCAAGATTGATGCCGCAAAAGAATGTCTGATCCGAGCTATGGCCGCACTTTTATTTATGAATGCATTCCAAAGGTTAGAACGTAAATGGAGCTGTCTCTTGCTCTCAGCTCGTTCAATCATTTTACATTTACAGTATCTTAAC
>CM031616.1:53087226-53119726 GCA_018398815.1 Conus ventricosus
ATAAATGCAACATACAGTTTAGAATTCTTTTGTAAAGACTTTTGTATAATAGCATAGAGGGTGAAAATATGGTCAATTGTACTATACCCTGCTCGGAAACCTGCCTGCTCTTCAAGAATTTTTTCTTCTTCTTTTGCCCACATGGATAGCCTTTTCGTTAAAATTTGTGTATAAACTTTACTTACAACACTTGTTAAGGCTATGCCACGATACTTATCTGGCTGATTAACGTCTCCGTCTTATATATTGGTACGATAATGGATCGTGACCATTGTTTAGGGAAAATTCCATGATCAAACAATTTGTTGAAAAAGACAAACCAGAAAATCGATAACAACAACATTTGCATGTTTCAACATTTCACCTATGCTTTTGTCAGGGCCTGCGCTTTTCCCAGACTTGAGATGACCAATACTGGCAATGACCTCTTGTCTGGAAATCGCTTCATTAAATGATGCATCAGAAACACCTAATGTTTGTTCATCACTATTGACTTCGCATTTCTCATGATGTGGCATTATAACTAATTCATTAAAGAGAGAGAGAGAGAGAGAGAGAGAGAGAGAGAGAAGAGAGAGAGAGAGAGAGAGAGAGAGAGGAGAGAGAGAGAAGAGAATTTATGGTATTGTCTATCGTTCTGATAACTGTTAATATATTTCTACCTTTGAGATAACCCACTTGATCTTCATGGATTGATTTATGAATTACGGTGTTTAATCTTTCTGTCATTGTTTTCTCAAGCAGTTTATAATTATAACCAGAACTGAGTAAAGTGATTGGTCTGCAGTTTTCTAATTTATCTCTGGCTTTGTGCAATAAAGTTAAAACGCCTTGTTTCTGTGTGTATATGGAAAATTCGTCCTTTAAAAAGGTTTCCATGAAGGAATCTGTCACCGTTTTGCCTGTTTTCTTCCAAACAAATTTCACAAATTTAATAGTTATCCCATCACAACCTGGGGCAGATTCATTTCTCATACCTTTTAACGCATTAGTGTTTCTTCTTAGCTCGCTGTCCCTTCGTACAAGGCGGCATCTGATTCGTCAAGGCAAGGGAAATGTTCATTTTCAACAATTGTGTGGGTTGCAGCTTCAACGTCATCATCAATTGTTGTCTGACTGTAATATTTTTGGGGGTAAAATCTTACTTGTTCTCTCTAGTTAAAAGTTAATGCAAATGAAGAAAACCAATGGCTACTGTACGCCTAAAAGACATCATACACTTTAGATATGAGTGCAAAGAAAATGTCGGCTACAAATGTCCACCAGTGTCTAAACTCTGGTGAATTTGCCTTTGTATGGAACTCTGGTGAATTTGCCTTTGTATGGAACTCAGGTGAATTTGCCTTTGCATGGAACTCTGGTGAATTTGCCTTTGTGTGGAACTCTGGTGAATTTGCCTTTGTATGGAGCTCTGGTGAATTTGCCTTTGTGTGGAGCTCTGGTGAATTTTCCTTTGTGTGGAACTCTGGTGAATTTGTATGGAACTCTGGTGAATTTGCCTTTGTATGGAGCTCTGGTGAATTTGCCTTTGTGTGGAACTCTGGTGAATTTGCCTTTGTATGGAGCTCTGGTGAAGTTGCCTTTGTGTGGAACTCTGGTGAATTTGCCTTTGTGTGGAACTCTGGTGAATTTGCCTTTGTATGGAACTCTGGTGAATTTGTATGGAACTCTGGTGAATTTGCCTTTGTATGGAACTCTGGTGAATTTGCCTTTGTATGGAACTCTGGTGAATTTGCCTTTGTATGGAACTCTGGTGAATTTGCCTTTGTATGGAGCTCTGGTGAATTTGCCTTTGTGTGGAGCTCTTGTGAATTTGCCTTTGTATGGAGCTCTGGTGAATTTGCCTTTGTGTGGAACTCTGGTGAATTTGCCTTTGTATGGAACTCTGGTGAATTTGCCTTTGTATGGAACTCTGGTGAATTTGCCTTTGTGTGGAACTCTGGTGAATTTGCCTTTGTATGGAACTCTGGTGAATTTGCCTTTGTGTGGAACTCTGGTGAATCTGCCTTTGTATGGAACTCTGGTGAATTTGCCTTTGTATGGAACTCTGGTGAATTTGTCTTTGTATGGAACTCTAGTGAATTTGCCTTTGTATGGGACAACTAGGGCGTGCAATGTCTTCCAAGCTTCTATCATGTTTGAATGAAACATTTTAGAAAGCTTGAAAGACACTGTGGGTGGCGAAATTGGCACGGTTATAGTTTCACGAGTAGCAAGTTTGCTCAGTACATACTTTAAAAACTTCTTATGCAAATAAACGGATGTTAGAATCAAAATAAGTAGATGTACAAATACTGCATTGTCTATACAATTTAGTGTTTCTTACACCCTCTGCAATCGCTTAAGATACTGCTCCGTTGCTGAATATGGAGAGTATGTATGTATGTATGTATGTATGTATGTATGTATGTATGTATGTATGTATGTATGTATGTATGAATGTATGTATGTATGTATGTATGTATGTATGTATGTATGTATGTATGTATGTATGTATGTATGTATGTATGTATGCATGTATGTATGTATGTATGTATGTACGTGCATACGTACGAATGTATGTATGTATGTATGTATGTATGTATGTATGTATGTATGTATGTATGTATGTATGTATGCATGTACGTGTATACGTACGAATGTATGTATGTATGTATGTATGTATGTATGTATGTATGTATGTATGTATGCATGTATGTATGTACGGAAGTATACGCGACATAGTAAAGGTATTTCCTAAAAGAATTACACGCATGTACGCGCGCGCTTTTGTGGGCGCACATACACACGCACGCGCACACACACGCACGAACGCACGCACGCACGCACTCATGCATGCACACACGCACGCAAGTACGCACGCACACACATGCTCTAATAAAATGTCCTTGTTGTTTTCCCAATCCAGTTACGAAATGAACTCACAAACAGTCGGAATTGCTCAAGAAACAAATACTTTATCAGTTTAGAGAAGAATGAAGATAAGACAATTACCTAAACGTTCTAGAGAAAATAAAAAGACACACTAAATCTTAGAGCAAGCTTAAAATACAAATAAGCACAAAATCAAAGTACAAAGAACCGGCCATTCACTATATAATAAACCAGTCAAGGACATTCCCGACAAAGGAATTTTCTTTTACGTCACAAATAACACAAAAAGTATGCTACCCCCCTCCCCCTTACCCATCCCCTTCCGCTCTTCCTCCGATCCCCCTTCCATCCCCTCCCCTCTGCACTGCCCCCGCACCACACTCCCACCCCCCACCCCCACCCTCACCCCTCACACACGTCTCTTCCCTATGACCGTCAGTCTGTTCAGTCTTCTTACCCTGTCGGAGAACAGAGCTGGGAGAGAACAGGAACATTGTCAGTGTGTCAGAGAGACTCCACTCAATCTGATAGCAAACTTACACACAAATGCAACACACACACACACACACACACACACACACACACACACACACACACACACACACACACACACCACCACCACCACCACCACCACCACCACCAAAGTACACAACATCACATGCTCAGTATATAGTAAAACAGTCAAGTCAATCTCAATGGATGCACATTGTACGTCACAGATAACAGGCATAAAAAACACACAACAAAATTCTTATCTTCCCCACTCCTCATCCTTCAAAATTCCCTAGCCTCCCTGCATCTCTCTCGCCCGCTACCCAGCTACACCCCCCTTCCCTTGTTTCCTGATAGCTGCAGTCGTTTCAGCCCTATTTTCTGTCGTAGGGTAGTTATCTCTGGCACTTGGAAGATCTTCGTTATTGAGAGTTTAAAGACCGAAATCAGAGGCATCAAAAACTTTTTAGATCGTTTTGCGAGTTCTGTATGTACTTGACATTTGCCTATGATGGGGTTTCTCTACCCCCTGCTTTTCATGTCTCCCAGCCCCCCCCCCCCCCCCCCCCCCCCTCCCCCCCCCCGTCCTCCCCCCCCCTCCCCCCCCCCCACACAGACCCCCCCCCCCCCTCTATCACCACCCTGCCTTTACCTTTTTCCCTCGTTCCTGTCCTTCGGAGCTCTATTTGTGTCTGTCGCTTTAGAATGGCAATTTCTGTCAAAGAATGGACTTTTTCATGTCAGTTACAAAGTCGAGGGGAAGATGACTTCTTCTTCTTCTTCTTCTTCTACTTCTTCTTTTTCTTCTTCTTCTTGAAAACTGAAGTAGAACTGGAAGTTAAACAACCGTGTTGTTGCACTGTCTCGCTGCATCATATGTCTCTCTGTCTGCGTGGCTGCCTGCCTGCCTGCCTATCTGTCTGTCTCTCTGTCACTCTACCTCTCCTCTTTCTTACACTCTTTGTATGCCTCTCTGTCTGTCTATCTGTCCATCTCTGTTTTTTTTTCTGAAAGTTTCTCTTTATCTCTCTCTTTCTCTCCCTTCTTCCTCTCCTCACTTTCTCTTTCTGCGTCTCTCTGTCACTGTCTGTCTCTCAGTCTGTTTGACTGTATCTGTCTGTCTGTCTGCCAACCTGTCTGCCTGCCTGCCAACCTGTCTGCCTGCCTGCCAACCTGTCAGTCTCTCTCCCCTTGCTCTTTCTGAACCGTGTTCACATGCCAAGCAGCTGCACAACTTTTGAGCTCCGTCAAAAACACTACCTTTTTTTGTTAATTAGTGTGTTTGTCTACGCGTGATGACAATGCCAATTGGAACACAGGACCACAGATCGGTTATTGACATTTTTGTGCCACGTTTGTTGAAACGTTTGAAAACAAAGGCGTCGATCTTTGCAAAAGGAACTCGAGGATTCAAAATCTTTAACTTCGCCGGCCGTTTTACTGTCACAACACTCATTGCTTTTCTCGTGATGTCGTGCATCGAACTCAGCCCTGGCCCAGTGATCGGACAGAGGGTAAAGAGCAAAACTGAGCACGATCAGAACGCACGCGAAATGGACACGGAACAATCTCTCTGCAGCAGCTTATCAGATCAGTGCAAACACTTACAGAATCTGTTATCGGAACAGTCTCTCTGCAGCAGCTTATCAGATCAGTGCAAACACTTACAAAATCTGTTATCGGAACAGTCTCTCTCTGCAGCAGCTTATCAGATCAGTGCAAACACTAACAGAATCTGTTATCGGAACAGTCTCTCTGCAGCAGCTCATCAGATCAGTGCAAACACTTACAGAATCTGTTATCGGAACAGTCTCTCTGCAGCAGCTTATCAGATCAGTGCAAACACTTACAGAATCTGTTATCGGAACTGAAGACTGACTGGAAGCAAATGTTATCTAAAAGGATAGCAGAAATGGAGGCTGAAATTGATACTCGCTTAGAAGAACTGTATGAACTACAAAGAATAATTGTAGATGATGTTGATACAATATTTGATCACTATGAAAGATTTGAAGAAAACCTAGATTCATGTCAAACACTGATAGAAAAGCTTGAAGACAGAACTGATGATCTCGAAAATCGATCCCGACAAAACAACCTGATTTTTGGTGGTCTTCTATCGGATGGAAAAGAATCCTGGGAACAGTGTGAAAGTAAAGTGCGCTCTGTCATTAAAGAAAAAAATGAAAATTGAAAAAGATGTAAGGATTGAACGAGCCCATCCCTTGGGGAAAACGGGGGTGATGGTAAAGGTGATCCTCCAAAGAGCGGGATCTGATTATGTTACGGGCCGGGTATTTGAAAGGAAGTGACCCCTTTTACCTGCACAAAATGTCACTGTGACATTTTGTGCAGTGGTGACATTTTGTGTGGTAACAGATGTCTTTTAAATGCATCGGCATGAATGAAAAAGCGGGTCTGAATAGGTATCGAACTTAAGAATAAAGGGGTCCCTCGGTTTGATAAAGAATGCAAACAAGCCAAGCAAAAAGTTCGTAAACTCTTAAATGTATACAGAAGTCAGTGAAAACAAAGAAAAAAAAATTCAGACATAAAAGAATCACAGAGACGAAGGGATGGCAGTCGTGACTGGTAATCTGGTTGCTTATTAGAAGCAAAGAAAGTTTACCGACAGTTAAAACAGGCCCAAAAAATCCACGTATAAAAGGGAAAGAGCGAATAGATTCATGACGCTTTTTATAACGCTAAATTCTTCTGGTCCGAGATAAGATCAAATACACGTAAACAAAAAGAAGACAGGTGAAAACATAACATCAGAACAACGGTATTAACATTTATTTCAAAGCTGTTTTAGGACGGAAGAGATGAAGGGGCAGAATGTTATGTTCAACAGGTCTAGTGACGAAGACATCGCTGATGAACTACATGTTCCTATTACCGAGGACATCGCTGATGAACTACATGTTCCTATTACCGAGGGAGAAGTGGGAAAGGTTACTTCTGGGCTAAAGAATGGCAAAGCGTGTGGATGTGATGGAATAACCGCAGAAATGCATAATACAGCATGTAACAAGAAGTACCAGAATGATTAACGTCATTTCTGTTTTCTCTCTGTTCTTGTGCCGAGGATGTCCTGTGGGGCTCTTATAATTATGCTGCTGAAATATTTTTGTATTTTTGTGCTCGAGAGATGATGTACTATGTGACAATAACATATCTGCGCTTGCTGTAATCCAACCCATTCTGTCTTCGTGTTTGTTTGACTGTCTGTTCGTCTGTCTGTCTATCTGTCCATCTGTCTGTCTTTCCTATGATATTTGTGCATGTATACCGTTCTCTCTGTCTGACTCTATTTATCCTGCGTGCTTTTTTCATCAAACGCATGTATACATTCTTACAAATAGAAGTATTAGAATAATATGATCTGTATAGGCTTCTGAATATTTGTTAAAGCCCTGTGCTATGTTCATCAATAAGTAACTATGCTCTAGATACATAAATGATACTACAGTGAAGGTCTTTCCTTTTCTTCCTTGTGTTTATTTCATTTCTTTTTTTTTTACTTACTTTATACCTAACTTCTAGTTGTGGCTGTTGCTGTTAATTTTGTTGTTGTTGTTTTTTGTGTGTGCCTGTATTTATGTTGAACAACAATAAAAGCAAATACAGGAAAACAGTGTAATATCTCACATACGGCAGACATAGGAGTTCTAGAAGAAGAAGAAGAAGAAGAAGGACGAGGAGGAGAGGAGAGGGGAGGAGAAGGAGGGGGATGAGAAGGACGAGGAGGAGGAGGAGAGGGGAGTAGGGAGGAGAAGAAGGAGGAAGAGGAGGAGACGAGAATGAAAACAAAAACGAAATTACCTTCAAAGTGGGGGATTGCAGGGGGAAATGGAAACATGAGCAAAACCAGAATTACCGGTCCGCCAGAAACCAGAATTACCGGTCCGCCAGAAACCAGAATTACCGGTCCGCCAGAAACCAGAATTACCGGTCCGCCAGAAACCAGAATTACCGGTCCGCCAGACGACGGAGAAAACACGTTGCAAAACCAACACAAACTGTTTCAAGCCATTGCCTTTTCTACAGGCAGGACTGATTTGAATTTTCAAAAGGGAAAGATGTTATCTTCGCAGACAATACCGACAAACAGATTACAGGACAAAACACGATGCACTTCGATCTCTTGGGTCTTCTTCTTCAGGCAAACAGACACAACCTTTAGGACAATGAACAGACACAACCTTCAGGACAGTGAAAACGAAACACGAGCAATTACTTATCTTCTCATATTCGGCGCAAAATGGTTGTTGAATGAAAACGAGGCCATTGGGAAGGGGACCATGGGAGTCAAGATAATAATGAACACAATTCTAATGATTCTAATGATGATGGCAATAGCAGTAATAGTGATGACAGTGACGATGATGAAAATATTTAAATAATAGGAGTAGGAATATTGTTGTTTTTGATGATAATATGACGATAATAGTTGTAATATTAGTGGCTAAACACAGAATGGGAGAAAGCAGAGGGTTTGGAGGGTAATAAAACAGCGGGGTTAATGTGTTTGTGTTTTAATTATTGGTTAGTGGTATGATAAAATAGTAATGATCGATTATTCGTGACTATGGTAGATAGCAGCGAGGAATAGAAATGATCAAGGAATAAAAGCAAACAAGACTAATGAGTGGTGATCAAAATGATAGTAGTTATATGCAGTGATTTAGGTGCTGATGATGATAGTTGGAAAGAAACGGAATGGAAGGGATCAATGAATAAAGGGCAATCATTGCTATTGGAAACAAAACAAAACAAAAAAGGGTAGGAGGGAGAGTAGAAAGGAGGGGGGAGGGGATGAAAAGTACTGCTGGATGATAATCATTGTCATAAGTGAAATAATGTTGGTATTAGTATAAACATACTGCTGGGGAGAAATACAAATGAACATAAAAAAGGGGTTAACATGTTTAATTACACACACACACACACACACACACACACACACACACACACACACACACACACACACACACACACAGACACACACACACACACAAAGAGGAAAACTAATGCAAACAGTAATTATTGGGAAAGTAAACAATACTGTTGGATGATGATCATGATACTAAATAAAATATTAGAAAAGTAGTGAAGGACTCAGAATCAAACCTTACTTGGAGAATATTTCGACAGGATGGCACTATCTTCATCAGCTCACTGTTGCTGTTGTGGCAGCGAGGCCTGGTGGGGCGACTGTTGTGTGGGCCCATGGGGTGAACGGTTGTCAGGATCTGATTGTAGACAGAGGGAAGTTCAAAGCCTTGATCTCTATTCAGGCTGGGGCGTCTGGTCTTGATTTCGATGGCTTCTTTAACTTTTCTTTTTGTGAGAAAGGGCTCTGTAGTTAAGATCTTGGTTTCTTGGGGGCTGCAACTGTGGCCTGTGGCTTGTAGGTGCTCGTGTATGACAGAAGTAGATCGGTTTTGGTGTTCCTGTAGGCGGGTGGTGAGTGGTCTTGCTGTCTCACCAATATAGGTATGGGTACAGTCTTGACACCCTACCTGGTACACTGCACCACACTGTTTGAGGGGGTCCGTTTTGTCTTTGACATGGGTCAGTTGCTGGCGTAGGGAGTTGGTGGGTTTGTGGAACACTTTGCATCCATGTTGTTGGAAGGTCCTGGCTAGACGCTCTGAGACTCCTTTAATGTAAGGGATCCCCACTTTCACACTGTCCGTACTTGTAGAAGAAGGGTAGGGAACTCGAGGGTTGTCCCACATCCATGCAGGGTATCCATTAGCGGGAAGGGCAGTCTTGATGTGTTCTTCTTCTTTCAGCTCTTCCTCCTTAGTGGAACACAGTACAGAGGCTCTGTGCATGAGGGTGTTGACAACAGATCTCTTGTGCTGGAGGGGGTGGTTAGAGTGAAAGTTCAGATATTGGTCGGTGTGGATGGGTTTCCTATAGACGGTGGTCTCCACCCTGTCGTCATGGGTTCGGGTGATGAGAGTGTCCAGGAACGGGATCTTCCCTTCTGCTTCAGTTTCCGAGGTGAACTGGATACTGTCGTCGATGGAGTTCAGGTGAGTGGTGAAGCTGTCAACCTCCGTCTCCTGTATGCAGGTCATGGTGTCATCCACATAGCGGTACCACATGCTGGGAGGGTTGGCAGCAGTCTCAAGGGCTACTTTCTCAAAGTGTTCCATGTATAGGTTGGATACCACTGGAGATACTGGCGAACCCATGGCAGCTCCTTGTTTCTGCTGGTAGAACTCATGGTTAAAAGAAAAGTAGGTGCTGGTGAGGCACAGTTCCAACAGTTCTAGTATCTGTTCTGTAGTGAGTTCACACCGGTGACGAAGGTGGTAGTCGTCCTCAATTTTCTCTCGAATGACTTGGAGAGCCTTGGGTACAGGGATGCTAGTGAATAGCGCACATACATCATAGGAGACCAGTTTCTCCCCTGGAGCCAGTTGCTGGTTTTCCATCTTCTGTACAAAATCTGTGCTGTTGACTATGTGGTGCTCGGTCTGCCCGACTGAAGGTCCCAATACTTGTGTCAGGAATTTGGAGGCATCGTACATGATACTGCCACAGCTGGACACAATGGGCGGAGGGGGCGTCCATCTTGTGTATCTTGGGTAATCCATACTGCTTGGCGTGGATTCTGAAGTGGGGTAAAGTCGTTGGGTAAAGACTTGGGGAGATGGAATCTTCTTTCTTCCATTTCTTCAGTAGGTTGATAAGCTGGTTTTTCACTTTCTTCGTATGGTCAGTCTTGAGTTTTTCATAGGTGTCTGTATCACTGAGAAAGGTCTGTACTTTCTTGTTGTTCTGGTCATGGAGTTTACTGCTGACGCAGAGTCTCTGTTGACGTTAAGTACATTCGTTGTCAGACAGCTATTCGGAAGTTCCATCTGCTGTCACACAGCTACTGTCACTTATCTCATTCACACAGTCAACATCACTGAACATCCCCTTCAAATTTACAAACTCATCGTCACTGTTTCTTTCAAGTACACTGTCGCATTCATCCCTTTTCTTTATTTCATCGACGTGTGTACTCTCCACACTCATCCCGCATGATCACACATTTTCTCTCTAAATCACCTTTTCTTTCTAAATCACTCTGCATCGCTTCAAACTTACCAAGTTGCAAAACAGATAACAAAACATTGCTGTGTACAACGAAGCGGAATCATTCTCCACATTTAACACGTCAGCTGATCGTGTATCATCGTGATCTAACACGTTTTCGTCCCCACCGATGTCAACGACAACCTGCACGGGTTTCATGGCCTATCTGATTCCAATCAGCATCGTTCACAGCCCCAGTTAAAATGACTCCACGTGAATTTGGAGCAGGCACTCTACACGGTGATGGCTTCAATTTCACCTCCATCTGACTCTGACAGCAGAACATTATCCAATGACAGGGCCGGCGAATCCTATTCCAGTTCTACCAGGTTGTCACTGACATCCAAACCGATCTTCTTACTGTTGATCACCAGGTGATCATAAACCATGGACACTTTCGTGCCCTGGGATCTGGCGGACTTACAGTGTGGTACAAGTTTTTTGTTTTGTTTTGTTTTCCTAACCCGAAAAGAAACGTCTTTACTCAAAGTTTTTGTTTTTGCACGCAGAATCTTATCTTTGTCCTTGAAGAATGTGCATCGTGCTACACATGGCGAGTTCTGCTCTGAGTTCAGGCGGTGCACAGGTTGAAAAGAATGCCCTTTGAAAGTTCCAGCTTATCCGTTACCATGTCGTGTACCATTTCCTCACATTCTTGCTAAGACACACCGACCTTACGAGAAATACCGTGGATGATTATGTTGTTTCTCTTCCACCTCCCTTCTAGGTCGTGTATTTTTCTGTCCAAGGACTCCACCCTAGTAGCGAGTCTCCTCTTTTCTCTCCTCAATTCGTCATTGTCCTGTTTCAAGGCGGACATTTCCTGTTTTACACCCGACATTTCGTCCTGGAGATTTGCACACCTTTTTTTCACGTCTTTCACATCCTCTCCGAGCCGATCAAATTGACAAGTCAAATCATTCAAAATGGCCACAACGTCTTTTAGAGTGGGACTGGATGGAAACGCAGAGGCAGGAGGGACAGAGCCCGGTCCATCACCATTGTCTTTACGGGCACTTCCGGCGCTCTCTAGACGGGCTTGCCGCTTGCTGTCGGACTTAACAGGGACAGGTCTTGAATTCATCTCCGCGTCACCACACCGTTGAAGCAAATGTCCGTAGCAAAGAAGAGGCAGTAACAATCCTAGAGTGACACCGTCCATGCGCGATCTCAACTTTAGCACAGACATTTTCATGGCGGATTTAAATTTCATACGTTTCAACATGAATGTTGCGAAAACATGCGCAAATACACCACACACATACCTAGAAGTCAGCGATGCAGCAGGCATAGTCCACCACAAAGGTCACTGCCAACTGCCAAGACACAGCACTACACGTAACTAGAAGAAAAGCAAGAAAAAGCACAGAGCTCAAAAAAGCGTGTCACTCAACCTCGTATACCACAGGCGCCCCCCCCCCCCCCCCCCCCCCTCCTTCAGACAGAGAGAGAGACACACACACACACACACACACACACACACACACAGACAGACAGATAGACAAACAGACAGACAGACTCAGAGACAGAGAGAGGCAGATAGAGACAGAGCCAGAGACAGAGGTTGCAGCTGACAGAAATGGTGGGATCACATTCAGAATAGTGAACGGTTTAGCCTTTGCAGAGATTTTTGCAGTAATCCTGATCTTCAACCTTATTTAAAGCTTGATATGGATGTACATTTGAAATACGTAACAACAAGATTTAGACTTGGCATATTGGAATTAACGGTCCGTCGTTACAGGTACCGATCCTTTAATGACGATAGGTTGATTTGTCCATTATGTGAAAATTCACACAAGAAAATGAGGTTCACTTTGTTCTTTGTTGTCCAACTCCCAAAACTGTTCGTGAAATCTTTATTTGCCCTGAACACTACGAAGAACCTCCCTTATCCAAATTGTGCTCGGAATTGTCTTCAGCCTCCATTAAAGTTGTTTCAAATTGTCCCTTGTTTTTATATAAGGCGTTTATACTAAAAGAACAGCTATGTCATGAAAGGAACAAGACTGTGCATTCTGATCTTGCTTGTGGAGTACAATTCCGTTGTTATATTGTATTCATGTAACCCTTCATAAGGGGCCCAGGCCTATATATAAATGAAATATTTGAATCTGAATCTCTCTCTCTCTCTCTCTTACACACACACACACACACACACACGCGCGCGCGCGCGCGCGCGTGCGCACGTGCATGCACATACACACACTCACGTGTACCCACACCAACACCTCCCCCCCTGTCTCTCTCTCTCTCTCTCTGATTCCCCTCGTCGCCTCTCTCTCTCTTCCCTCTCACTCACTCTTCCACTCTTTCTTACACACACTGCACTGCACTGCACTGCACTGCACTGCACTGCACGACACGACACGACACGACACGACACGACACCGCACCGCACCGCACCGCCAACCCACCACACCACACCACACCACACCACACCACACCACACTACACTACACTACACTACACTACACTACACTACACTGCACGCGCCCATACACATCGGGTGATGACTGACATGAAAAATTCATTGACCGTCGTGTCTAGGAAGCCGTGTTCTGGCACACAAAACAACAACATGGCCGACCCCCCGATCCCGGAGGAGCTCTCGCCCTCCCCCCATAAACTGCCCGTCATGAATATTGAAAGTGGTTAACAGAATCTTAGGGAATTCGATGCCGTCATCACGGACGGCTATCAATAGGTTGGTGTCGGTTTGTTATTTTCAATCAGTTCAATACCTTACCGTTTTTAACAGCATCCCCGCATTCCCTTCCTTTTCCCTTCCAGCAGAAAAATGATCAATATCTGTGTCACTACAGGAGGGGTCTTTTCGCTGTTGTTGCTGTAAATCTCCCCCCTCTCCCCCCTACCATTTTCTCTTTTCTTTAGGTGAATGTCAGGTGTCATCGCCGCCGCCATCACCACCACCATTACCATACTGTAATAACAACAGGTGTAGCAGTCATGATGATCGTGATGATAAACAAGAATGATAATCATGGTGACGACGACAACGACGACGACGACGACGATGATGATGATGATGATGATGACGATAATCTATTATATAAAGCTCAGTTTGTCTGTCTGTTCGCTTATACACGGCCACAGTTTTAGGCCGATCGCCACCACATTTGGTATCAAGTATTCTTGCTGTCCTACAAACAGCAACGTCGGGTCGGCGATCACGTGACGCATTGCGTCGTGACGCAATTTACGTCAACAGACGCACACGGCCACAGTTTAGGCCGATCGGCACCAAATTTGGTATCAAGTATACTTGGTGTCCTACAAACAGCAACGTCGGGTCGGTGATCACGTGACGCATTGCGTCGTGACGCAATTTGCGTCCACAGACGCAAAACTGGACATCGGAACACTACACGGCCACACTTTTAGGCACAAGGGTTTTTTATGTGAAAAGTAGAATTAATATGTAAGAAGTTTGAGTGATAAATGGAATAGATATAGACTGCTTTTGCTGTTTAAGAAAGAAACAAAAGCATGTTCTGTATGATATTGCTTTTAACTAAGGTAAATAGAGAACGCTTTATCGTGACATATATGGGACTGAAGGCAAAGTAAAATTCAGCAAAACCTGAACAAATCCTCTGATTTTAGGGTTCTCCGTTAAGTCCTGAGTAATGTTCGTTCGGTTTACAGATACAGAGGGATGTTAGGAACGCCATTCACCACATCTTATCAAAAGGAAACCCCGTTAAAAGCCGTTCTTTCTTATTTTCACTACATTTTTATATAAATCGGTTTATAAGAAATAAATGGTTGAACGAGGGCTGAAGACCTGAGTAATGTAGGCCTCTCTCTCTCTCTCTCTCTCTCTCTCTCTCTCTCTCTTATAATACCCGGGCGACGCCGGGCAACCGGCTAGTCTAGATATAATCTTTGAAGCTATCAACGTAAAAATAAGCTACTAAAAAGCCCTCTCATATGATGCACTGTCACATCAGATAAATCACGACAGTATCAGATAGATACCAGTCACCGGCAAGTTGACAGAATTTCAGAGAATCAGATAGCCGGACATACGTACTAGACGATCTGGTCTCTGATTCAACTTTTTTGTTTGTTTAAAATCAATTCGAACCTTGATACAAACAAGCCTTATGCTGCCTTTAAAGGTAAAAACAAAAGTAAGAAAGGAAGTCCATTCTCATCTTGTTCAGCCATTATTTTCCCCATGGACTAGAAATAGTAACGTTCTTCGATTGGTACACGAAACTGTCGAAATCGTCAGTCTCACCATACACAGCGCGCCTGGAGATGTTGTTGAACGCAGTGCAATTCGACGGAAAGTTTCCCGTGTGAGAGGCTTCCTTAACGAATCCAATCACCCGCACGCAGAGCCGTTATATCTGGGGGACGCCGTTCGTTGAATGTCAGCCCTTCGTGACTGACTTTACATCGAGCAGCGGGGAAAGTCGGGCTGTCGTCTGGCGATCGCTACAGGGTATACGCACAGCGACTGTGCGCAGGAAGCTGCGTTGTGTTGGTCGACGTTTCTTTCGATGGTGAGGAGACAGAAAAGAACAGCAACAGCAAAACCTGTTATTTCCATACGAGAGGTACTGTACTCTTGTGTGTGTGTGTGTGTGTGTGTGTGTGTGTGTGTGTGTGCGTGTGCGTGCGTGCGTGCGTGCGTGCGTGCGTGCGTGCGTGTGTCTGTGTATGTGTTATCAATGCGTCCTTTGCTTCAGTCTCTATATGCCATTTTGTGCAGCGTAACATGATTTTGTGAAAGGACGAAAAATGGAAGTAATAACCCCTCATGCTGTCTGTGTCTCTGTCTGTCTATCTCTCTCAGTCTGTCTCTTCGTCTGTCTCTGTCTATCTGTCTGTCTGTCTATCTGTCTGTCTGTCTGTCTGTCTGTCTGTCTCTCTCTCTCTCTCTCTCTCTCTCTCTCTCTCATCTCTCTCTCTCTCTCTCTCTCTCTCCGCAGAATCAAGGCGTCCAATGTGCGGAAACCCTGTTGACGATGAAATCCTTTTTTTTTATTTTGTTGTGGAGTTTTTGAAGATATCAGAGCACAGCGTTCGTTTTTTAAATTACATATCGCTGAAAGAGAAGAGATTTCTGGTATACTGTCATCAACAGACATAGATACTGTACAATCTACTGTAAAATTATCACAAAGGCATGGAGTTTGAGGCAAAGAAGAATTAAAACTGTGAAGCATAACAGATTGGAAGATTGAATTACTCTACAATTTTTGGATGGTTGAGCTGTTCTGATTATTTTGATTGCCGGTTTTTGTTTCCTTCCAGAATTAAGTTGCATGTTCTAGGCATGCCATGTCGTGTTGATCTGGATTTGTTTGCAAATATTTGGATCAGTTTTTCTTCTTTCATCTGAGTGGGATTGTTGTCTCATATCAATGAGGTTTTCCTTTTCCTTACTCTATATTGTTTATGGTTTTTTGTTTGTTTGTTCGCTTTGATATTGTTTGTGGTTATACTCTCCCCCTTGTCACAAGACCTTTTGGCAATGACAATACAGCTTCAAAGTGTCAAAGTCTCTCTCTCTCTCTCTCTCTGTCTCTCTCTCTCTCTCTTCTCTCTCTCTCTCTCTCTCTCTCTCTCTCTCTCTCTCTCTCTCTTTTCCTTTTTTAATGTTTCCATCCGTTTTTATCAGTTAAGTACCCTCCACCCGTTCCCTCACAATATATTTTTTCGTTCCTGTTACCATGTTGTATGTTACATAGTTTCTTATATTCCAGATTTGATTGCCCATATGCATTAAAACCTGATTACGAAAATCAGTATGGAATCATACTCTTCGGCTAATTGTAATTTGATTTACATAGATTAAAAATGTAAATTAAAAGGGGACTTCTTGCTTGAACTACTTTATGATTATTCATATGCTATCACATTAAAACTTTTAATTATTATACAGAATATATCATACCTTCATTTGATATTTTCTGTGCTATCAATTTATATGCAATCACACGTGTAAAAAAATATAGCAGAGTATATCAAAACATAGCAAGCAAATCTACGGCACATTTTTCTTCCGCACTTGGCGTATTATCTTCCCAACTCATAAAATCATTTGTGTTCAGCCATATTTGTCAGTCACTTTTACACAAATGATAATAATCATGCCATGAAAACTATCAAAAATTTTTTAAAAATTTAAAGATGCTTTGGCCACAAATTTACCCCCCCTCATTTCAAACATGATTTTGTCCAGAATAATTTAACACTCGAATTTTCAATTATTATTTTTATTACACATCATCATTACTATTTTTATATTATTATTTTTGCCTCAAGCGGATAAAAAACCCAAATGGAAAGACACAAGGAACTTTTTTGTTTTTTTAAAAAAAGTTTTGCCACCAGAGAGAACAGACAAAAAAGGGTCTGACGATACAGGCCTAAGAAATGCTGAGAAAAGATATGACTCCTGACACGCCATCTGACAAACAAGACAACGGGCATGCTGATGATTAGTTGACGACGTAAACACAAAGAGAAAACAGCGCCTCCCGGTGATCTGCTTTCAAAACGCAAAGCTTCTGGTTCATGAGAAAAGGGACATTAATAGCAAGACGACTCTAGAGAACCAAAACCAAAACATATTGTAGCTTCTCTTATAAAAAAAAAAAATTCATCAGGGGAACAGAAAAAAATCAAAGCAGGGCCTTTGCTGGCTACATCAAAGACCAAAGTCGAGCAGAATCTCTGGGACACCAAAAATAGGGGTTCGGCCAGGCCAAAAAAATAGACAGACAATCATAAAGATTCAGGGGCATAGTGTCGCAGGTGCTGCAAGTCAAATCATGGGGCACTGTGAGACCCCAGCGCAAGTTCTTTTGTAAATAGTGTAGATAACAGAGAAGCAATTTTTCTAAAGTACAATGTTAATGGGGTTTTAACAAAAATCGACAATACCCATTTCGTTAATTTCATCATTTCCTGATTTCGTCTGACAAACTGAGACTTTCATAACAAATCTTAAATAAATGTAGCGAACCGCCGCCCCCCCCCCCCCCCCCCCCCCCCCCCAAAAAAACAAAAACAAAAAAAACCACTACAACAAGAACAACAATAAAACCAAAACCGTGGTCAAACGAATCACAAGATCTCTTAGGTCTTCCTCAGGCAAGATACAAAACGATTAGGAACAACGAAAATAAATGAGCAATCACTTATCTTCAATCATTCATTTTCGTTGTCCTAATTGTTTTGTATCTTGCCTGAAGAAGACTAAGAGGTCGAAACGCGTCGTGTTTTGTTTTGTGATTCGTTTGTTCACGTTTTTTGTTTTTGTTTTTTTTTTTCTGCGGAATGCTAACATTTATTTAAGATTTGTATAGATTTCCGCCTGCAGTCGTCTCATTTTGCAACTAGATGAGGCTTTCATAGCTAATGACTTTGAATCATCTCTTTTCAAGGACTTTATCATATCACATCCAAAGCTCAAAAATTGTCACACAAGGGCGATATACACTGGCGGTGTTATTGTTATGATTAAGAAATGTTTTCTTGATATGTTGAACGGATCGAAGTGAAAGTCAAAAACACTGTTGTCGTGAAGCTGAAGAAGGACTTGTTTTCCACAGAAAAATATCACGTTAATAATTATGTTCTTACATACCTCCGAATTATTCACCGTACTGGAGTTCTCAAAAAGACATAAATATGGCATGGAATTGTTAGAAGAATGTATAATTGATTTGCATGAAATATGTGGTGACTTTCATATGCATGTAACTGGAGACAATTACAGTTTTCATGGAGATGACAATGACTGATGAGACGGAATTTCCAGATGATAACAGTTTCCCAATGCGTTCTCCAAATAAACAAATGAATTCTTTTGGAGAGCAGTTAATTGAGTTGTGCAACATGTTTGAATCTACCATTTTAAATGGACCTGGTCTTAGGTCCTAAAGACTTTGACGATAGTTGCACGTGTATTGAATCTTCTGGAGTAAGCATGGTTGATTATTATATTGCATCCTATGACATATTTTCGTCCGTCAATATTACATCTCCAGATGTTCAAAGCTTAACTGAATCCGATCATCTCCCAGTTGTTGTGAAGATGAAAATAAATGAATGATAATATTTACGAGAGTAATGAAAAATCAAAGCCAAACCGTCGTATAATTTCTGAGAAAAAAAATCATTTGGAATGAAGAATGCGATGATGTTTTAACAAAAACGTTAGAAACTTATGCAAACCTTTGATATAGACATAGACAGCGCCCTTGACTTTTTTTTTTCGCTGTTCCATCATCTATGCCACATCCACATCAGTGGCAGAGAACACACGCCGGGCGCCGCTCATCCCGACATCTCGTCCACAGCCACAGCCCGATCAGTCCCGCCGCAGCCCCAGCACCGGCAATCCACAGGGAGCAGTCAATGTCAAGTCGTCAAGAGGCAGCCCACTGGAGGAGACTCTGCACTGCTGCCGAGTCACTTCGGTGATGTTCAGTGGCGCCTGTTCTGATCCAACATATGCAGGACACCACTAACTAAGCCCCCTACTGACGACAATAATTGCTGAGTCGCGGAGCCGGCGTGAGTGAGCTCTCCCTCCGGAGGGCGCCACCACGTCCGTCCAACGACAGCCCCCATGGACTCGCCGATACCGGTGACCCCGACGGAACCAAACCAAGGCCACAGACGACATCAAAACTGAGGTCAGCATGAGAGCAGGGCATGAAGGGACGCATAATTTGAGACTTTTTTATGCTGATCGATGAGAAAGAGGATGATGAAGATTATGCCAAGGATTTACATTCCGGTCTGAAACTGCATGACTGCATATATCCTGGCGTCAACCAGGACCGAGAGATACAGACACCTGCAGTGTTGGTCATGAAATTTGAGCAACACTCTCAGAAACGCATCCATTAAGAGGATGAAACTCGACTGTGTCTTCACCAGTCTTCCCAACTGAGCCCTAGCAAACTCAACACGGGTAGGAGCCGGTCGAGGCAGAAAAATCCTACAGGACACTGACGGGAATCGAACCCACGTCCTTCCAGCCGGGAGTCCGCGACACTAACCACTTCGCCACGGCGGCTGGTGCGCCCTTGACATTTTTGTGAAGTGCTTAAAAGATGCCAGTCAGTGCATGTTAAAATCGTTCACGGTCAATGGAAATAAAAGGCTAGAATGGTTTGATGAAGATTGAAATGCAGCAAAAAGGGAAATTAATACTAATTAAACTTTTTCAAAAGAACTCGGGAGAGAAAAAACAACAACAGAATACCGTACGTACAAGCAAGGAAGAGGTAGAGATATTTACTACAAGTGAAAAGACGAACGTGAAGAAAGCAACAAACAGATGTGATAGCGAATGAAACTGGCAGTTTTGGAGAAATTTAAGGAAAAAATAGGATGCTGGCAGAATGATAAAAATGAAGCAATATTAGCATAGATATTTGGTTCAAGCATTTCAGGTATGTTGTTTTCAAAACAGCGACGAAGAATATTGTCGCGCCCGACCCGTTTAGGATAGGACCTACCCTCTCATACAGGAGTCAGGAACTCACAGTGAAAGCTTAGCACCACAAAGAAAATTTTTTAACTAATAGCAACGCACAACAAACAACAAAATACAATATAAAAAAATATAGGGATAACCGATCATATGAGGGATATGAAATGAGAGTAATCAGAATGAAATGAACGCTGGAGGTGGCACCCGGACCTGTTGCTCAGCTGCAATAATAACAATGATAACAAAAGAAGGGCAATGGTGACAATGTTACAGTAATGATTGCATGGGGATGAAAATATCAAATTACAACACCCAAATAACAATGCCAGTGCATACATCAACCATACACCAATAGAACACTCAATATGTCCAACTTCAGCAGAGCACAAAACTTATTTAGGAACTGGCACTGCTTAATGGTTTATATATATAATATAACAGACCGGCCAGTATAGGTAGCTCTCGACTCTGGTCACACACTATACTGACAAAAATCACGTTGCAGTGGTTCCTCCCCCCACAGCACATTCACAAATTGCTGTCACAAGGATATGCAGAGACAATGGATGATGATCTCCCTTGATTACCCGCACCGTAAGCGTAGAACGGTAATGAAGGGCAGAATCAAGAGAGGGCGATGGATGATGATAGGTGATCGTTTACGATGCAATGATCTCCCCTTGCCACCCTTAACCGCAGGCAGTAGAGCGGTGTCGTAGGAAGGGCAAGGCTAGGGGAATGATGAAGAAGTAGGCTAGAAGGAACAATCACTCCAACCTGAGTGGTGAAGGTGTAGGCAGGGCGAGGAAGATTCCACCCTCTCCCCTCTGTGGAATGCCACCGGACGACACAACAGCAACCGGATGTAGGAGCGCCGATCAGCAACAGCCGACTCTGGTGACGCTTGCCTGGCTCCGGTCCGCAGTCTGGCGGCGAGATGCTGGCCGCTATTTTCCGTCCCACTCCCAGACAGCAGATTCACTCACAAAACGTCAGGCATGGAAGGCACCACTTCCCCTGATGACTGTGCAAACCCCACACAAAAGTGCGGCAAAGATTTCGAGTAACAAAACAGTTACTACTATACGGTACATCCAACAGGATGTCACACGTCCGAGCTCATCATTGCATCTGACAAACCCAGGGGCCTCCCCAGTTCACCACACACGGAGCGACGCCGCGGGATGCACACAGCGCGCGCTAGGCTACCCAAAATTTCAAACAGTACACTTAACCGGCGGCACGATACTCAGCACAACACACACACACAGCGCTATGAAAACTCTCCCAGATCTAACACAGATCCAAGACAAAATATGTGCCGCGACAAATATGATGAGCAGACTGATACTGAAATCGATCTGCTTGAAGAATCTAACCATGTTTTGAATCAGTTCATTTCAGAGGATGAAGTCATTCTAGCTATTTCTAAACTTAGGAAAGATAAATCTAGCGGAATAGGCGATATTTCCGCAGAAATCTTCAAATCTGGAGGTACAGATATTCAGAAATTTCTGACAAAACTGTTTAATCCTGTTTTTAACGAAGGAGTTTACTCTCGTGAGTGGACGAAGTCTATTATCATATCAGTATTGAAGACAGGTAACCCGATAATGCTGATAATTATGGAGGAGTATCTTTGCTAAGCATCATATCTAAGTGTTATACATCAATATTAAACACAAGACTGTACACTTGGTTAGAAAACAATAATTCTATTTCAGAAAATCAGGCAGGATTTCGAAGAAACCACTCTACCGTTGATCATATCTTTACATTGTATGCTGCTATCTAGAAATGTATGAATAGGAAAGATACAAAACTAAATGTTGATTTCGTTGATTTCAGAAAGGCTTTCGACTCTGTGCGCCATCACAAACTTTTGGAATGTATATTTAAAAACAAAACAAAAACAGAATGTGAAAGGGAAATGTTTGGCGTCTCTCAAAGCAATGTACAATTCATTATTGTCGTGTGTTCAATTCAATTCAATTCAATTCAATTCAAACGACTTTATTATCACAAACGTGAAATTCAATGTGGCAACGTCTTTTGATTTTTAAAAAAACACATAACACAAATATTTAAAATTAAAAAAAAAAATTACATATCCAATAAACAGCATTCTATTTATCTCATTTTATGTTATGCACTTCAACACAACACTATGCACCAAAACACACACACACACACACACACACACACACACACACACACACACACACACACACACACGCACGCACGCACGCACGCGCGCGCGCGCGCACGCACACGTCGTCAGTTCAAGTTGTCAATGTTTCCATTCGTCACATGTAAATAGAATCATTTGTTTAAAAGTTGGATGGACATGGGGATGAAACTCTTTTTGTTCTACACAGTCTAAATTTTGGGGTCCTATAACGTCTTCCACATGGCAAAAGTTCATAATACCGACTAAGATTATGGCTGCTGTCGCTCACAATCATCTGCGCCTTTCGAACTGCTCTTTGTTCAAACAACACGTTCAAACTACTCTGTCTCTCGCCCACAATCTTGCTACAGACTTTCACCACCTTATTCAACACATTCTTGCTCTTCACAGTTAGACTTCCATACCAACAGATAAAAGAGAAAGTTAAGATAGACTCAATAAAACATCTGTAAAATCCTTGCAGCACTTTTTTTTATTTACATTGAGGCTTCTGAGCTTCTGAAGGCAAAAGATCCTTGATTGACATTTCTTGTGGATAAAATTAGTATTTGCTATAAAATTTAATTTGTCATCAATTATTGTACCTAGATGTTTATACTCACTCACACGTTCAACTTTCTCACCGCTAATATAAAGGTCCGGAACATCTGGGGGATTTTTCCTAAAATCGATCAGCAATTCTTTTGTCTTTTGAACATTTAGGTTGAGATAATTGTCTTCACACCAAGCAGCAAACATATTCACACGATCACAGTACATAGAATGAGAGTTTGACAGATCCTGGAGAGCAGAGTCATCAGAATATTTCACAAGAGGAGTAGTATCATTGCCAGCACAATCATTTGTGTATAGAGTAAACAACACAGGTGAAAGAACAGTACCTTGGGAGAGCCAGTAGATGTGTTACAAATAGATGAAATAGCTTGCTGAAATCGAACAGACTGTGACCTATTGACAAGGAAACTAATTATCCACAGAACAAGATGAGGATTAACATCATAAGACAACAGTTTTTGGGCCAATAAGTGAGGCTGGATAGTATTGAAGGCAGAAGAGAAATCAATGAACAATATGCGAACAAATGAACCAGGCTTTTCTAAATGAGAGTAGGCATTGTGGAGGAGGGTGAGAGTGGCATCATCAGTACTTCGGTTTGGCTTGTATGCGTATTGATTTGGATCTTGATACGGAGCAGTTTCTAGAATAATTTGTTTTAGAATGAGTCTTTCAAAACATTTCATAACAATAGAAGTGAGAGCAACAGGGCGGTAATCATTGAGAGAGACAGGTTTGGTTTTCTTAGGCACTGGACAAATAAAAGATTTTTTCCACAAGTCAGGCACACAACAATCTTTTACAGACCATGAAAACAATACACTAAAAACATTGCACAACTGTGACGCACAGGATTTTAAAAGCCGCCCACCAATATTATCAGGACCTACAGCTTTCTTTGTTTTTAGCTTAAGAAACAGGGTCTCTACTTCTTGTGCCTCAATCTTTACACTTTCATTATCAGTTTCTCTAGAAACACTACTAGAATCATGTAACTGTTCGTACAAGTTTTCTGTTACTTTCTTTAGATTATCTTTCAAATCGTCACGTTCAAAGCGGCAATAAAATTTGTTTAGCTTTTCCGAAAACTCTTTCTGTTCTTCTAAAGCCATGACTGATGCGGGATTGTTTGTTTTTGTTTGACCTGTGAGAGTTTTTAACCCTTTCCATGCATCAGCCATGTTTCCTTGTTGAAATTGAGATTCTACTTTCTCTTTATAAACATTCCGCTGTTCTTTAATTTCTTTAGCAAGTACTTTTTGAACCAATTTTCTGTCTGGTTTACTACCAGTCTGAAAAGCAGCTTTCTTTTTATTGAGAATCACTTTGAGGGATTTTGTAATCCAAGGTTTATTGTTAGGAAATATTTTTACTATCTTTTGGGGGATGATCAGATCTTCACAAAAAGATATGTAACTCGACACGACATCGGTAACTTCACTAACAGTGTCACATGAAGTTATAAAAACTCCCCATTCAGTACATTCAAAGCATCCTCTCAATTCTTCTACACTTTCAGGCGTCCACACTTTCACACATTTAGTAATAATAGGGTCAGTCTGTATTTTGGGTCTATACTGAGGCAAAAGGAAAATAGTAGCATGGTCTGAATTTCCAATGGGAGGAAGAGCTATGGATTTGTAGGCGTGAGGTATGTTGCCATAGCACAGATCAATAGTTTTTGTTTTGACGGTGGCACATATAACATATTGGTATAGGGCAGGAAGAGAAGTACATAAGTCACAGTGATTAAAATCACCCAACACAAGATTCGGTGCATCAGGATTGATCAGCTGCAAAGAACGGACAACGTCAGCGATGTCAGCGGCAGCACGTGCAGCACAGGCGGAGGGGTGGACATAACACACTGTCACAAACAGCTGGCCGAACTCACGCGGCAAGTATCGAGGTCGGAGCGACACAGATAGCAGTTCAAAATCCGGCGTGCAAAGCTGCTTTCGCACTGTCACATGACACTTGTCGCACCACTTCTCGTTTATGGACAGGCACACGCCGCCGCCACTGTTTTTACCTGTTATTGTTTTATCTCTGTCTGTCCTGTAGGGCACACCAAAACCACCAATTCTAATGCTGTCGTCGGTGATATTGTCACAAAACCAGGTTTCTGTAAAGGCCATTACACAAGTGTCTCTAAAATCTCTCATAAAACGGGTACACGCTAAAAGTTCATCAAAGTTGACATTTCTTCCGTTAGGTCGAAGTGATCGCACATTGGACAGAATCATGGAGGGAAGGGTGGTCTGTTCTTGTTTCGTCTCAGTCTTCTTCTCACTCCTCCTCTACATCCTCTCTGTCTTCGTCTGTGTTGTCTGTCAGTGTTGTAGTCAGTGTCCTCTTCTATCTTCTTGATCTCAACTGGAAAATCATTGAAATTGCGAGGTAAAATGTCAGCAGGGGTCCTTAAAAATATTAAACAGTCTCTTGAATATTTCAGATTTCTGGTACCTGTACCTTGCTCTCCGCCATTGCTGAAAAGATTGCACATCACGCAAATATTGCACACACAAACTATCACAGTCACAAGCACCAAACATTCCAGTAAATCCATCTTTGCGAACATCATTTCTTCACTGACCACTGACAAAAACTCTCATTGCGCACTGAAAACTGTAGACATGAAAACAACACAGGAAATCACAGAGCGTTGACCACAGCGGCTGCCCCTCGTGAAGCGCCACACGATCAAACCATGGATTTTCTGAGATGTTTAACTGCCCAATAGGAGTAACACAAGGATGTGTTTTGAGCCCTACATTATTTACAATGTTTATAAACCAGTTGGCAACACATGTTGAAGAAAAGAGTAATCATAGTGTGCGGCTATTACCGGGTATTTTGGAGTTATTAATTTCATTGTTTGCAGATGATGTCGTATCGTTGTCAACTACCCCAAATGGTCTACAGAATCAACTAAATAATCTGCAAACATGTTGCAACACCATGAAGTTATGTGTAAACATTGAAAAAACGAAAGTTATGATATTCAGAAAATGGGGGTTTCTGGGAAGGCATGGAAACATAGTCCTATGACCATACAAGACTAGAGATGGTAAATATTTATTGTAATTTAGGGTTTAATTTTACAACTATGATTAGTGCTAGAAAAGGCACAATGTATTTGGCAACAAAAGTAAAGAAAGCCGTTATGCAGCTGTGCAGATTTTTTTTCCAAAAGTATAAAGAAATGAGTTCAATTACCTTTTTCAACATTTTTTATGTAAAGATTAAATCGATACTGTTATACTCACCAGACGTGAGAGGCTTAAACAGACTGGATCATATAAAAAAAAAAGTACATGTAATGGCATGTAAGAGATTCATAGTGTGTTCCAGGTAGAACTCCAAATAAGATGAAAATGGAGATCTGGGTAGAAACCCTCTGTATGTTAATTCTTACGTTGCATCGGGACAGATACAACACTCACAGAGTATTCAAAACTGTTTTTGAAAAAGAAAGGTACGTTTGTGATATGGATATGTATGGCTTTCGTGTGCACTTTCTCAGTTAAGATTCAACGTGCTTCCTCTCAAGAATAATGTGCATCGGTACAGTGAGTCTGTCAAGGATAAACATTGTTTATTTTGTATGGGTCAAATTGAAAATGAGCACCATTTCTTATTTCATTGTTGCCAGTATATAAACCTTCGAGTGAAATTTCTGAAAGAATCGATGAGAGTACCTGTAAATGTTCTGTTGAAAACAACAAATATGAATCACAGGCATGTTTCAAGATATGTGTTCCGTGCAATTAACAAAAGAAATAGGGTTATATTTTAGACGAATATGTCTGGCTGATTATTACGGCTCGATAACTCTGACGCCTACTCTTGTACTTCATGTTATATGGATATTTACCATTCCCTCATAATTTATACTGTAGTTTTGTTTGCAAGGATACATTGATTTTGAATTTCTACCACGCATTCAAGATTAAAAGAGATTGTCAAAATTGTGAAATGTGAAATTCGGAATATATTTATCTTTTTTCACCTCCTCCCCTCACCCCCCCACTCCTCATTCCTTACCCGCTCCCAGCTCATTGACTCCGTTCCCCAGCCTCACCACTCACATTTCCATTTGTTACCTCCACGTATTGTGGCCAAAGGCCAACGTACATTAAAATTCTGAGCTCTGAGTTCTAAGTATTCTCTCTCTCTCTCTCTCTTCTCTCTTCTCTCTCTCCTCTCTCTCTCCTCTCTCTCTCTCTCTCTCTCTCTCTCTGTGTGTGGTGTGTGTGTGTGTGTGTGTGTGTGTGTGTGTGTGTGTGTGTGTGTGTGTGTGTGTGTGTGTGTGTGTGGTGTTAGAATTCATTTAAAGTAATGTGCAATAAAGCTATCACAAACTTGTGTTTTTAATTACAAGCTCGGAAAATAATTCTCCGACTTCAGTCTGAATATGCCTCCATCCTTAGGATCCCAGCGGCAGTGATTTACATCAGCCACTGATCAGTGCTGACTGAAACGCCATCGAAGTAAATAAAGTGATGAAATCTCAAATCCTCAATAACGTACTCTGATAACAAACGGACCCAGGTCTAATCTTAAATGCAGTGCTTTTTGTGCACAAGATTCTGTATGGTAATGCCTCTTCTCAAACGAGTGGGCTTACCTATAATGTCTAGCACACATAAAATAAAGTCTCATTTCATAGGAATGTTTTATGCAAATAAAGTTGAATACATAACCGTCTTTCAAGATCTTAAAAAGATCTAAAACAAACAAAAATCAAATGTTTATATACCAGTATGTAATGAAAATTTGAAATTATTTTGATAAAGCAGAAAAAAATCCACTGAACTGAAAAAAAAGTATTTCATTAAACACCTTATTTTGAACTTTCAAATCTTTTGTCTCCTCATCAAGAACGCCAGGAGGACATCTTCCAAACTTGACTGCAAGATCCCTGAATATGTTAAACTAAATCATACTGCGCCACTGATGGGAGGTCTGTATCACCTTTCCTGCCCTCCCGTCCCCCTCTCCCCCACTCCTCTTCCCCTTCCCCCATATCCCCTCCCACCGTTATCTCTCTGCGCGTGCGATAGGTAATGTCATTACATGGTGGATCTTTAATTAGATAAGTGCAGCCAAACCGTCGGTGTAGAAGAATTGTGTGACGTAATGAGAAGAGCTTGGTTTGGTAATGGCTAGGAAACAGCGTCACCCCTGTCTGACATTCTTCCACATGATGGATAGGAAACAGCATCACCCCTGCATCACCCCTGTCTGACATTCTTCCATATGATGGATAAGAAACATCATCACCCCTGTCTGACATTCTTCCATATGAAGGATAGGAAACAGCATCACCCCTGTCTGACATTCTTCCACATGATGGATAGGAAACAGCATCACCCCTGTCTGACATTCTTCCACATGATGGATAGGAAACAGCATCACCCCTGTCTGACATTCTTCCGCATGATGGATAGAAACAGTATCACCCCTGTCTGACATTCTTCCACATGATGGATAGGAAACAGCATCACCCCTGTCTGACATTCTTCCACATGATGGATAGGAAACAGCATCACCCCTGTCTGACATTCTTCCACATGATGGATAGGAAACAGCATCACCCCTGTCTGACGTTTCTCCCACATGATGCATAGGAAACAGCATCACCCCTGTCTGACATTCTTCCACATGATGCAATGGAAACAGCATCACCCCTGTCTGACATTCTTCCACATGATGGATAGGAAACAGCATCACCCCTGTCTGACATTCTTCCATATGATGGATAGGAAACAGCATCACCCCTGTCTGACATTCTTCCACATGATGCATAGGAAACAGCATCACCCCTGTCTGACATTCTTCCACATGATGGATAGGAAACAGCATCACCCCTGTCTGACATTCTTCCATATGATGGATAGGAAACAGCATCACCCCTGTCTGACATTCTTCCACATGATGGATAGAAAAACAGCATCACCCCTGTCTGACGTTTTTTCCACGTGATGCATAGGAAACAGCATCACCCCTGTCTGACATTCTTCCACATGATGCAATGGAAACAGCACACCCCTGTCTGACATTCTTCCACATGATGGATAGGAAACAGCATCACCCCTGTCTGACATTCTTCCATATGATGCATAGGAAACAGCATCACCCCTGTCTGACATTCTTCCACATGATGCATAGGAAACAGCATCACCCCTGTCTGACATTCTTCTACATGATGGATAGGAAACAGCATCACCCCTGTCTGACATTCTTCCACATGATGGATAGGAAACAGCATCACCCCTGTCTGACGTTTCTTCCACATGATGCATAGGAAACAAGCATCACCCCTGTCTGACATTCTTCCACATGATGCAATGGAAACAGCATCACCCCTGTCTGACATTCTTCCACATGATGGATAGGAAACAGCATCACCCCTGTCTGACATTCTTCCATATGATGGATAGGAAACAGCATCACCCCTGTCTGACATTCTTCCACATGATGCATAGGAAACAGCATCACCCCTGTCTGACATTCTTCCACATGATGGATAGGAAACAGCATCACCCCTGTCTGACATTCTTCCATATGATGGATAGGAAACAGCATCACCCCTGTCTGACATTTTTCCACATGATGGATAGGAAACAGCATCACCCCTGTCTGGCATTTCTTCCACATGATGCATAGGAAACAGCATCACCCCTGTCTGACATTCTTCTACATGATGGATTGGAAACAGCATCACCCCTGTCTGGCATTCTTCCACATGATGGATAGGAAACAGCATCACCCCTGTCTGACGTTTCTTCCACATGATGGAACTCCAGAGAAGTGTGCTGGGCTCCGTCCTTGGCTCACGTTCCATCTTTTCATCTGGTTTCGTTAAAGTCGATTCCGAAGCTTTTTTTGCTCAGTATTTACGTGGGTCTTTAATCAGCTAGGCAAATCGTATGTGTAGGCTGATACTTCTTTTGAAGATTAGTGTGACTTGATGAGAAGGGCTTCGTTTGGCAATGGATAGGAAACAGCATCACCCCTGTCTAACATTTCTTCCGCACGCCTGATCTCACTGAAGATCCATGAGCTCTCTTCTTGGCTCACGTTCCAACTTTTCACCCGGTTTTGTGAAATTGGATACCTAAGGTTTGGCATAATCGGTTGACAGACAGACACACACACACACGCGCCCGCGCGCGCGCCCGCGGGCACACACACACACACACACACACACACACACACACACACACACACACACACACACACACACACACACACACACACACGCACGTACGCACACACACACACACACACACACACACACACACACACACACACACACACACGCACACACACACACACACACCACACACACACACGCACACAACACAGGCACATACGCGCGCACGCACACACGCACGCACGCACGCACAGACACGGACAGACACAGACAGACACAGACAGACACACACACACACACACACACACACACACACACACACACACACACACACACACACACACACACACACACACACAGAGATAGAGACAAATACAGATGTGATTTTTATACACCGGGTATGTGATAGATATTTCTTTTTTCTTTATAAAGAAAAAGAATTAGATAATATCTTAATTCAAACTTTCAAGACTTTTAATGTCTTCCCATCAGAAGCGACAGTGGGGAATCTTTTTAACTTGTGTCCACAATACAGACCCTTGAATACATTAAACTTCATCATTCTGTGAAATTAATGTGAATTCTGCTGTGTTATTGTCCTGCCCTCCTCCACCACCACACCCTTCCTTTGCGCCCCCCCACCCCCAACCCCCACCCTCCTCCAACCCCACGCCCCACCCTATCTCTCTGTGCGTGCAACAGATTATTTCATTTCCTTACTTAGATCAATCTTTAATTAAGTAAGTGCAGCCAAACCATCTTTCCCCGCTTCCACCCCCCCCCCCCCCTTCCTCCCCCCCCCCCCCCCCCCACGCCCCACTCTGTCTCTTGAGCGTGCAACAGGTGATTTCATTAACAAGGTGGGTATCTAATTAGGTAAATCCAGTCAAACCGTCTGTCTAAGCTGCCTCCACGAGATGGGAATTGCGTGACTTGATGAAAAAGGCCTCCTTCGTAATGGATAGGACAGAGCATCCCCCTCGTCTAACATGTCTTCCGCCTGACGGATCTCCACCGAGGTGTTATAGACTCCGTTCAAGGCTCACGTTCCACCTTATTACCTGGTTTCCTTAAGATCAATTCCGGAGTTTTTGTGTTATCAGTTGACAGACAGACAGACAAACAGACAGACAGACAGACAGACAGACAGACAGAGAGACAGGCAGACAGAAAATGTAACAAACGCGGGTAAATCCATCACCTTCAAAGAAGAGGGTCACAAAGGCGCATTCGGCAGCTGCGTAATGCCGTGGTTAGCATCTTGGACCTGTGGTAAAGCTAGTCTTGGTATTAGACTCTTCAAAGGCATTCATTTTCTTGATTTTTTTTTTAATAGCACACATAAAGAAAGTATTTCACTGGACAACAGCGACATTATTTACAAACATCAAACAAAGTCATGTAACATGTCACATAGTGTCCTCATAAATACATCATGACATTTAGAGAAAATACGTTACATAATCATAATTTCAGTCTTATTGTTCCATTTGATGCCCAAGGTCACGGACAACATGCAAAAAGAAGGAAATTATATTCTATGCATTATTAACATTATTCTTGTATTAGTGGTATGTAAGGAAACCATTTTGTCCCGTATTCTGCATAATTCATCTCCATCGAGTACATATGTTTCTCAATTTTATGTCTATAGCATAGTTCCTTTAGAAACATTATTAGGTTGGGTTTCATCTTATTAATTCTACATTTGTATATGAAGTACTTTCCCATTAAAATGATTAAGTCTAACATATCATCTGTTTTTGTTTTCTCATCAGTGCCAAACAATATAAGCTCTACATTAAATGGCAATCTTTCACAGTGTGAACACTTACTTTTTAGAGTATTTTCAAGTTGTTTCCAGAAAGTATGTGCAAATTCACATTCCCACAAGTAGTGACTAATCGAATCTTTCTCTCTATTACAGAAGTTACACATGTCACTATCCACAACCTGCATTCTTTTCAAAATACTGTTAGTTACTAAAATTCTGTGACATATTTTAAGCTGGAACCATTTCAGTTTTATTTCTTTTATTTCTTAATTCTTTTTAGTACGTCTGTCCAATTAATAGGTATATTCAGGCGCTGTTTCCCATTTCATAAAAGAGCTGATGTTTAAAACTTCAATGTCTTCTATCATAATCTCATAGTGAATGCGTGCCCCTTTAGTGCGCTACACATTTTTTGTAACGCTAATGTTCTGTCATTACTGGTATTACTGTCGAGTTTTATTGACATTTTTCTTTGCATAGTCTTTTATTGATTGTACGCAACTTATGTAATTTAGAAAATTGACCTCAGATCCCAGCTTCTCTGACAGTGTGTGACGGCTTATAAAGTTACCATTGTCATCAAGTAAATGTTTAACCAAAAATATATTGTTCTGCATCCATTTCTTGTAAAAGAACGGTTTTATTTCCCACTTTGAACTTTTCATTACAAAAAATAGGTTCAATAGCTAGATCTGTGTTAATTTTTAATTCTGCACGGTTGCAAAAAAATTTATATGCCTGAAAAACATCTCTCCAAAAATTGTTTATTTTGCTTTGTACAAATCTATCTGGTCCATATGAATCAAGGGCATCGATTTCAGGACATAATGAATGTAGTACTGTTTTCCATTTACAATTTTG